>CM053511.1:41707716-41725753 GCA_028627145.1 Eidolon dupreanum
TTTTTGCACTGTTTATATTTTTTAAATGGTCTAAGTGGTAACTCTTTTATAAACAAAACTTTGCTCCATCAGGAAAGGATTTCAAAGTCACAAATCAAAGACTGAGACATTCTAAACTGTGATTCTCCTTGAAAGAGCAAAGGGGCGGTAGTAACTTGGCTGAAAGCAATAACCAGCTGAGTCCTGTGGAAACAGAAGTGAATTCTAACAGTGATTAGTAGAAAAATATTATAGAGTTAGATCAGATTCTCCACATTTCCTTTTCTGACTGAAAATAAAATAAAATAAAACCTGAGGGAAGTTCTTCTGGGTCTTTGCTAGTTGTAAGACAAACAGAAGGCAGTGCCGATAAGGCTGCTACCCAGTGCTTGGTTGGAGCTGACACTTAATTCAAGATGTGATGCCCACAGGGAGCAGACAGGAGCACTGCAGCATTTCCTGAAAGACTGAGCAAATCGAGAAGAATGGTAGTGTCCATCAATTCAGGCTTCCAGGACGCTGAGTTTAAATGGCTAGAGGATACCTGCTGTCGAAGCTGCAGAAAGAGCTGTGGCAGATGTGGCTCCTCAATGCACACCCAAAAACAGCCAGTGGCTCAGGCCCTAGAGTACCACCTCAGCTGGAATACATTACAAGGGAGTCTTGACCCGGGAGAAGACAGACAGGAAAAGTCATAACACATTGGGAAGTGCTTCCGAAATTGGCCTTGGGGGTGATAGCCTGCATCTTGAGACAGTGCTTTCTGCACCTAGATTATATATTTCTTATCAGTTCAAATGTGTTATCAATAGGTAGTGTATTTTATATAAGCTCATATGGTTATATTTTCCTATGTGATTTTCTTTGCTATGGTTGCATCGGAATCCCATTTCTGAAAGGAGAAGCAAGTCGCCATTGTTCCATCTTCTGAGGAAACAAGAACATCAGGGATTCTGAAAGCTAAAACAACTCAAAAGAAAAACAGTAAGATGTCTTCTACACGTGTCATTCCTAAGCACTTTCGGATAATATTGGATAGTTACATTTTAGTTACATGGTAATTAAGGTTATTATGCTGGAGTAGACACCACCAAACAATAGTCACCCATCTTGCAAGAGTATAATGTACGAGGAGTGTAGTCAATAATTTTGTAATAACTTTGCACAGTGACAGCTATTTTCTGGATTTATTGTGCTGATCACATCGTATGATATATAAATATCGAATCACTATGTTGTACACCTGAAATTAATATAATAGTATGTGCCAACTATACTTTAATAATTTTTTAATTATAATAAATGTAGACATTTAGGCAAAAAAAAAAAGGGGGGGATAGATTGATACAAACTTCTCACCGCTGCTCCTTGAAACTCAAAGGATGTGCCATTTTGAGTGTTCATTATCTTTTTATCTCAAAAGACAGTTTATTCTAAGTAATTATTCCTAAACTCTAAGCTAATGAATATAATCCTCCATTTCATCCCAGAATTTTCCATTTTAGGTGAGAAAGCAGAAAATTCATTTATTCTACAATAAAAAAGTAGCCAAACATTTTATCCAGTGTAATATAGATTTAACCATGCTAAATATGCCAAAGCAGATCTCATTCACACTTGATCTAAATAATAATAACAATTAATAATAATAATATTTTAAGAATGTAATAATGGAGATGTACTATCTCACACAATGTACTCCTGAAAAACCTTCATTTAAATTAAATTCTTGTTAATCAAATTATGCTTAAAGTATATGAAGAAAATTCAATGATGAATTCTTTTGTAAGTGAAAAAATACTTTTAAATAAGAATAATTGTGCCCTAATTTGTCTTTTGTATTTGGAAGTTATATAGGTAGTGTATTTAAATCAAAGAAACATACGTTTTACCTATGTTACCAAATTTTATTCCCTGGAGCCTAATTAAGCAGGGGCACTAGCCCCCCGCAGCCTCTGCCAGGGGAGGCTGGTTTTCCTTGGCAGCCAGGAAGCATGAAAATATGAGGATAGATATGACATACAGCTAGATGGGAGGCAGGAAGCTTCAAACATCAGGTCTAAAGAACAAGTACAGGCTATAACGAGGAGAAAGGCAAAGTGTTGAGAAGGAAGGAGCCCTGAGATGTTAGGGAACAGAAGCATAGGCAGGTCAATCAAACAATTCCATTCATGAAGTACAACCTACATGAGGGTGTGTCTGTGTGTCCACCTGTGTATGATGGACATAATAAAGAATATAATGGGCATTTAAGTTATGTACCTTTTCCAGGCCACAGGAAGCTGAGTGGCTTATAAAGCTTGGGGCTGGAAGAGAGGTCGAACATTTTGCCATATTCCCGGGGGCTGAAATGAATGTTATAGATGGGTTGGATAGGTGTCTCATATCAAATGCCACGCCAAAGCCACCCATGAGAACCTGGGATGCTAAAACATGAAAGCCAGAAGTCTAGCACCGCCCTATAATGTTTGACAGAAACATTACATTTGTGTCCATTCAATAGTTAGGATGACTTTATCGTTAATAAAAATCATGGTCATATACAATTCTTGGAATGCAAGGGAAATAAAAGCTAACTTTCTAACTAGATAGAGCATGTTCAAAATGAGAATGAGGGCTGTAGAATCACAAGTCATCTCAAACAACCAAAGGAAAAGTGTCAAAGTGAGAAACCAGGTATGGGACGCAGGCACAGTGGCCCTAAAGGTGGTGGCACGTATGGATGCAAGGCCCCAGAGCTGCTACCCTCCCCCAGGCGATGAGAGTCTTGCAACAGTCTCGTGCTCTCCCAGGAAGGCTGGTGCTATGCACTGGAGCTGTTTCAGGTCCCACCCAGGACCAGCTCATCCACCAGAGCAAAAGACAATAACCTCTTCCTATTTGGGGAGAAGTCCATGATAAATACATTTGGATTTTGAAGTCCGTCCCTACCTACCTAGCCCATCAGTCCCCACTCCATTCACTATCTTGTTCCTCTTCCTAATTATCTTAGAGCCTAGATCACAATCTGAAAATATGGATTTCTTTGTAAAGTTCTTACTCACATCCCTCAGGTGATTTTTATTTGTTTTAAAATGTCTTAAATATCTACTTATCCATCACTTTCACATAGATTCACTTCAAGCTCTGTTTCTGGGGAGGCTACCCTGCCCACAGGGGAAGCCCTGTGAGGGTAGGGACTTAGGACTTGCTCATTAGTGGGACGACCAGCCCACTTTCACTTGGTGTTCAACAACTATCTGACAAATGAATGAATTCCATCAATGTTCTGTTTACTATGCCTTCTTTCCAAAGCTGAAAAGACTTCTTGTTTGTTCTGTTCTTTTTTCTTTTCAAATAAAAGAAAAAGATCAAATAAAACAAGATAAAAGCACTCTATTTTAGCAGTTAGTGGATGACATAATAGGAAATGATCGGTACTCATTTATTTGAATATGACATACTACACTGTTAACGTTAGAGTGGAACCAAAGATCCAGAAATGGACAGACAAGCCCAGAGTCAGAGGGGACGTTTGAAGTGATATGAGAGAGCAAGAGATTTGAAATTTTCTTGCATAGAAAATGGGCTAAATTTTGAAATTTTATCCCACCAGCAAAATACCCTAACTTCTTAAACCATTCATTCCATGTTTTCTGGAGCAGAACAGTTGGGAGCACTGGGCAAGGCAGGTGGTGGATCACTGTACAGAGCTCACTCTCTGGCACAGAGCTCTTAAAACCCTCAGAATTCCCTCAGTGTGGAGAGCAATAAAAGTGCCTTTTGTTGTGTTAATAAGGTGACTTTTAGAATGCCCATAGATCACCTAAGGGTGGGGGTTGTCACCTGAGAAACAAATCATGTGATTAGAGGACTGGAACTTTCTCTATCCCAGCCGCCTGACCTCTGGGGAGGAGGTGGGTTGGATATAAAGTTTAATAACCAAAGGTCAATGACTTAAGCAATCATGCCTATATAAGGAAGCCTCCATAGAAACCTGAATGGTTGGGGTTCAGAGAGCTTCCAGGTGGCTGAACACATGGAGATGCAGGGTGAGTGGTATCCTCTAACAAGGCATGGAAGATCTGAACACTGTCTTCATATCTTGCCCTACATATCTCTTCATCTGGCTGTTATTTATATTCCTTAATATTCTTTATTTTAAAAAAAATGGTAATCTAGTGAGTAAACAGATTTCCTGAGTTCTGTAAGCCGCTCTAGCAAATTAATCAAACTCAAACTGGGGATCATGGAACCACCAATCTGTAGCTGGTCAGAAGCACAGATAACAAGCCAGACCTGTGATTGGCATCTGAAGTGAAGGGAAGTCTTGTGGGACTGAGCCTGTAACCTGTGTGACTTGACGCTGCCTTTGGCCAGCTAGCATCAGAATCCAGTTAAATAATAGGACACCCAGATGGTGTCTGAGAATTTTTGGTGGTGTGGGGAACACCTCCCCACACTGGAATTGAGTAAAATATCCTCAATTAGAATTTTATTCCTGTATTATTTATTATTCGTTGTACCACATTTTGTTTAGCCTTTCATCCGTGGATGGACAATTGAGTTACTTCCAACATATTTTATTATATCAGATCATTTATTACACCGCCTAGAAGTCCATGTAGATCCTGACTCCATAACCCCAAATATGTGGTACACCTGCAGCTGCTATTCACCAAAGTGTATCCTCAACCCTTCTTCCAGTCGTTGAGCTGCTCCTAGGAGACTTCACAGGCCCTCATCACATTTATGTGCCCTCCTAGCCTTGAATTTTGACCATGGCCTTGCTTATAGCAAAGTATTTCTTGCATTTAAAGACCCTATTCAAATGTTAGCTTCTCTCTGAAATTCTCTCTTTCTAAGGCTCCGCTGATGTTCACAAAGCCGTGTGTGCATCCCCCAGTTGTGATCAACTGCAAGTATTTTATTATGCGTATTTCTTCCTCTCTATCATAGCTCTCACCAAATATATTTTTAGACCCCCAGGGCTTGGTTCAGAAAATGGTACATACTTGACATTCAGTAAATATTCATTGAATGAATAAATAAATACGTGAATTCTCACTGCTTTCCAAAATTGAAAATAACATATGTGGAAGTCATTTTCATCTTCTGTCCTCTAAAATGTCTTAGTATCGAAGGTTTTGTTTTGTTTTGTTTTGTTTTGTTTTGTTTCGTTCCTGCATTGCAATATAAAGCTGTCAGTTAACATGATACACTAATCCCAAGTAAGGATTAGATTATTTAACAAAATGAAGGTCTGAAAGAGAAACAAAAGAAAGACCAATGTGACATTGTCTTCTCATAATGCTTTCTTCTGTCATTTGAAGACAGAAGCCTTGGGTACAAGGCTTCAACTCAGAGAATTAAAACAGTTAGATACATATGCACAGCTGGTCCACCCTGAGAGTGTATGACTTACTTTGCTTACTTCTAACTCTCAATGGCTTCTAACACAAACAGCATCTCTCCAGAAAGATGGAGCTGAAGTGATAACGCATCTGAGCAGGACACCAAAAAATGACTTCTGTCAAGCAGCGAGTGAATGCTACACGTTCAAATGCATAAAAATGGTACACTTTATTTTGTGGAGCAGTCTTAGTAGCAACATATATAAAGACTAAATAAACCTTCCATTCCGTTGTTACCCCTCAGAGTTTCCATTGCTATTAGAAAATATTGTTAATGTGCATACAATCTGCCATAACTAGCAAGAACTCAGCATTAGAAAGGAAGTGTTTAAATTACAGATAAGATGTGCTGATATATATATATATATATAAAACATATAATGCCAGACTTACTGTGTTTAGTTTTTAGTCAATAATTTTCTTGTTCCATTTTCCTAAGTGACCAAATGTACCTAGATATAGAAAAATATTATCTTTACCCTAACCTGCAAATTTGTTTTAAAGAATATGTTTTTGCAACAACATAGATGGACTTTGAAAGCAATATGCTAAGTGAGATAAGTCAGACAGAGAGATACAAGTACTGTATGATCTCCTTTATATGTTGAATCTAAAAACTAAATAAACAACACAAAGCTTATAGATACAGAGAACAGATTGGTGGTTACCAGAAGTAGGGGGGTGGGTGATGGGAAATTGGAAGGTGGTCAAAAGGTGCAAACTTCCAATTATAAGATAAATAAATACTAGGGATGTAATGTATGACACAATGGTTATAGTTAACTCTGCTGTATAATATATAGGAAAGTTGTTAAGAGAGTAGATGCTAAGAGTTCTCATCACAAGAAAAATTTTTTATTTTCTTCTTATTGTATCTATATGAGAGGATGGATGTTAACTAAACCTATTGTGGTCATTATCTTACAATATATGTAAATCAGACCATCATGTTGTACACCTTAAACTTACACAGAGATGTACAGTGAGTTCTCATTATACATTGATAAGTTCTGTGACTTTAAGACAAATGACATATAACTAAACTAATTTTACCATAGCTAATTGATATAAAGAAGAGTTAAGTTCCTATGACATCTCATCAAGATTTTAACAAAATGACATTATTAGAGGACATGCTATTTATCAATTATTTCCCAGTAAAACTGGGGGGAAATGTGTATTAATATCTACTACTATTAAAAGAAAAAAAAACAAAAAACAAAAAAACACCAAACCAGATCTCTTACCCCATTCTGCAGTGCTCTGGGTTATATGGACGTGTCTTGGCTGCTACTACTTAGGACAGAAAAGGGAGTTCAGGTTCCAACTCTTCAAACCTCTCCCAACACAGCAAGTCTGGTTTTCGCTGGTCATATGCAAAAGATATTCAGTAACTTCATAAAGTCATTTGAAACGACTATACTAAATGAATGAATGAATGAATGAATGAATGAATGAATATCCTAGGGCAGCAGGATCTTATGGAAAGGAACCCAGGGTTCAGATTTAAGACAATTGGGATCCAGCCCAGGCTCAGTATTAACTAGACTAGCACCACTGGATGAACCACAGAAACCTCTTGGGCTTCAGTTTCCTCATTTGAAAACTGATATGATAGATAAGAATCTATCGTTTCAGCTCAAAGATTCTGAAATACAAATGAAATTTTTTGAATGCTAGTAATAATCACTTATGGATATATAAACACAAGCTTTATTTCAGATGTTTTAGAACAGGGGTCCCCAAACCCCAGACTTTGGATGGGTACCAGTCCCTGGCCTGTTAGGAACCAGGTCACAGAGAAGGAGGTGAGCTGCAAGCGTGCTACCGAAGCTTCATCTGTATTTGCAGCCACTCCCAGCACTAGCATCACCACCTCAGCTCCACCTCAGATCATCAGGCATTCAATTCTCACAGGAGCACCAGTCTCTGGTGCCAAAAAGGTTGAAGACTGCTGTTTTAGAAGGAATTGAATTTCTTAATGCACTTACATTTTATATAATGAATGTAATGTGTAGGAGTCATCTACCTTTTAGACTGCGTTTCTCATAATTGATACTTAATTTCAATCCTTTCCTTGAAATTCTATCCCTATTGTTTTTGGTCACCTGATTGGAAACTGCAAAGGTCTGAACTAGACTTAGTCAATTTGCTCAACTTATTAATTATTTAAATTATGTGGTTCAATTAACCTGAAATAGAGATCCCTAGCACCCCAAGGTGATTAAGAGAATATGAGCTCCATAATTCAAATTTTATAAAGATATCATTAGATGAAATATGCCTGCTCAAGAGCTCAAGGCTGTTCCATATATCATAGACAGTGTTTCCCTATGTCACCAACAAAATCTTGAATGTACTGCTGAGTAAGGATATGTTGGACCTCTTTGAATGTAGCCCACATAAGTCAGATAAGCAAACATTAAAAACTAGTATATGCAGATTTTCAGGTGTATTATCTCATTTAATTTTCACAACAATCCATGAACCTTGCGTGTGTGTGTGTGTGTGTGTGTGTGTGATCAGGAAATTACCAAAGAGGTTAATTACACTGCCCAAGGTCACACCTAGTAAGGATCAGAGATCTGGAACTAAACGCAAGTTTCGAGATCCCATTCATGGTTCGCTTCACCATAGCGTTTATCTTGACAATGGAATTTTTCATCTAGGGTAGTGGCAACCATCAAGTATCTATTAAGTGCAATGCAAGTGCAATGGGAGAAGGGAAGTCCTTATTTGTGAAGCTCTTGCTATCTAGTTGCTGAACAAAGCACAGGGAAGGCACCACATGACAAAGGCAGCCTTTATTGATATGCCCAATGAGCAGCATGAGACACGGGTGCTGTAAGAACTCAGGGAAGGGGAAATGACGTGCTGCATGAGAAAAGCTTCATGCAGGATATAGAATCTGACAAGAGCTCTGAAGGGTGAAGTTTGAGTGCATGAAGAGTGGCATTCCAGGCAGGGATAGAAAGTATGAGCAAAAGCTGAGAAGCAAGAATTAAAAAGCGACACACAGGTAGAAGCCATGGAAATGTCTTGGCCCAAAGTTGGGGGAGAGGAGGAGAATCACAGTGTTCATTTTATTGCTCTGCTTCAAAATGCACATGCATACATTATACATATATTTTACACATGCAAATGTTACACAATAAAATGAGAAGATTTAGCAAGATGTATTCAGCGAACAATTAGTAGAACCTTTTGGGGGTACAGCGCCTGTAGTTTAAGGAGATGGGGAGAAGATTTAGCAGATGGATTGAAGTCAGAATGAGAAATAACTTGCATACAACAAGGAAACAACGGTTAAGGACAATGAACACCGCTGAGAAAAAATAAAAAGTGCCACGTAATAAAGTCATTTTCATATTTTTGCACACATGAAACACTCTTTTTTTCACTGATTGCCATGGAAGCCCTACTCAGGTGCTAGGACCTATTTCTGTGCCATCAACCTTTTTATCTCCTGATCGCAGTTACCTTTACCTTGGAGACACATATTCATCTAATGTACAGAGTGATTTAAACTAGTTGAGGTCCCAGAAGCCAGAGATAATATTCATCTACTTCACTGTTATCTCTCTAGAGCTTAGGACCCGAACTGATATGTCATAGTCACTTACTTAAATACATAGAAGAAAAATGTATGTGTGCATGTGTGTCACTGTGAGATATTTACTAAATATGGAGATAAAAAAGAGAGCAAGGAAGGGAAGAAGGAAGAGGCCACTTATCTTTCATCTCCTTTTCCCAAGTACATCTTTTCATTTTTTACTTAAGAAGTCATTCAACGAGAATTTATTGAGTGTCTTTTATGCGTTGTGCTAGTCACTGCTCTACATACTGAGGATAAAGCAGTGATCAAAATAGACAAAACAAAAAAAAATCCCTGCCCTTGTGGAACACTTTCTAATAATGCGCACTCAGGAAAAAGCTTTTTCATCTCTGCAGAATATGATTTCCTTGTAATAAGCTTTTAACTACACAATGTGTGTGTGTTTATAAAAGGATTTTACTAGTTTTAAGTTAACAAGTATTTTTTTAAAAATTCCAGCTTAATCAAATCTTCTTCAACTTTTGCAATTAAAAGCTGTTGCACATAGAAAATATTGCTCTGGTACTGAAGTGGTGTGTTTAGAAAATGGAATTAAGAAATAAATCCATTTTGTAATAATGATATTTTCTCATTTTATAAGGTTCTAGTACAGAAATGATCATGTAACTCCTTAATATAATTAGAAATGACTTAAATTGGTTTCAGCCTAATGAGTCCAGATGAAAACTGACTTATAGCCTTAATTTTACATTTCTAGCTGTGGTTGTTTCTGTAGACCGCTGGTTTCTTTTCAACATAGATCAATTGGGAGGGGCTTGTTGGAAGTATACTCAGTTACCTGACAATCTTTCAGCAGTCAGTCAAATTCTTCTTTCACTGATTAAAAGAAAAGGGATTCTTAGACAATGATTCAAAATTATACATGCTGATGTGAGCCAGACTCCAACAAATTGACCATGAATATATCAAATGCTACTCAGAACTCTAGTTACAGGTATGTTTTACTTAACTATAGTGACAAGATGCCATTTCATTGGTCTTATTTTTCTCTCTACTCTGAGGGATCACTGCATTGTGATAGAAGACAATCCCCATGCAAGATCGAGCCTACGAAGCAAAGTAAATAACATTAGCACGCTATACTCTTCAGACCTCGCTCTACCTTAGAATGACACAGGCGCACGTGCACACACACACACACACACACACACACACGCACGCTTCTTCCTTGGAGCCCCATGCTTAACTTGGGCTTTTTAATTAAACTGCCTTCTCCAAAATCTCGACTGGGTTTTTATTCCTAGATTTGTTTTCCTTTTGCTAGATTATAAAAAACAAAGTTATTTTCTACCATATTTGTCTTAATCCCTAAAATAATTTCATTAGTAATCTAAGGGTGAGTTGCAGTTCAAACACAAACGCCCAGATAGGACCATCTACATGGCTTTAAGATAGTGACTTGCATTCCAAATTCCCACTGCCCAGTATTAGAAGATTCTTCATAGACACACAAAGGATGAATGTTTAAGGCTCTTTAAGTACTAGACAAAAATGTACTTTAGGATGTGGGTCCATAGTGTAGTGGTTAGCAAGTCCGCTTTACATGCAGAAGGTCCTGGGTTTGTGCCCCAGTGGAGCCACCATCAATGGTCTACAGCCATGCCAACCTGAACCAGCCCAATCCTGTCTGATCTCAGAAGCTATGCAGGGTCAGGTCTGGTTAGTACTTGGATGGGAGACCACCTAGGAAGACCAGGTGCTGTAAGTATAAATAATAATAATAAATAAAAATAAAAGTGTGCTTTAATCACACAGAAGGTCCAAATGATTTTATAACCAAAAACATCTTGTACTCCCCCATCATATTATTAATCACACATTATAGTGAAATTTGTAAATTGTTTGACCCACCTGCATGACACTACAATGTCTATGATGACACAGAACATGCCTGTCCTATCTCCATGTCCCAAACCTCATCAGCGTTGGGCATACAGTAGATGCTGAGTAAATCTATGCCCCAAGATTAGCATTTTACTGATTTGTATAGAAAGCATAATTCCGAGTGAAAAATAGATGAATATATAAATATGTATATAAAGGCAAATAAGTACAGAATGGGTGTTATTGTTCTGCTTGGGAAAAGCAAATAGCAGTCTCACAATTTTTGATAACCTTTCACTCTTTAACATGACTCCGAAAGTTCTCAGGCGTCCAAGAAGACAGTTTATTTTATTAAAGATATAATGGTTAACAGAGAGGAATTCCGACATCCTGGGACAGGGCAGCAGCACAGCAAACCGAGGTAAATGTTTTCTAGGACTCAGTTGGCATAAGAACTTTCTACATCAAAAGATGAAGAAGAAGACGTGGATGGTTTTCTTCTTCCTACACGTTTCACCAGGTGAAGAAGGGCGTTCCTCTCGCAAGACTGCTTTGCCTTTCAGGAACTCGAGGGTTGATTGGCGAGAGAAAGTAGGTCCCTAACGTAACGTTGCCAGATTTAGCAAATAGCAGTACAAGATGTCCGGATAAATTCGAATTATAGATAAACAATGAAAATTTTAAGTATATGTGCCAACTGTTATATTTGGGAGTTCTATATTTTCTCTGGCAATCCTACTCCCATAGCAGGGTAATTTCAATCCGCACTTCCCAAGATGGAAATTTCAATTTGATCGTTGCCTTTCTAGGGTTCCATTTCTTTATTTTTATGTTACATTTGTCACATTTTGCCCTTCTCAAGGCTGAAAGTGACTACATTGGGGACATTTTTTTTTTATGTCATTATTTCTCAGCTTTTCCAGAGAGTAAAGGGTCTCCTCTGGGAACAGCATCCTCTTCCTGTGGGCGCTGGAAAGTAGCTACAGTATTCCAGATAGTAGCATAAAGGGACCTTGTTGACACCATCTCTCAGACTGGATCAGATAGACTCCCTTAAAGAAGTCTGCATGGCCTTGGGTATTTGGACACACGACTACAGAAAGAATGAAAGGGGACTAGCTTTGGGGAAACCTAGCCTTTATTTCTGGCTCTGGGAATGACTCCCCATATGGTCAGTCACCCAGCAAGTCATTTCAAGATTTTCATGCCACCTCCCGGACCTTTTATCATGTGGGGACTGATAACAATTCCAAAATCTCCTAACTAAAAAGAATATTACAGGACTAAGATGAAAACTCTTTGAAAACAAAAAATGAAATCTTGTGGGAAAATGTTACATCGCTTGTTTAAAAATGCTTACTTCTCAAAAGGAAGCAGGATGGCACAGAATATGTATAAATATGAACTCCTTTTAAATAAAGTGATGTCTCATTTCCCTGGCATTTTCAGAGAGCATTCTACATTAAGCCAAGACTTTAGAAAAATATTTCTAAATCCTGCATCTCTGAGCATACTGAAGAAAAATTTGCATTTTCTTGATGAGTCTAAGGCAACATTAAAAACCTTGGTTATTCGCTGTCTGTGCTCCACAAAACGAGTAAACAAGAAACAAAGGCATAAAAAGATGTTGTGCTTTTGAGAGCTTCCAGAGTCATTGCAATTCAAAGGATGGTTCGCACTTATGCTAAATGACCCCTGCTGCTGGCTTTTATGGTGCTCTGTCTCTCAGGCTGCTGTCACTTCTCATCGCTGTCACAGGCCATCATTTCTCCCCAGTGCCGGTTTCCATTTTCTCTCTTACTTTCCATACAATTTTATTGAGAAAGTCATATGTCCTGTGACAAAGCATGTGGAATTTGCCACTCAGAGACATTTTTACTTACTTCTGCTTTGCTGCCTATTTTCCAAGTGGTTGAGATTGGCTCTGATAGATTAATAGCTTCACGTCAATCATAGGTCCTATGTACATACAATCATTGATATTTATTTCAAATATTGAATGGTTAATATACCTCTGGATGTATTAATAAGTATTGTGTTATTTTGAAACATCACATATCTATTATCAAAAAGTAATGAAATGTATGCTTGACAGCTGCTAAACTCTCCCAGTCAGCTGAATTACCATATTCCTTCATCTTGAGCACACCTGAATAAACATTTTAATGTTTCAAAAGTTGAGATAAGTCTTATAATTGATATGCGTATTTAAAGTGGCAATGTTCCTTTAGCTCCGGAAAAGCTGCTATTAAGAAGGATGCTTCTTCAACTGACCAAGTTATAGATTAAAGAAATAAGAACTTTTTAGAATTTTCCACACACAGTTCAAAGAGGCTAGGAGTAGATATTGTGAGAAAAGAAGTAATATTACAGACATTACTAGTACAGCCTTTAATTATCATCACAGCTTTTGTCCCACATCATTACCTCCTTCCACACTGCAAAGGAGAGTATAATGCTGATATATAGCCTTCTAGTCCATTTTTCTACTTTGATATATAGTCTTCTATTTCATAGATAGATAGATAGATAGATAGATAGATAGATAGATAGATAGATGATAGATAGATAGATAGATAGATAGATAGATACAGGGAGAACTTAAAATCTGTTATTATATTGCATGTGTTTTTACATTATAGAATGATATAATAGTATTGTCCTGCAATTTGTTTGTATCACTCCGCATTATGTTTTGAGAACTACCCCAATATGGACAGATAGAGTTCTACAGTAATATATGTAGAGATAATTTATTGCTTTTTGCTGCAGTGTACCCTTATCACAAATCATCCCAAGTTGTATATTCATTCATCTATTAATGGATATTTAGTCTACTTTAATTTTTTTCTGCTGCCAATGAGCTTAAGTGAACATGCTCACTCGTGTCTCTCGTGCTCGGGTGCCAGGATGCCTCACAGCTGTGCACTGACCTGGGCTCCAATGACTTGCAGAAGCCGACAGTGCACATATTTCTTACTCTGCTTTCAGCGACGCTATGTCAGCAGCTCCCACCGTGGTGAGAACATTTACACTATGGAAAACGGCAAACCTACAAATCAAACTCCCTGTCCCCCAACCAGAAAGCCACTCATTAAACGTTTACCAGTACACCACTGATGTTTACCAGCTTAGCACTGGATGACTATTCCCTGAAGTGGTATTACTAAGTATTAGGGTATGCTTGTTTTTATTTTTACTGGATGCACCCAAAGTTGCTATGCCAGCATCTACTCCCACCTGACATTATATGAAAGCATAGTCTCTGAAATGTCTTTACAAAGGCTTGATATTGCCAGATATGTTCATTTATGCCTACATGATAGATAAAAACTGCCATCTCATTACTGGTTTCATTTGCATTTCCCCATAGCCAGTAAAGTTGAGCATCTTTTCATACGCATAGTAGACATTTGGATTTCCTTGCTTTTAAATTGCTTGGCCTCTTTTCAAATTGGCTGTTCTTTTTTCTTATTGAATTATAGGTGTTCTTTATATAGTCTGAAAAACGAATCTTTGTTACACAATCTACAAATATCTTTCATCAACCTGTTGCATGTCTTTTACCCTTGTTTATGGTGTTTGCCTAACTATGTGACCTTGAGAAAGATACTTAACATTTATGTATCTTATAATTCTCATCCATGAGACTAGAACAGTATTTGAACCCTCCTTATTGATTGGGTTGATACATGTGTGTCAGTGCCTAGCAATTATTATTATTGTTGTTGTTGTTATTATGACATTGCTCTATGAAAGTTCTTGGTTTTGATATAGTTTTTTTTTCTTTTCTACTTATTTGTTGAAGAAATCTTTTACAAATCCAAGAGATGGAAAGACAGACTACTCTATTTTCTTCTTTTAGTTTTAGAATATTTTATGTTTAGGTCACTTATACATTTGACTCTGCTTTTTGTTTCCCTTTATTCTGAGAAATCCTGAGCCAGTAGGTGCTCAATATATGTTTACAGAACAAAGAAAGGAAGAGAGGGAAAGTGAAAGTCACATGAATTTTTATAAGTGATCCCGCTAAGAAATTCTCAAAGGGGAGCAAGATGAAGGAAGAGCTAGTGGGACAAATTACTATCAACTATACTTCAGCCCTTTAAAATGGAAATCCCTATTCCCTGTCATATTTATGTCAAATATTACAGGAGCTTTAACAATTGATAACTTCCAAGATGAGCAAGGGCACCTGGTAACTAGGCCTTGCGATGTTTTATCTTATACATGACAATGATCTCTCCCTTTATTCCCTTCCCAGATAATATCTGGGTAATTCTTAGACCCCAAACTGTCTCTCCTCGCATCATGTTGTTTTTTTTTTTCTACATATTCTTAGGATTTGGGAAAAATCCAATTTCAATTTATAGTCAGAAGGTAGCGTGGGAGAACAGCACACGGGCTTGCAGGTTGTTGTTCCTCTTGCTCCCCACATGCCTCCACCTGACAGCCACAGAACTGGCACACAAAACCCTCAAATCCAGTATGTCTCTACCAGGTAGTAACTGCAGACTGAACAGTTAACAGTACCACCTCTAGCAACTAGGGAGTCCTCATATTCAAAGGTTTGGGAATCACCAGCCTAAATGATAGGCAATAAGAAAAATGGACTTCCACGTGCTTACCTGGAGTTGAGAATGTTAAACTCATGCCTCTGGAAAGCTGAGAAGTTCACTGTCAGGTGATTTTAGTTTACTGGCCCCTTGCGTTTGTATACCCGCTTTTAGTCCATCATCAGCCAATTAAGTTATTCAAATGTTAAATCCTTGGAATTAGAGATTTTAATAGTTTCTAATAACATCTTCCATTCCTGTGAGTTATGCAGTGCATATTGCTAATGTCCAGCTTACTATATTGTATCAAACCGAAATGGTCTTGCTTACAGGTGACCCTTCCCTTGCCTGCAAATCATTAGCCTTTCTTACAACCAGAAATTTTGTGATCTGTCATGATTGTGCCTAAAGCAGTTTTTCTGTACCAATTTAAGTTTTCCTACATTAGCTCCCAAGTGCACAGTTCAAGCCAGAGAGCAGGGTATAGTCTCTCAGATAAGACTTGCACTTTTGAAAAATTACCACCTTTGTGAGTCAGCAGTCTTAGATGCAGTTCCTAGACTATTGCATTGGGGTTTATGAAAATAGCTGGAAATGGAGAAAATAAGAGTGATGATAGTAAGGAAAAGATAATTGAAACAATGAAATTACTATCATGCTAAACTTAAAATAGATAGAACCTCCAATTGGATGTTCATTTGTCTTTAAATGGCCATTTGCACACTGAGTTTCGAATAAAAAAAATATGACCATTTAGAAATACGGTCATAGAAATATATATAGAAGTGTGTCTGAAAGGTGATATATAATTATGGATTTGAAGAAAGTACATCTATACAATTAGAAAATAGCATTTTGACTACATTTGTCACTAGCTTCTTACGAGAGGAAATCTGTTTAATTCATCTTTATACCCCAGCACAAAACACAGTGCTATCTCCTTTTTAAATTAAAATTAAATTTATTGCAGTAACTTTGGTTAATAACTTTATGTAAATTTTAGGTGTACAATCTTATAATACAACATTTGTGTACTCGTTACGTGCCCTGTTTGTCCTCTCCCAACCCCCTTTCCCCTCTAGGTTATTGTGGCATTATTCACAATAGCCAAGACATAGGAACAACTTGTATCCTTTGAAAGATGAATGGATAAAGAAGATGTGGTGTATATATACAATCGAATATCACTCAGCCATAAAATACATGAAATATTACCGTTTGCAACAACTTGGGTAGATTTTGAGAGGAGCATGCTAAGGGAAATAAGTTAGATGAAAAAGGACAAGATCCGTATGATTTCACTCATGTGTGGGCTATAGAACAAAAAGCAACAAACTAATGAACAAACAAAACAAACAAGCTCATACCCACAAACGATCAGATGATGGCTGTCTCCTAATAGCACTCAAGACAGCTGTGTGCTAAACCAACTCATTTGAGTGTGTACGAGCCTCTATTCCTATTTACTCCAGATATCCAAGACCATTCTCATTATATAAAAATTTAGAGTATTTCCCTTTGTTTCTATTTACTCACAAAAAAAGCATTCCCCTCTAAACTCCATGTATAACCCTCACAAAGATTAAGCCACTCATATGGTCTAAACAGATGCTGACTCTTACATAAGTGCCAAAATTCAGCTTTATACTATTTTTACTTCTTACCTCTTCACTATTTCATTCACCAGCCATCTTAGTGACAAAATAAATGGGTGCGACTTTTACATACGACTCCATTTAAATGAATTCCAGTCCTTCTGCCCGTTTTGTGCAAGCTTTTCAGAGGTGCCGGTGAGAGTTTGGCTAGAGAAAGACTGAGAGATTGGTCTGTTATTGGAAAATGGAGAGGAAGTAGCGTTTTATGAAAGTGGGATCATTATAATGCTTCCCATTAAAACATTTTTAGTGTTCACATTTCAAGCTTAACACAGTCTATCCCGTAAGTTGGCAATATCCCAGACAGAAGAACCAATAAGATCCTCAGTGCTTCTTGAGGCTTCTCTAGCAATGAAGCAGGCAGCTCTCTTCTCATCACCATCAAAAGAATAAATTACTAAACAGTAGACAATCCTGCTGCATTTAAAACATATAAAACATTTCACAGTAGTAGTGCAGTCTTTTTCAGTGAAATGAAACAGCTGTTTTAAAGGCATAGCATTAGACCTTAAAGATTATGAATCTAACTTAGAATGATTTAGTCCACTAAAATACACGCTTCACACTAAATGCAGGCTGTCGATTTCAATGAAGTTATAAAATTGCCTTACAAAATGGTCTTAGAAAAATCTATTTCTTTGAGACATTGTGATTTTTTTCTTTCAGAACGTCAAAGACCTTGCTTAATAATTAGATCTTTAAAAAGCCAACAGATCTTCATTTTTTTTAAATAACAAAGAATAGAGAGACTCCTTATAAATGTAACCCTACTCTGAATGCTTATGGGGCTGTGGTCTGACCCCGTAAGGTTTCTCTCTATTGTGAAGTTACGCATACAATCGCAACCTTGGTTTATCTTCTTATTGTTGCTATATTTTTGCTGATGTCACTGGTTTGAGCGACGTCTGCCAGTCAGTGCAACATGAGCCAAATTTATCTTTTGTTTCTGAAGTTTCCTTTATTCTGCAACCTCGAAAAAACAAATGATGAATTTAGCTCTCCCCTTGTTACTAA
>CM053511.1:41726253-41893786 GCA_028627145.1 Eidolon dupreanum
TTGGGTCTATGGCCATACTATCCTGAATGTACCTGACCTTGGAAGCTAAACAGGGTCAGCCAGGTTAGCACTTGAATGGGAGACTACCTGGGAATACCAGGTGCTGTAGGCTCTAAAAACAATAAACAAACAAACAAATAAGTAAAATAAAAAGGAGATTGGGGCAACAAATGCAAGGTTCAGTATTTGTTCCCACCATTTACAACAGGGTGAAATTTAGTTACCTGGTTTCCTCGGGTATAGCAGGGTAATAACAATACCTGGCATAGGGACAGACAGTATTACACACGGAATGCACCTAGTATGGTGCACATAACAGGTACCAACAGAATACACCCATTCACACCCTGCATTCTGCTCGTAACAATTCCAGCAAAGCTCTCTACTGCAAATTGCATTTTATTATGTTTACATCTCTCTTTTCTCCATTAGATTGTGAGTTTTATTTTGAGCAGGACTATATATATATATATATATATATTTTTTTTTTTTTTTTCTAACCTTTGCATCCAGGGGCCATAAAAGTGCCTTGGATAAGACAGGAGTTTGAATATATTTTAGAAGAATAGGGAGGGTTTAGTAGTTTCTAATTCTCATTGCAAAGAGCATTTACGGTGTTCTTCATTCTCAACACCGATTCATGCTTTGGGGGCGACGTACCACCCAGTGCTTGGGACGAGGAAAATTTGACCAAGACTGAAAAAGTAAGGTTGCAGTTTTGATCAGATAAACATCCAGAAGACATTTCCATTACCGAGTTAAAAGAACTTGCAAGTCTCTGCTGCCCCCTGGGGCGGCCTACGGCACCTTACGGCGTGCAGCAGAAGCTCACGCAGAGACATCTCTGCAGAGAAATTCTGAGCCAATTTCCTTTAAGGAAAAATGGGACAGGATAGGTGGGCTGATGCTGGAAGAAGGGGGAACCGCCCCCGCGCGGTTGCCAGGCAACCGGCCCCGGAAGTCGCGGGCGGCGCGTCGGCAGCGGCGCCGGCGAGCGGCCGGGGTGAAAGATGGCGGAAGGCGGCGGTGCCGAGCCGGGCCAGCAGGACAGGAGGTCTTCCGGGCCCAGACCCCCGAGCGCGCGGGACTTGCAGGTGCGGCGGACGGTCGAGGGTGGGGGCGCGGCGGCGGGCGCGGGCGTGGCCCACCCTGGGCTCGGCAGAGCCTTCCCCCGACCCGATCTGGGGGCAGAAATGGGATTCCCGCGCCGCCAGGCTCCTCAGGGCGGCGCAGCGTGCCGTGGTGTTGGTAGGAACAACTGCCGGTTTCCCCTCCGCCCCATCTGCAATTTAAGAAGCATCTGTTCATTTAGAATGGCTTTTTGTGGGGTCATTTGAATGGTTCACCGATTGCTGCTTCCTTCAAACTTGGCTGCGGAAGAAGGCTTTACTGTAGCTGTGGGGAAATCGGCGATCACTTAAAAAAATGGTAACAGGTGTGCTTGTTGGATCTCGTCTTCGATGCTGTTGCTGTCATGAATACTTACATGTATAAATGATTCCTTTTTATAAGGTAGCTTTTCCCTTTTAAAGAGGAGAACTAAAATAGTCCATCCTTCAGCTGCACAGCCTGTTAGTAAAAGCTAGTCTATAAAGCATTGCACATAAGAAATAGGGAAGTAAAACTATAATGTTATAGGACACCGACATTGTGTAGCTAGCTACATAGGAGTGCGCTAAATTTTGCTTTATCAGATGCTTAAGATTACTTTGCTCATTTTAGGCTTTTTTTTTTTTTTTCTATCTCAATTTCATTGATAAAATTCAACAAGTAAACATCTGTATGGGGCTATAGTTAAAAATAAATGATACTGAGTCCACAAGCCTTGGTGGAAAAGTTTTACTTTATAGTCACACCTTCATCCTATTTTTCTGAACATATATAATGACCACTGGCCAGTGTCATACTGCCCAGCTTTGGGGACTACAGAGATAAACATCAAATCCACAGATGGTACTGGACACTGTTGAATGGGATAGAAGTGTAAAAGGCATCTCTACCTTTTTTTTTTTTTTCTTTTTAGAAATAGGATAAGAAGATGGAGTATAATTGAGTTCCAAAATAAGTAGTGCATAATATGAGGAATTTGGAGAATGGAGAGCCCTGTCAGGTTAGAGGATGAACTCAATATAGAATAGTTTCAGTGTCCGTAGTTCAATTCATTAGTAGTAGAGAGAATCGAGGACTAGGAAGCTATCATCTACCTCATCTTTTCTGTTGCAGATCACCATCACTAACGGCAACATAGGATGTTAGGAAAAAATAGGAGTTCCTGGTCAGGCCAACTTCGATTTGCATCTTGGTCCGGCCACATAATAATTGTGTGAATATAAGAGAAATATCTTAATGTCTCTCATCCTCAACATCTTTATAAACTAGGCATGATGTAGTTAGCAGTGTCAAGGATGAAATAACAACGTCTGTAAAGCATCTATCACAACTCCTATATTGTTTTGGCCCAGCACTTGCTAGGTAAATATTTGGTTCCTTTTCTCTTAAAGGAGAAAAATACTGTAACTTTCCCTGGTTAATCCATTCTAATACCATTAAGGTTAAAACTAACAATGCCCTTTCTCTAACTTAAATCCATTTCTTTTTATGTAGACAGTGATAGCAGCTTGGCTAATGACACCTGTTGCTTGGCAAATGTACGGACAATCCAGTGGATTAAGATATGATTAACGATTAGAGATATTCTGATAGATGTCACTAATTGTGAGAATGCCTTTGTTTCCACTTAGAAGATAGGGATATTTTTATTTTATCTACTTTCTGGTAGGTAGGTTGGTAGGTAAGTAACTGATTTTTTTATAAATGTGAGTTGGTATATCAAATACACTAAATATTGATAATCTTTCCTTTAGAATTTAATAAGAATGTGAAGAACTTGCAAAGAAACCTGAAACAAGTGATGACATATGAAGAAATAGAGTATGTATGAAAGGTTAAAGAATTGAATAATGTTCTTCTTCCTGACTGGTTTCTTGGATATTATTTTGGGTTATCTTCTTGTCATTTAATCTACCCAAGCTTATTTTAAGAGTTACCCAGTTAGTACAGTTTTCAGTAGGTACTCGTTACTTTCCTGACAGCTTGCTCTGAGTGTCATGGTATTGTAAAGGAAAGAGTGATGTTTTACTAATTGGAACAAGCAAAATTACCACTAAGTACGTATATCTTAGCTGCCACATAGTGTGGGATTTGTCAGCACCTAAATCGGGATAAATTTCCTCATTTCCCACAAAGGGAAAAATCGATAATTATGTCCCAGAAAACCTCCCAGCACTATGAGCCTCTGACTTACAAAGCGCAGGAATCTCCTGTGGACTTCAAACCAAGAGCAGATCTTAGCTCCTTTCATCCTCCAAAGTGGGGAACATTCCATAGGAAAGTTTGGGTAGGTTTGTTGGTAATAAGACTAATCCTAAAAATTTCAATATTCATTATATTTTCAAACATTTTCAGCGACCTTTGTCTTGTCTGGTGCCCTCAGTCCATCCATACACGTGGGTTTAACAGTAGATTAAGATATTTAATCACCTTATGTATGCTTCTGTCCCAGTTTCTTCCAGAATAAGATCAAAAGAAAAAGGATTTCTTAATTCTGCGTTTTCATGGAGGTTGAGGTTGGGGGTAATTAGGATAACCTCAGTACTTATTAGGGTTAGGATTAGGCTTTGGGTGGGACAAAGGGGGAGTTCTATGAGTGAGAAAAGAATGAGACAGTCTGGTACTGTGTTACAGTTGCCACAAGCGTCCTAGTCTTGTTGGACATCAGTATCCTATATCATTGTTTCTTAGTGGGAGGCTTGTTAAAGCACAAATTGTGGGGCCCAACCCCAGAGTTTCTGTTTCATTAGGTCTGGAGTGGGGCTTAATCATCTGCAGGTCCCAGGTGATGCTGATACTGTTATTCTATATAAAAAAATATGTATTATAACTTCTGGCCATTGTCACTATAAAACTGAGAACTCCAGTACTTTTAATCTTTTATTATATATTTGATTTTCTCATTCTCAGTTATTCTGCCTTTGGGTTTCTTTTCATATTCTTCACCTTTCAGATTCTAGAGAAAAGATTATCGGTGCTTACATACTTTAGTCTCTTTGTGTAACTGAAGTATCTTCATAACCTAATTGGTTCACTTGTGGACCACTCTGTCCTGGTAATTCACAACGCATCATTACTTCAAAATGCACATGTTTTTATCTCTTATTTAACTGAGATTTTGTTGTTCTATTGGTTTTGACCAGTACTTCAATTTATTTTGATCAGTTTAAATAATTATTTTTTTCTGCTGATGTGTCATATTCTATGTTATATAAATTAAATTCTTTATAATATTTACTGATGAACTTATGCCATGTGATGCTATAGGGACATCACGACTCCTAGCATTAATTCCCTCTAAATATCATTTCTTTTCCTCTAAGTTAGTGATGTGCCATTAATAACTAGGACCCTTCAGCTAGTTCTAATATAATTTTCTCCATATTCCTATTTTCCTCAATATATATTAACCATTCCATGGGTTCAAAAGGCATTGTTTGCTTTATTTCACAGAAGAAAATTATTTGATTGACAGGGTTTATTCAAACCTTAAAGCAAAAGCCTAACAAGTTTTACCTATATCTCTTTATGATGTGTTGTAGTCTACATAATTCAACTTGAATTTGTTGGGTGCCTATTAAGTACTATGTTAGAAAAAATTGGAGAAACCTAAAATATAGCAGGGGGGATAAAATAGTAAGAAAAGTACATAAATGATGACAATATAATGTTTAATATAAACTTCAATAAGAGGATAGCATGTGCTATGAGGATTTAGAACAAATATCATTTAGTTAAGAAAGTTAGGAAAGGTTTGGAAGGATGGCTGAAATGGGCCTTTAAAATACAAACATTTCCATTGGTGGGAAAAGGAATAGCATAAAAGTAATTCATAGATCCAGGATAATATAATCAATTCAGGAGGCACTCTATAAAGGAATGTTTTGAGGAGATTTCAGGGAGGTAAAATTTCTGAAATCTTTGGGCCCAAGTTGTCTGTCTGTCTTGACTACCAGCCCCTCCTACCCTCCCTCCCTCTCTCCATTGTTTATTTGTTTGCTTGTTTTGATGGGTAGGATAGGAAAAGGCCATAGGAGATATATAGATAACACTGCAGGAAGAAAAGAAATCTTGAAGAAAATGAAACACTGATATAATCATTATTAAACATTTTTTAATATTTTCTAGTAATCGAACAATTGTCTTATGTTTCACACATATTATGTATTCTGTAAAACAACTCTCTAAGGTAAATTTTTTAAATAGACATTTAAAAATGAGGGAAGTAAGGCTCAGAGAAGTTAAAAAATTTGCTCAACATCACACAATAAAGCCTAAGTTAGGATTTAATTCCATTCTTTTAGATTACAAAGCACTTTTATAATTAGGCTGTCTAGCAAAATTGCTGTTAGAAATATGAAAGTCGATGTGTACGGAGATGGGGTGAGGATAAAAAACTTTAGGAGGAAAAATAAAACCTTTCATTTTGTTTTCTTTTGTGTATATTTTAAAAGTCTACTGATAGAATCTTCAGAGAATTAATGTTCCTCAATACTCTCTTCTTTTCCTACTTAAGAAAGAAGCCCTGGAGGTAGTTTTAAGATTTATTGTTTTTCTAGAAGGAATACTTTATCTGGATTTTTTGTTTGTTTGTTTTGTTTTTGTTTTTTTCCCCAAAAGATATTTTTAAAGATTATGGCCATGCCATTTTTAATTGAATAGCCACAAGGGGCATTAAGGAAAGTTTTTGAGTTGTCCAGAAATACTAAAAATATCAAAAGTTGGAACAAAATAACTTAAACTAAACTGAAGTGTTTGGATAACTTCTTAAAATTACAGTTTCAAGAACCATGCTTTATTTCCTTTTGAAGATTCCTGGCCATATATCTATTAAGCATAATTTGATAGTATTGCTTTCTAAAAGTTATACAAACCATATATATAATTCATTGTCTTTTATTTTTCAGTGTCCCATTTTCCTAAACTTTATGAAACGTACATGTCTGGTAGACTTTTAAGTAGAATAATTTTGAAATTGTTTTATGTGTTTGGATTTCAAAAACTTGAACAGCTAAATGAAATAATTTTTGAGATCCATTGAGAGCAAGTTGACATTAGTGTGAAACATCTTCAAGTATTTTTAAAAGAATTGTAGAATTGTGAGTTCAGCTTTGGAAATGATCTGTTACCAAATGCAGTTTTTGAAACTTGAATAGTTATTTGAAAATAATCATTGTAGCTTTATATATGACATTCTGCTTAGTTTTATAAAAATGAGAGATGCAGTGGTTTTATTTTGGAAGAGTCATCTTCTGAAACAGCAGCCTCCGCTTTTCATTAGAAACCTTTACTATGCATTTACAAATTAATATTCCACTCATAATTTCTAGTTTTGTAGAAGAGTTTATTTCTAGTGTTACATTATACTATAACAAACCTGTTATTTTACAGTTGGCCTTGGCAGAATTGTATGAAGATGAAGTGAAATGCAAATCTTCCAAATCTGATAGACCTGACGCTACAGTCTTTAAAAGCCCGCGAACACCACCTCAAAGGCAAGTTTTGTCTTGTTTTTATCTTGTTTTTAAAAATTACATCCATTTTTAGTTCACTAATCCCAAATTATTTTAAATGGCCTTGGAAATTTTTAAAAAATCTATAATTTCCTAAAATAAATATTATTTAGGTACTATTCCTAAAACCATTATAGCCAAAAAGCTAGGAGAAACTAATGAAAACATTATCTTAAATACCTAATATTTTGGTAGACTTCATAGAATTATATACTGAACAGTGCTTTTCCTCAGCACAGTGGTTCCTTCTTGAATGAAAGCTACAGCTCCTCTCCCCCTAAAACAACATTTATACACAATGTTGTCAATCGTTTTTAAGGGTTGTGTGTTTCTTAACACCTACCCATGGAGCCCCTGTGTGTCTTTTATCCCTCATTTAAGACTGTAACTTCAGGAATCTGTCTTTGCTTCCGTTGGATGATGACCCATCTCACAAGTGACCTCTAGACAGTATCTCCTATCATTAAAATCCAGGAACTATAAAAAGAACCAACCATGAAGATTTAAGAGATGAGAGCCAGGTATATTATGAGTTTTCTTGTTTCTAGGAATAGTTTCATTATGTATTTTTTTAGTACTGCAGATATCATTACTGGGGAGAAACTTGAATTTTCCCATTATATCTCATTCTTAGAAAGTCTGTTATTTACTAAAAGCTGAAAACTTCACTGGAAATTGTGTTTTGTTTTTTTTTTTCCCTGCTTGTCACTACTCGACATCTTTTTTTTTTCTGTAGGGGAGATAAAAATGACATATCTTTCTGGACCTGAAAGAGAAGAAAAAATATTCATAATTATTTCCCCAAATTTTTATTTTACAAATATTCAAACCCATAAATAATCCAAAAAAGATTAGTACAATGAATATGTGCTGTATGTACTTCACCTGTGTTTACCAGTAGTTAACATGTGACAGCATCACTTCCATGCAAGCACTTTTACTCGACTGTTTGAAAGTCAGTCGCAGTCATCGTTAACACGTCGCCCGCACATACTTCAGCATGCAGCTCTGACTAAGAAGCACACATGCCTTTTTAACCTTGATAACACGTCACACTTTAGAAAATGAAAATTTCATAAAATCATTTCACATAACTGTCCATAGTTAGGTGTCTCTTCGAGCCTTTTTTGGATTTAAGATCCAGCCGAGGGCCATGCATTTCCTTTGATTGTGCCTGTTTTGAATCTGAATCCAGAGCATCCGCCCCACCTTTTTGTTAAACTTGGTTTTTGCTCATCTGTATAATCTAAAATGTATGACAGTGACTTTTTTGAAGAGTCAAAGCCAGATGTATTATAAAATATCCCACATTCAAGGTCATTGTTTCCTCTTGATTAGATTCCTGTTAAACACATTTGCTGAGTACTAGTAATCGATGTTGTCTGCTCTATATTATGTCACATCCCATATAATTGCAGGTTTTCCCACTGTTGGTGACATGTTCAGTTGCTTAAGGTGCTAACCACCACATCACTCCACTGTAAGGTGCAGATTTTCCTTCTTAATCTGTGGGTTGGTATCTTGGCACTGTTTGAATATCCTATTTTTTCACATAATTTTATTTCACATATATGTGTATACATACATATGTATGTATAATATCTAATATATTACTACTTCCTTAATTTATGCATTCTCCAAAGTTTCAAAAATACTTAAAATATTTATTTACCAAAGGTTTACTCATTAAGTATTTGGCTGTTGTTTCCCCATTTTGAGCCTATTTTAAATGACTTAATTTGTTCAGGATATAACAAATCAAAATATTTGACTAATTTGACTTCTTACAATAAGATTAATATATGAATATTTTTCTTGCTATTCCAATATAATTATTAAGGTACATTGATGAATACTTTTTTTCTCTTTTATGTTATCTGAAACCATGTTGCCATTTGTAGCTGTAGTTTGATAATGCAGTTTTTAAGGACATTGTGCCTCAGATTTGATCTCTAGAATTATTTACGTAGCCAAAAGGAGGAGCTGCTGTAAATGATACTCGTTGAGACTTAAGCTGTTTTTAATCTGCTTAAAATACAATGTGAAACAAATTATTGACACTTTTTGTTTTTTTGCTAAGTATGATATTTTCTAATTCAAAGTATACAGTCTTTTGATTTCAGATTCAGTATCAACATTTACCCAGTTTCATTACATGTCTACTGCTTTGGTACAGAAAATGGCGCTTATGTCCCTAGTCTACCTTCTTGGAGAGTATTAGATATCAAAACATTTATCTGCTCATTGTCTTTTAAGCTAATATATTTTCACTTTCTGAAACTCTAGACATAAAATGATCTCTTTTTATTTACAAGAGGAAGAACAGAATCTATAGAAAAACTCAGAATATAGCCTGACACCTGGTTTAACATATTCATCTACAAAAAGCTATATATCACAAATAGAGCTTTTAAAAAACTTGAGTATCCTTGTTCAGAAATGTGAGAACTTAAGAAGATATTCTCTACAAGTCAGTAGATAATTGTGTTTTAAGAATTAAATGAGATAAAATGTGTAAGATGTCTAACAAAATGTTGGTACTTAGTTGGGCCTTAAAGGATTGTTACGATGTAGATGAGCATAGGAGACAAGAGACAGAATTCTAGGAACAAATGGGCACAGAGGAAAAAATAATAAAAATAATGAGGCATCAGAAAAGGACCAGCAGAACTTTAATAGACTGTCCAAACAAGGTCGGATAGGTGGAGTGCTGCCAGGCCGTGCTTCGTGGACATGTGACCTGTGCAGTCACAGATGCCATGCTTAGAAGGGCCTCATGCTTGGTTTAATGCTTTGCTGTTACTGTTGTAAAATTCTTGATAAATTCTGAGCAAGGAGACACATTCTCTTTTGGCACTGGACCACACATACTTGCCAGTCCTGGACACAGGCACGTTGTGGAGCCTCAAAGGGCACGGAGAATTGCACTTGTATAGAAGGCAGTGGAAAGCCAGTTTTTTTAATGTAAACTTTGTGATAACTAAAATACAATAAAAGTTTTGATTCTAGAGATAGGCACCCCTTGGTTATATATATTTTTTCTGTGTACTAATAAGGTTTTGCCAGTGGACAAGTTCTTGAAATTCCTTAAGCTTCAGTTTTATCTGTAAAATGGGTATAGTACCATTGTTATGAGAATTAAATGGGCACATTATTTTCTCTTGGTAAATATTGGCTGTTATTATCATATACTTTTAGGAAAATAGGACTGGCAATAAAATATAAAATGAACCGTAATGGGGAGACCAGGATAAGGGGACAAAGAAAGGAAGAAGAAAACAATGGTGGAATCTGAGGAACGTAAACTTTTGGATTAGGGTGGCATCAGTGGAGGAGAAGGTGAAGTCGATCTGGGAGCCTTTCAAAAAATGTATTATAGAAACTAGGTGACAGGAGTTATAGGGAGTAAGTGAATGGGAAAGAGAAATCTTAAAGGTTCTTATTCTGGGATACAGGAAAAAACTTTTAATGGGAAGATAAGTTTAGTTTTAGAGAGATGAACTTGATTCAAGTAGGGCTTTTAAATTCACAGTAGAGAGTAAGTAAGAGGATGCTAAAAACATATGAGAGTCATCTGTATAGGGGAGTTTGTTATTCATAGGAGCAGAGAAATATTTTGATGATCAGGTGTGTTTAAAGAGGATCAGAGTCAAAGATATAGGCATGCTTAATCATGAAAGAAGAGAAATGGATAGATCGTAGATCTAAATATAAGAGGAAAACAATAAAACTTCTAGAAGAAAATATAGTTTCTTCATGACCTAGAAGAAGGCAAAGATTTCATAAACAGGTAATAAAAAGCATAACTTTAAAGAAGCTAGTAAATCTTTTCCTATGTCTGGTTTTCCAGTCTTTTCTCACCAAGACTGAAATTAAAAGGAATTATATAGTTATATTTTGCCAGATTAGAGACATGGGACAGGGAACAAAAAAGCTATAACAAGAGACAGCTACAATGTGAAGCTTTTTTTTTTCTTTCTTTCTTTCTTTTTTTCTCTTTTCTTTCATTCTCCTCCCCTCCTTTCTCATTTCCTTTTCCTTTCCCTTCTTTCCTTCTCCTATCTACCTACAATTGTCCGCTGTCGAGCTCCTTCTACCACTAACACTTAAGAACCAGCGTTCAGCCTTTCCTGCTGCACTGGGCTCTGAGTATAAGCTTGGCAGGAAGGCTTCTTCCATTGGCTCCTGTTCTGAGGAAACTCATGCGCCAGTGTACTGCCCCAGAGCACTTGAGGGTGGAGGCCACCCCACATCCACTTCCACTCCGCCCTCAGCTGTTCTGAGCCAGCCTTGCGTTAGGGGGTTCTGCTTCTTGGTAGCCACTTGTTCTCCAGGTGGATTTTTCTTTCATTTACAGTGAATTGAGAGCTGATTTGCCCTTTCCTCTTTCAGTTCAGTTTTGCATTTACTAATTTTTGAGAGAGTATTGAAGGCAACTTCTCTTTTTAGTCTCCAATGCTGATGTAATTGCCCCCTTTGTTTTGTTTTATGAATCAGTTCAGTGCAAATTTGAAACTGAATTGGAGGGTATGGGTAAATACTTGCTCTGATTGTCATCTTATACTGGAAGGCTCCATGTTGATATTTTAATGCTTGTATGTCCTGTTGTTAGTCTTGATTGAAAAAAATCTTAAAAGATTAAGATATTAATTTTATGTAAAGGAAATTTTTATGTTTCTGAGGATCATTTTGAAGTTGGAGTCGAGTAGAAATCAGTTACTACATACATAATACACTGAAAAATTTATAGTCTCAATTATTTACCTTAAACACAGGGGTTATAATTTTTCAGTCCAAAAATCCCTGAGGAGTAGACCCGTTCTGTGTAGGCCGGTGGTCCAGATTTAGATGTTCACACTAAATTAGAAGCGTCTTCACTAACTAGGTGCCTGCTGAGTATGGATTCCTCAGAAGAGAACTTAGCTTCTGGTTGTCAGCACCGCTTCTCCCTGCCCCCTGCCCCCATCCCCAACCCCCAGCATACCAAAAGCGCTAACATTGTGAAAGAGATGCATTTAATAAGCAACTGCAGAAGGTGGGAGAGGAAGAAACGAGCCAGTTCTCGTGCAAGATGCCAAACTTCCTACAAGAATCTCCGTAGACTCCATGAAAAACTATATGAACTATTCACTGTTTAATTCCTTAATCCACAAAAGGCATTGAAAAAATTATTTTAGAAATAAAACTTATTTCCTGAAGCTGTAGCTTTTTACTTTAAAATAGTTGATATCTGTATTATAAGTTTTTATTCATGAACTATGTATGATGTTTAAAGGTTCTGCTCAAGGGAACGTGAATACAGTGGATTACATATAGTTCGACCTTCAACTGGGAAAATTGTGAATGAACTTTTCAAAGAGGCAAGGGAACATGGGGCTGTCCCTCTGAATGAAGCCACAAGAGCTTCAGGTGATGACAAATCTAAGGTAAATGCTCAATTTTAAAACTAAATATGCTATTTATATATTTGATCTTCTCTGTAGTTTTTTATATTATTCTAATATTCCTTTTCTAACTATATATATGTATATATATATATATTTTTTTTCTTTTTGCCTAGGAACTTTTTTTAAATTTAAATTAGTTTCAAGTATACAGTACATTGGTTAGACATCTAACTATATTTTTGCTTAAAATATTTTCTTCATTTTCGTAACATTATAATCTTTCTGTTAATGATTGAAAGTTGAGGCAGTTTCTTATATTTCTATGCAGCTTCTCTATTTACCTTTTTATTTTGAAATAATTAGAGACTCAAGGGAATTTTCAAAAAGTATACAGAGAGGCGCAATGTACCTTCCCCCCATTTCCCCCATTTCCCTAATAGCTAGTGATGTTATTTGTACTTTTCTAATGGCCTTTGTTGTAGAACATCTTTTCCTGTGCTTTTTTGCCATTATTTTTATTATCCTCTTCAGTAAAATGTCTCCTCATGATTTTTGCCTATTTTCAAGTGGATTATTTTGTTACAAACAAAATAAAAGTTCTTTATATATTTTAATAGATGTAGGTTTTTTGTCAGACACATGGTTTTTAAATATTTCTTCTTAGACTGTAGCTTGTCTTTTTTAGTCTCTTACCAGAGTTTTTCATAGAGCAAAAGTTTTAAATTTTTATAAAGTCCATATTTTTTTTTTTATACTTTCAGTGTTTTGTCTAAGAACTCACCTAACCTTAGGTCCCAAAGATTTTCTCTATGTTATCTACAAAAGTTTTATAATTTTACATTCCACATTTAGACCTATGATGCATTTTGAGTTAATTTTAGATAAAGTTTATGTCGAAGTTTATATTTCTAATTATAGAGGTCCAGCTGCCCTACCGTCAGTTGCTGAAAAGGCTCTTGCTTTTTCATTCGATTATTTTGTACCTTTTTCAATTTCTACAAAACTTTTATGCAGCTTTTATAACAATATCAGCTGACACAGTATGGGTATACTAAAGAAAACTTCAAACATATTTTTGTGTATAATTGTCATATATTCTCATAATTGACATTTCTCAAGCTGAATTCCTTTATCAAATCATTTGGGGAGGTTTTCTAAACTACCACGCACCACGTGTTACAGGGCAGTAGGCGTCAGGTGTGCTCAGCCACCTGTCTTTTGAAACAGCCTTTCTGGTCATTGTGGCAGACATCTGATGCTGAGAGCCATAAATTTTAGTTTTCATTACTCACCAATAGCTTCTAACTCTTTTTCAGTGAATCTAAAGTGATTTTCGTTCTTCAAGTTCTCTCATTCTATAAGAAAAATGTGGAATTGGTATAATTTAGTCTAAGAAAAGAAAGCAGGGTGATAATTAAAAGCTTGTTTATGATATAAATGGTGAATAGAGGGAATGAGGTTTTTAAACTTATATGCTATATCCTACTTGAAAAATAGAAGACCTTGTGATTAATATAGCAAAATTAAAAGTACAATCATAGTTGATTTGTTACAGTTGAATAAAACAGCTTATAAAATAAGTATAGAACTTTTCTTCAAGGTAATTTTTACTCATGTATAAAATTTTTCCTTTATGAATCTCTTATTTACTTTGAAATATGATTTCTACATTATAATTTTTATTATAAGACTTGTCATAAAATAGTGGTAGCTTTTTATTTTTATTTTTTTATTTTTATTTTTACTTTTATTTTTTTAGGTGAGGCAACCCTTGATTGAACTCAAAGATTGCAAGGACCTTGTCAGCTTATAATCCCTTATTTTTTATTTTTTTCCTATTTTTTACGCCTACATCACCTGGTCTTCCTAGGTGGTCTCCCATCCAAGTACTAACCAGGCCTGAGTCTGCTTAGCTTCCAAGATCAGACGAGATCAGGCTTGTTCAGGGTAGCATGACTGTAGACAAATTGTAGTAGCTTATTAAAATCTGTTTATACTTGAAAATATATATTTTGGTATATAAATATATTCCTTTAAGATTGGCCTAAATTATTGCAGATCCTAAGTTACTAATATTTTTGTGGGAAGAAACATAATTCTTACTTGAGTACACTTCTCTGTCACATAAAACTCATTTTAATATAACATTTTCCTGGAAAGTACAAACCAGTTTGGCTATTTACAGTTGATCTAGTTTTAAAATATATTATCACACATTGTTGTAACATTTGCTTAATAAGCTTTATGAATTTTTAGCTCACTTGCTGTGTATTTTAGTCATTTACAGGTGGAGGATACAGATTGGGTAATTCCTTTTGTAAGCGATCTGAATACATTTATGGAGAAAATCAGCTGCAAGATGTAGGTATAGTAATTAGAATGAAAAATTATAGATATTTGCCTCTAGTTAATACTGTTTGTTTTAAAGTTAAAAATTTATAATCAATAAATATAATCTTCTTGTTTTGTTATTTAACATGGATTAAAAGGACTAATGTGTAAGTTTTCAGTATCAGATTTTATATTTTGCATCCCAGTTGTACCTTACACTTATAGATACGTAACTATTTATTAAAAGAATGTATAATTTGCTGTAAAAATGAGCTTATATATTATAATGATTATTATAAATGATGTACTGTCATAATATAGAATGAGCTGAGTTGTAAGCATAGAAACACCTAGTCATTCTCCGTTTCTGTTGCCTTTTGAAATTTTGGAGTTATAACTTCATTTTAAACATGTTCAGTTTATCCTTGGAGGGTCACTGGAAATCCTGTCTTGCCCTTGGAAAGAATATGTAAGCTCTGTAGCAGAGGAGGTCCAGATGAAGGAGAAGGGTGGGTGCAGAGTGGCAGCTGGATGCTCTCGTTGCTTTCATCTTCTCACTGAATTAGAAATAACTGTACTTTGAGGCCACGGTCCAGCTGTGGGACCTTTGGTATTTCAGCCATTGTCCATCTTGTTAAGCTAAATACAGATCTGCTTGGCAAACACACATGGTTTCATTTATACCTTTATTTTAACTATTAGTAATGAATACTATGAATAACTCCATGTTTTAAATTAAGTAAATGGTTTAATATGTTATAATAATCACATTTAAAACCTAAAATTTGGTACAAATGGATTTTTGTATTTATCTTTTTTTCTATGCTCAAAAGGTTCAGATTTTGCTTAAATTGTGGAGCAATGGTTTCAGCTTAGATGATGGAGAATTGAGACCTTACAGTGACCCAACAAATGCTCAATTTCTGGAGTCTGTTAAGAGAGGGTAAGCCGGATTATTTGTATTCTATTTGTTACTTAGGGTGGGACTTTTTAACAGACTGCCATTCAGTAGTGCACTCCTGTTTTTTAAGAATTATATTATATAAATGATTCCTGGGGGGAGGGGTGAAGGGTATTTTTAAGTATATAAAGGATGCGTTGCTATCTGTAAGTCAGTAGTCCTCATTTGTGGGGGATGGGGGATCAATAGACATTTGTTATCTTTTCCCAACTCTGAAAAGAAATATTTTAATATAATAAATCAGTGAATCGATTAGCATGTAGCTGCCCATCCACTAAGCCACTGTCCTGCTTACTGTTGACAGGGTGACTCTCATTGCATGTATGCCTGAAATTCAGCAACTTATATTAGAAATCTTTTAAAGGGGCATTACTGCTGGCAGAAGATTTCAAAAGGTTAGTTTGAAGTTATAATTTATGAAAGTAAACCAGATATATAGTACTCTGACCCATCTAAAGAACATCCTAACTCACTAGCTCTTCTTGATAAAGGATGAGCTATTTTGATGAGATATTCGTGGTGAACTGGGAGATTTCAGTAGGGTGAAAGGACTAGAAGGAGATCATATTCTATCCAGGAACTGAAGGTCGGGCTTTCCAAGTAATGAAGTATGTCCAAGGAGAGTGGCTGAAGTGGAATGGAGATGAAACTCATTGGAGTTGAGGCAGTGAAAAAACTGAAGGAAAGATATTTTGTAACACTAATTATTACCATGAATTTCGAATTTAATTCAACAAAGAAAATGTCATGATACCCAAAAAAGGCAAGAAATGTGTAAATTGTATGCTGAAGTCATCAAGAAAGATGGGAAGCTGTCTTAGGAGACGGTGCATGGTGGCTGGTAAAGGAAGGATATTTAATAGTTTAACAGTGCTGTGGACCTGAAAACCCACAGAGTCACTGGGAAAGAGCTGGAGTGACTGTGTAGGGGACACATTCATCTGCTAAGTGAAGATAAACACTACTGTTGAAATTGGTGCTTATTTCAAGATGATGGAAGAAAAGAACATATTGATGATGAATGTATAATAGATCAAAATTTATATATCAGGACAAACAAACAGAGACTCATGGAAATGGACAATAGACCAGTGGTTACCAGAGGGTAGGGGGTGGGGAGACGGGGGAGGTAGACAGGGTAAAAGGGGTCAAATATGTGGTGACAGAAAGAAATCTAACTATGGGAGGTGAACACGCAGTGTAAACATATATATGCCTTTCTGTTAAAGTGTACAGCTGAAACTTATTGGATTTTGTTAACCAATGTCACCATAAAAAAATTAACTAATTTTTTAAAAAGTTAAAAGAAATATATAAGTGAAAATAATTTATAAACCTTGTAGGCTCCTATTCACACAATAATGCATACTAAATTTTTTAATTTGAGACATATATCTAGGACAAAGTATGATCAAGAACAATGTTAGAAAAGACTCTTTAAGAGAAATAACTAACATTAGATAGTGGTTGCTAACTGTATATGATCATTGTCCTGTTTTTTAACAAGTATTTTGTAACACCACCTTCACTGTCCTCAAAGAAGAACTCATAGATGATATAATTTACATATGCATATTATTTCCAAAAAAAATGATATAAATTTTATCTTAAAAATACTGAAGAGTAAAAGAAAGTTTTTTATCATAAGATTATATATATTCAATTTATAAATAACCTACCCAGGTATGACTGCACCAGAAGATGTAATGAAGTAGTCAGATAGTTTTCAACTGTATGCAGTCTAGCACTTCTCATGTAAATGTGACAGGCATAAAAAAAGAATAATGAGGTATGCAAAGTTGGCAACTTCATTACTCTAAGTGGCATTGCAGTGAGGGACTTGGTAAAGTTCCAGACAAAACAAGGTGCCATCTTCCCTCCATTTAGATGGAAGGTAGAAATTTCAAAATATATTAATATAGTACAAAAAAAATAGTTTTTGAGTTTTTGCTTGTATGTAAGCAGACCCTAAGCCTTAGGTTTTAGACTCAGACATTATGAACAGTGTTGTCCTCCTGTGACTTGGGCACAGCAGTCAGTGTTTGGAACCCTAGACACCCCGTTCATTGTACAAGATGGCTCTTCCATGGTAGAGCATCTCTGTCCCCTTTCCTGACCCTGAGCAGCAGCTCTCATGAATCACATGACAGTCCAAAACACTCCTGTCAATTTTGAAAACTTCCTCCAGGAAGTTTAATAATAAATATCTGCATTAACTATTACATCTTTATAGGAATTTTCTAGTGCTAATTTAAGGTATAAATCTCTGCCTTACAATTTTCTGAATGTCAGAAGTGCTTCAAGATCACTGTGACAACAAAACCCTATGTTGAAAATTACTAAGGGATAATGTGATATAAGTTTAAGGAAGAAATATCTACAGAGACTAATCAATCATCACAGAAATTTTACATTATAATTCAAGCAGAAATTGCTGTTTTCTAGTGTAGCTCACAACTCAATTATAGTCACAGTGTAGATTCATTTTTTTTTTTAGTTAACTCAAACCTTTTTTCCCTTTTCAAAAGAGAGATTCCCCTGGAGCTTCAGCGACTGGTTCATGGTGGCCAAGTGAACTTGGATATGGAGGATCATCAGGATCAAGAATACATAAAACCCAGATTGAGGTTCAAAGCTTTTAGTGGAGAAGGACAAAAACTTGGAAGGTAAATTCCAAAAATGAGAAAAATACTTGTCTTTGTTCAACATGAGTTTTCTTTGAGAATAAAATAGCAAAATAACCTAGAAAGTAAAACCTAAGACAAACTATAAAGACTGCTGATAGAATTCGATATGCAAAGCTGGTGATTATATTAGTAGCTAATACTTAGATATCAATAACCACTTCCTAGCTAAGTACCTCACATACATTAACCCACCTAATCTTCACAACAGCTCTTCATGTGGATACTGTTATTACTCCATTTGCGGTTGTAGTATTTTGCCCAAATTGAGTTGGGAACTGGTTACATGTGGGGTTCAGAACAGGTATTCTGGCTCTCTAGAGTCTGTGACTTTACGATTATGCATCCTACCTCTTTCTGATTATGTGGGTCCAAAAGGGGAAATTATAAAGGATTATTGATCAGATAAAACAATAGATGTCTTAGATCATAGCTTTAGGCATGCCTGTCTGCTGTAAGTAATTGTTAAGTTCTTGCAGCAGGAGCAGTGTACATGTTAAAGTTGGTTGTTTTCAATATATCTTAAACAGCGAAACTCGTTCTTCAGGTTATGGAAGTCCCGTATGTAAAACACATAAAACCCGAGCTCCTCTGGTTGCACGCAGGACAAGGAGGAAATTGTCTCTCAGACATTTCCAAAGAACACCTGGGACTTTGCTTAGCACAAATTAGAATCCTGTGTGGATGGTGTGATGCATGAGTGAATTCCTTTGTAATAGTCATGGCTCATAAGACTCTTCTTGAACCTTGTAAAATGTATTAGTTACCCTCTATTTGTCCACATATTACTACAGGTGACCTGTGGAATTGTGGCATTGGCCCTATTTGCAATATAGCCTTTCGTGCATGCTTTGTTCCTTTTCATATGATTTCTTCCCTTTAAGTTCTTTTCAATTGCCTTGTGTACATTGGTTCTCTGTTCACCTCTCATTTCTCAGTATAGGAAAGACTTCTATATCAGTTCTTTATATTTGACTTTCATATCTCGAGTCTCCATTTCTGTATCTTTTTCTGCTTTTACAGACTGATCTCTGGGACATGTAGGAAATACTTGAACATGTGTTGACGTGGGTTTTTTTTAGGACTCAAATCCTTCAGTTCCCAGTCACAGGTCTGCTCGGAAATGTTCTTCCTCATCTCTCTTTGCTACCGACACAGGTCAGGCTTCTCCTGAATTATTCTGTTTCTTCTCTCCTTTTGTTTTTATAACTATGACCCCCGAGAAGTATTTTTAAAAAATATTTTTAGCACTTCTCATTTTTTTACTTAATATTGAGATTATGATTTTTAATTAGAACACAGGTAAAATGCCCAGTCATCTTTTTTCCTTGTACATATTCTATCATTTAAATTTATGAGCAAGAAGTGATGTTAGAATGCACACCTTTTGTTAGTAGAAGTACAGTAAGTCTAGAATTGAAGTTGAAGAAGGTAGTATAAAGGAAAGATAGCTGAGAAGAACCAGTGATTATTTATAATCAGTAATTTCAACTCGTGAAAATAAGGATATTATCTGGTAATAGTATCTTGGAAAGGCTATCCTTTTTTTAAGGCAAAAAGCTAAAGGAAATGACAAAAAAAAAATGAGAGAGGAGAATAGCAAAGATTAGTGGTGATAATGCTCTGTTACTCTAGCCACAATGGTTAGGGTCTTTGATTGTAGAAAATGGAATCTGCTTGCTAGTTTAAATAATAAAGGGTTTCTTGCATAGCCTTGGATACTTTATAAATTTCTGAAAGAGATAGCAAACCAAGCAACTTAGAGAAACAAATACAACAGGAAACTTTCTAGAGAAAACACTTCTTGTGTCCCCATCACTTTGCTCAAACCCCTTGAAGCTAGGGACCAGACACTAGAACATTCCATTATACCTGCTCTAGAAGAATCAGGTGCCTCCAGCACCTTGGTAACCAGAAGAGCTGTATAGCTCCCACTTCCAGTGCTTAATTCCAGCTCATATGTGGTTGTTTGCTTAGTAGAAGAGTGGAAACAAATAAAATCCTAGCTTCAAGGGAGTCTAAGCAATGTATTCTTTAGAATTTTCAGCTTCTGATGTGTAGGAAATGTACACTTGGAGATTAGTGTAGTGTTGTGAGCCTGTATGATGCACCTGAATCCAAATATTGAATAGTCAAATATATATTCTAAGAAAGCAAAGAATTGCATAGAACATTTTAGAAGACATTAAGAAGTATATTGAAATATAAAAGTTGTAATGGTTAACATTTATCAATTCAGAAAGTATCTTTCTAAAATGGCACATTTCCTGAGAGTTCCAGACAACTATTTACTAAATAGAGAAATAATTAAAAAGAAGCAAACAAAGCAGAAATGGAAATAATCCCATTGTCTTCCATAGCTATGGCAGTCTAATTGTAAACAGAACATTACATAGATGGAAACTAACCTAATTATTTGTGACATGCAAATAATTAAGGGGTAAACCTAAATGTAATAAAATATTAACCAGTACCCTCAGTTTAGATAATAGGGGCAAGCAAGTCATGGGTGTAAAACTGCAAAGTTACAATGCTAGAACTAATGATACTGTTTAATAAAAATTAGCTTAGTGAGCTAGAGTAGATACAGGATGAACAAAAGCCTAAGAAAGTCACAGAATCATTTTTGATAGGCAGGGCTCATAAGCATTCACTGTAGGCTTTTCAGCTTATGTGTATGAAGATAAAAATCATGATGTGAAGTACGTCTCTCTTTCTGCTGAAGAAGAGTCACTGTTTGTCCTCCTTTAATCCAGGAAGATTCCCTTTGCTACTTTCGCTTGTTCCAGCCATCATACCTGCAGCTTGACTTCATCTTAGTCACTGGACCCTTGAGGGCTCTTTTTTCTAAAGTCTGATGGCCCCTTTTTCCCTGCCTTTTCTTCATTTCCTTGTCCCAGCAATTCTGCTGTCCCTTGCCTTACCGTACGGCCCTGGATTTGTCGTACTCTGTGTGGTTCAGTACCGCGGGGCAGTCTCACACCCATGCTGGGCAGACAAACTGCTCCTCTCCCATTCTCGGAGAACATTCCCTCTCTTCCCTGCTTTCCCTAAGCTTCCTGTTCTACCCCTCCCATCCCAGCGGATGTGCTTTCAGCTTCACTGAGAAAATAGAGCCTGATAAGAATTAACTTCCTTAATATATTCCCCCAGCCTCTAGGTTTATTAAATTCATTCTTACCTACTTTTCAGTCTGAAGATGTTTCTCCTCCTTTCCGAGGGAATTGCTCTGCTTACAACCTATATCCATCCTTTCCTCCAGTTTGCCTATCTCATTTATCGATTCCTTCTTTTACTTTCTTAAAATTTTCTTTTCAACATAATACTTGAAACATACATACAATATATTAGATATTTGACTGTGGTTTGATCACTTGAATGATGAGGAGGTTTTAAGCAGCAAAGAGGTATGAGTTGAAGGCTAAATATTGAAGTTAACATAACTTTAAAATATATATTTTATATTAAGTTAGCTTAATGCTGATATGTGGAAAAATAGCTGGCACTTGAAACAGCATTCTAGGACATACTGGGGCAGGCATCCCTCACGTTACTGCGCTTTGCTCTTCACGTATGTTACATTTTTACAAATTGAAGGCAGGACCCTCTGGTAGAACGATTGCAACTTACTGTATTGCAGAGTTTGCTTTATCGTGGTGGTCTAGACCCAACCCTGCAATATATCTGAGGCGTGCTTGGAGAACACACCTTCATAATACAGTTTTATTTCCCCCTATTTTATAAATGATAGAACTGGGATTCAAAGAGGTTAATTTGCTTTAAGTTTACTAAATTAACATAGCTGGAATATGAAACCAAGGTTGTCTGTGCTCCTAGTCATTCTTTGACATTAACTCAAAGTCGTTTCTATTTCTGACTTAAGACTGTTTTGCTAAACAGTCTCATGAAATCTCAAAGGGATAAAGGAGGAAAGAATACAAAGTTAGACTTTGGAAGAGATTGAATAAACTAAATCAGGAATCATAGGGTCCAGAATAATTATAATATAATGAAAGAGGTTTGAAGAAGTATAGGAGACTCAAAGGAAACCATGTTTTTGCTAGTCCTGAAGCCATAGTGGGGATAACTTGAGAATCAAGGTATGAGTCTAAGTGGTTATCCCACTGCCTTCAGTTTGTCATATGTCTTATGTATTCAGATTTGTGTTCTAATTCTTTAATTCTTCTTTCTTAGCCTTACACCTGAAATTGTCAGTACACCTTCCTCCCCAGAAGAAGAAGATAAGTCATTATTTAATGCAGTTGTTCTTATTGATGATTCAGTGCCAACAACAAAAATTCAAATCAGGCTGGCAGATGGGAGTCGTTTGATACAAAGATTCAATAGTACACACAGGTAAGCTTCTAGTTTGCTGTTACACACGTGGTTAGTTATCTGTGTAAAACTATATGTGACCTGAGTAATGAAGAATATGAAATTATTTAGATTTACAGTATGTTTTTGACAGAAGAAAAAACTTTTGAAAGGGTAATAGCTATTGTAAGAAGTGAAATACTTGATATTTAAACATCCTCTATAAACTGTCCAAATACAAATGCAAAGCCAGATATTACTCAAAAAAATAAAGAAAATTGTTAAAAGCTGCAGATTTGCACTATTGTTACAGCCATGTAAAGTGGAATTAGATTTAATTTAATATAGTAAAACCTTATTTGGTCTTTATTCATATAAAATTTATGGTAGTTCTGATTGGAATTAACTTTCTACATAGCAGATCTTCATAATATAAATTTGTAGTGTAAAGTTTATTTGTGTTATTATCAAGTACTTCAAATAAACCATTTTAAATATCATTTTAACATTCACTCATACATGGACATTTAATAAGATATTATTTTAATTTGTTTATTGTATTCCTCTAAGGGATACATTTATGATCTTAGTTGAGTTACTATGTTTGTGTGAAAGTAATTTTTAAAAATTATTTATGACTATTTATAGTTTCAGACTCACTTTGACTCAGGCCTATTCTAGGTACCTTTTTCTGGATCATGTGCTGCTAAAATATTTTATACTCTGAAAAAAGTAGGACTTGTATTTTCACTGAAGTTTGTGTGTTTTATAGTAAAAGATATTAGGTACATTCCAACGTCAATCTTCACATTTTATCTTAAAGCTCAGGTAAAACCATCCATTGAAATAGTGTAAATTAAAGAAAGTTATAGCACATTTAAATAAGAATTAGAATTGTGTAATTCTTACCTAATTTTAGCTAAAAGCTTACATGGCCAAAAAGCTTCTGTTTCACAAATTATTTTTGTCTTATTTCTCAGGATCCTGGATGTTCGGGACTTTATTGTGCAGTCCCGCCCTGAATTTGCAGCTCTTGACTTTATTCTTGTGACATCATTTCCAAACAAAGAGCTAACAGATGAAAGCCTGACACTACAAGAAGCAGATATTCTTAACACCGTGCTACTCCAGCAGCTAAAATAATATTGTTCCTATTCATGCAGTAGCATGTAGGAAAGAAAAGGTGCCATATGAATAAGGAAAACACTTAAAACAGCATAAAAAACTATTTTTATTGTTTATATAGATACATTTTAGTGTGTCCTCCAGCCTTCTTTTAGATGAATTTGGACTAGGAATAGATCTTGAGATAAATAACGTTCGAGTTTTTAGTTGTAGGGCTGGCTTTTGTTGATAGCTTTTAAGTGTCCAAGGAAACCCATTTGTTACATGCTCAGTGTTCATGTAACAACATTGTTGACAGAGAAAATGAACAAACCTCATTTTGATAAAAGCATTTGGTAAAGTTTGCACTAAAGTTTCTTGATACTACATTGATCAAGAGCCGTTAAGAAATCTTCCAATCAAATATTTTGAAAATTTTTCTGTGATATATACTGAAAAGTATCTGTATTCTGATTTTATTAGGCATCCTTTTTACTTACTGATTTAGCTGTTTTACTGTATCAAAAAATAGTTCATACTTTATATATATATTATAGAACTGTGACCATCATAAGCTAGAAACAGAAACTTAAGGGTCAGCAGTTCTTGAGAAGATGCGGTAAACAGCACTTTAAAATAGAAGAATTACAGTCTCTCCCAGAGCCTGCCTTGATCACATTCATTTATTAATTCAACACATTTTTCTAGGGGGCCTGCTATATAGACTAAACTTTGTTCTAAATGTTTAACCCAGAAGGTATTCTACTCCAGGACAAAATGAGTGTAGAAATATAGGGATGTAAATTCTGTCAGGCAGACAGGATCTAAAGAATGACCAGCATAAATATTTGCATTTCTGCTGAAGCCAAGTATTTTGTGAATGAGGCAGGCTACATCAGCAATGATAGAAAAGCTTTTCTTCTTCCTTCACACCACTTCATCTTTGTTCACCACTCCTGGTTAGTTTTCTGTTGCTACTATTACAAATTACTGCAAACCCTGGCTTATAATAGCACAGATTTATTGTCCTCTATAGGTTAAATGTTCAACATGGGTCTCACTGGGCTTAATGTAAGGTGTTAACAGGGCTGCATTTCTTCTGGGAGACTGTGCGAGAAGCATTTCCTTGCATTCCAGGTTCTAGGGGCCACCTGCATTTCTTGACTTGTGGCCCTGTTTCAGTCTTTAAAGCCAGCAACGTTGTATCTCTTCCCCTCGTCACATCTCTGTGACAACAGCCAGAAGTTCTCTGCTTTCAAGGACTCATGTGATTAGTTGTGTCCACCAGGTAATCCAGGATTATCTCCTCATCCTAAAGTCTACAGTAACCTTAACCACATCTTTAAAGTCCTTTTGCCATAAAGTGACATGTCATTGGTTCCTTCTGGAGGCCACAGAGTGAATCTGTTCTTTGCCTCTTAGGCTTGTACAGGCTGCTGGTATCCCTTCACTTAGTCTGTCTCCCTCCAATCTCTGCCTCTGCCCTTAATCTTTTACCACCAACTTTGATTTTCTTCTTTTTCTCTTATAAGATCTCTTGTGGTTGATTACATTTAGTTTACCTAAATAATCCAGGGTAATCTTTTTACCTCAGAATGCTTAATCACATCTGCAAAATTCATAGGTTTGTGGATTAGAACTTGAGCATTTTGGTGGACCATTCTATCTACCACAGTTTACTCCTGCCTCAAAAGCCCACATCTGTCCCCAATAAAATCACCCCATTCAAAGGGCCTCAGAAATCTCAACCTTTTACAGCACCAACTTAAAATGCAAAATCTTATCTGAATCTCACCAGCCTAGAAGTCCCAAATCTCATTTAAATAATCTAAATCAGGTATGATAGGATTTGGTATAATGCCTGGGACAAAATTCCTCTCCGTATACCTGTGAATATAGAAAACCCATTATTTGCTCCCAAATATGAAGATAAATATGAAGACAGGCATAGAATAAGAGTTATAGACATTGCTTAAAAAAAAATAGAAAATGAAATGAAAAAATGAACCACCAGTGCCAAGCGATTGAGAAGATCAGCCGGGCTCACTGCGGTAGGTTTCAGAGTCTGGGAGGAGTCTGGTTCACAGCACTGTCCTCTGTGCTTGTGACGCTCTCACAGTCCTAACTTTCATGAAAGGTAGCACACGTTTGCAGCTGAGTGGTTTTGTCAGCGTGTTTCTTGCCTGTGGAATTGTGGGAGACCCAACGATCTTTCACATCATTCTTTAGTTTAAGATGGCAATGTCTTCTGGTATAACATTTTCAAAAAACTTGTGGATCTTTGTATGTTAGAGGAATTCACTCTATTAGACCAGAGGCTCCTCCACAGTTTTTACCTAGATAATCCCATTTATTTTTGGCTTTTTCTGAGATGGCTGAGAGGATCTATAAATCTGTTCCTTTTGTGTGACTAAATACTCAGGCCTTTTTGATCTTTCTCAGGTATTAACAAAGGGTTGAACAGCACCCTCAGCTCTTTCCTTAGAGCAGGATTTCCTAACAGGCAATCTCCTCAATTTATCTGCCTCCTCTCACATTTTACTATAACGGGCAAGAAGGAGCAGGCTGCACCTTCCAGCTTTGCTTAGAAATCTGTAGCCCAATATCTTAAGTCTATCACTATGACTTCCGCTTCCCAAATAACTTCAGGGCACAATTTGGCTAAGCTTTTGACCACTATACAGCTGTAACCTCTTTCTCTCCCATTTCCTTCTGAGCCCTCGCAGCACCTTTGATGTCCTTACTTCTGCTAAGTCTGCTTAGACAATTTAGAGATTCTCTGTGACAATTGTATTTTCTACCATGCTCCTTTTCCAGCCCTCACCAGCATTAATACCCATACATCTACTAATAGTATTCAAAGCAATCTCAGCTTTTTCTGTCATACTCCTAAAATCTTCCAATCTCTACCCACATCCCAATTCCAAAAGCCACTATAGGTATTTTTTACTGCAGCCTATTTCCAGGTATCTAGGATACTCTTCTGTGCCAACTCACTGCCAATTGACTTGAATGTGCCAATAGGAGATTTGGAATTCCCTTCTTCTGGAGACTGGTTGGAGGCAGTGGGCTACATGTAGTAGGGGTTTTAATACTGGGAGTGCTACCAGAACTGCCACGGGATCGATCCCACTACCACAAAGAAAACGTTTTAGTGTCGTAATGTAGACTACAAAGATTATTCCTAAGTCTTCCCCTCAGAATGGGAAACCCAGTTCTTTTCTACTGATTGAAAACAACTTGGAGAATATAAAAATAATAGTTCAAAAAGTCAATCTCAGTTCAAAAAGATGACCAGGGATATACCACATTTTCATTTTCACAGGAGCAAAATCATCTTCCTACAGAAATAATCTATTGAAACAAATGAACATTTTTTTTTTAAAAAAAAAAGGGCCATGCCCTGTTTTACTAACAAAACCCTGTAAAATTATTTGAATTTTTATAGTTTATTTTTACCAATTAGGTGGCGTGCCTGTAGATGCACATTCCAAAACAACAGCAATTTTTGTATATAAATCTTCCAAAATCCAGAGATTTGTATTGAGAGAGAATTAAACATCCAGAAGGGATGAACAAAACTGCCACATGGACTACATTTTTCTTCATTTAGAGTCATTTTTCTGATTTTACTACTGCAGTCACCATAATTTTTTAAATCTGTGATCACCTCCAAAAAGATTGTCACAGTGAGCAGTTAGACAACGAAGTGTGAGGTCAGTTGTTTTGCATGATGTATGTAATCAAGAAGTTTTAAGCGTCTGCTTCCCAGTAAATGTTTTCACTGGCACTCATTGAAAATCCTTTTCAAAAAGTCTTTGATTGACAGTTTTATTTGAGTGGCTTAGAATATTTTAAGCATGAGTAACATTTCCTGTGATTTAATTTCCTGTGGTGCACCTTTCTTGGTAAGCAAAGAAATAACTGAGTGTAGCAATGTTATTTCGATTTGCTAATACTGTTCGTTTTTATTCCACCAAAATAAAGTTGCAGATTTTTCTTAACTTTTTGCTAACAGTGAATTTCTGAAAACCTTGTCACAACTTGTTGATAAAAAGTGCATCGTGTTTTGTTTCCTTTAAGAGTCTGTCCTGATCAGTAATACAAAAAAATTCAATGGAGACTATTTGAGGATCTCATTGACTTTATTGAGCAGATTATGAACCAGGCAGCATCTCATCCAGCAAGCAGAGATGAGCTGCAAAGGGCTTCAAAAAGGGAAAGCTTTTTAAAGGCAAGACAAGGAAGTCATAAAAAAGATTTTTTCAGGTTTAGGTTACCTACCTCCCCATGGGTGATAGGAGGGGTCTCTGGCAGATTACTTCATTTTTCTGTGAATAAAAAGGAACTATGTAATAAACATGACAAGTTCAGGGGTACATATGGCAGGCCTGACAAGCTCATTGACCAAAAATAGTCACACAGGATGGTCTAATCACAAATTCTGAACTGGTAGTCACATCCCACACCTAGCGCTTCCTTAGCAAAGGTCAATTTTTACCTTTAGTGAGCCCTGCATTTAGGATAAAGTACCTTTGAAGTGTCAGTAATTTTCTACACCCCTGAAGGCACAACAGCAGTCACCCGAGCACAAGGCCACGAGAGCATGAGACCACAGAAGCTCTCACTGTCTTGCTCCCCAGCATACCATCTCCGCTGTAAATGTTGAGTATTAACTCTCCTGTACCCACCAATGTAAAAGAAGCGTTTCTCCATTTTGCTTTTCATCCAGTCCTAAAAATTTCCCACTTTGCTTCCTCCCACCTCCTCCATCTATCACCAGTAGGCTTCTCATGCCTTCCCTAGGTTTTCTCCTTTGATTCTAAACGCGTAAAAGAAACTGCAGAACTGCCGTTCTCCAGAGTGTTCTCTGAATCTGCTGAGACCTTGCTTCCAGGTATGTCCTCAAAAATTTGGCTCAGTTAAACTCATAAAACTTTTCTATAGGTTTGGACGTTCTTGTGTCTACATTCCTTTGGGGAATGGAAAGGCCTGTGTGGCAAATTGCCTTGTTTTCTGGTGAGGACCAGAAAATTCCACACTGACCCAGTAAGACTACATTCCTGGGCGAGGAGTAAATGCAGTTAGTTAGGTATTAAGTCTTGGTTTGCTTAGCACAAGTGATAATTGTATTTGGAGCTTGTCATTCCTTTTTAACAGTAGTAAAGGCTTGTTTGTCCTAATGTTAACAGATTTTATCATTTTTATCCTAGGATCAGAAATGGTAAAAAGTATAATCTTTAGTTTTCTATCAGAATCTATGTTGGTTAAAAAATAACTATAAATATATAGACATGCAGAACATGAATAGGCTTAAGAGTGAAAGCATGAACCTTAGCTGAGCCCAGGTGGGGGTCCTGCACCCAAAAGCCTGAATTTTTAACTGGGCTTAGGCTTCTGAATGTAGAAGGTAGTAGGATCAAGGAACATCTTACAGAAAAAAATATATTCATTCTTTCTACAAATTAATGTCAGATTTAACATTTCATGGAGTGTTTTATGTATGATAACATAAAATACATGATAATATCAAGGCTAAGAGGTCTCCTCCCCATCCCTGAAAACCTATTATAAATGTTTATAATATAAATAGATGTTACTGTTTGAAATATTGTATACATAAGTTTCTATGGCAACTCAGACTAATCCAACTTTATGTTTTTAATGTTAAGCTTCATTTGCAATAAGAAGATAACTACTTGGGTTTAACATTGAGGGCTTACTATGAGCAGAATCCTATGTTTGGCAGGTAGCATGTTGCTTATGGTCATTGTCACTGTACAGTTTGTCATTCCAACCTCAGCTTATGTGTGATTTCTATAGGAAGCCTTCCCTGATGCCCCAATCTAAACTCATCCCCTTGTCTCAGTCACATCACCCTGATTCTGAAGTATTAACTATATCTGATATTTTTTAAATTTGTTTGACTTTTATCCCCATCTAAGTTAGACACAATCTTTCCTGTTCCCCCTGTCAAATGACAAAACAATTTAGTTTGATGCCATGGATTGAGTGGGTACAATGCCTCACAAGCAGTGGAGCACTGTTCCCAAGGGATCTGTAGCAAGAGAGAGTTTAATCGAGCATAGGAAGAGGCAACCTGGAAATGGCGTGATTGGCTAGGAGGTTAGATTTTCTTGATGGGTGTTTCCCAGAAGGTCAGGCAAACTTAGGTTTAGATTTGTGATGGGCCACTGGGGAGGCTTCCATTTTGTGACTCCTGCTATGTGAATTAACTATCCCATCAGATTCTCAGAATGCAAGTTTGTGAGAACATGGATTTTTCTTATCCAATGCTATATCTTTAGAGCTGGAACAGTACCCTAAATGTAGGAGTTGCTCAGTAAATAGTTAACAAGTAATAAATCACTGAATTAAGAATGAGACCCTCTGAACACTGGAAGAATATACACATTCGTGTTTTAAAAATGAGAGATTCAGAATAGCACCGACAGAGTTAATGGCGATAGAAAACATTTGTACATTTCCATTGGGTTTTAAAGGAAGAAGAGTGTTCTGGAAGTGGCAGCCTTGGTTTATTTCCAGGGTGGTAGGCCCTGTACCTGTAAGTGAATGATTCTGGCGGTTCCCCATGGTAATATGGGTGAAGAAGGCTGAGGAGTGGTCCTCCTCAGAAGCTAACAGTATGTGAAATATTAGGGATTGTCTGAATTCCAGTAGTAGGTGCTGTGATTCTAGAAGTTTAGAGTTAAGGAAGAACCCTGTCCTGTGAAGACATAGTAGAAACCACTCAACCTGTTAATTTATATCTGATTACTCAGAAAAGTATGCTGGTCACTTGCCATGTAATCTGATTGCTTATAATAGGAATTTCTTATAGATTTTACCTTTATGGCAGTATTAAAATACTGTTAGCCTTATAATAACTTATTTTTATTAATTACACATAATTAAAACTTTAGTCATGGATATTTTATTTTAGCATGTCATACCTCATCATTATTTGTTACTTTAACATTGGTAACTCCAAAAAAGCGGAAGTTGATTTAATGAAATTTAATCACAATAAATCAGGAGTGTGGTAAATATATGTAAACACTTTTGTAAACTGAAAAGCTACAGAAAGATGATACTAGAGGATTTATATATACATATATATGTAGAAATATATATAAGTTACACCTACAAAGTTACATGTATAAAGTTACACATAGAACTCATACCTTTGAGATCAAACTAGTTTGAGGAGCTGTTGACTTTGGCCATACTCTCAATTGGCTGAACTTATAAAGAAAATTCACACTAGTCATTAGATATTGTTCTTGTCATCTAAATTAACTTCATTACCCAATCTTCCACGCAGGCAAAGAAGGCAGAAATGACCTGGAGTTACCGATTTCCAAATAACCTTGTAAACAGACAACGATATCTACAAACATGTATGAGTTTCGGTGCTCTTCTTGAAATTATTTTTCAGAAAGATGAGGTTATAAAATTCTCCTAATTTTGATATTTCTTAATAGGAAACTTTTATGTAAAAATACACAACTAGTATTTATTTAATTTTCAAAGGTTTTTTTAAAAACATTGTAAGTATAAATCTGAAGGATATTTGACATTAAAAATGGCACTAAAGCCTTTAATGGTAAATGATTAGGGATTCTCTACATCCAGACCTTGAAATAAGAAATGACTTGACACATAATTACATCCCCACGTATTGTAATTCTTTTGTTTTAGACATAATAAAAATAGCAAAGAGATGAGTTTTAATTCCAAGTCATGCCATGCCTCAGTGTGTGTGGCATATATTCATTTCATCTGATCTCAGATTCAACCACTGAATGATTACAAACTGTATTTATTTTTTATTTTTCTAAATTATTTTTTAATAATTTAAATCTGTTAGTGAACATAAAATTATAAAAGACATTTGCATTTCTAGATGTTTTTAAATTTTATGACTCAAGTTTTTCACTTCATACCGCCTATAGTCCACTAAGTCCTTAGGTCCACTTTTATGGGTGGTTCTCCAATCAAGGTTAAGATCCTACTAAATAATTGCATTTAAGGGCATAAAAGCACATTTGGTTACATCCTTATTCTTCCTGCTACAAACAATAGTCAGTGCTTACTTTACTTGTAGGATATATGCCAAAATATCTAAAAATCTTCATACTGTATGTATGTGGGAGTTGAGAGTAGTGATTTTATTGGTTTGTTTTCCAATCAAACATATAATAAATCTCCAACCAACACCTAAACTTTCACTTCAGTTCTTTGTTTTCCTGCCTTTCTCTTCTCAGGTTGTCTTTTCTCTTCTTTCCCTATACACTTCTAAATATTACTTCCTGAACTTTCTGAATTCCTGGGGACCTTCCTTGGTGTAATAAGTTCACCCCACTAAAATGTGTAAGAAGCACCAAGTGTGGATGCGATGAAGTGCAGCATGCCCATCTGAGAACCCTGGGAGATAAACAGAATAAATGTCATCCCCATTATCTTCATGGGGAAAAAGGTTAAATGACTTGGGAAGAATCACATTGTAAATAGAAAGGAAGTCAATATCTCCTTCCTTTTGATGGGCTTGGTAACAAACATTTCATTTCTTGTTATTCATCTATAGTGTACATATGCAGAGACATCTGGGCACTTAAACTGTTGATAAAAAGTTAAGACATTTTCTAAAGGATATTCAATAATATGGTGAGTACTCAGCATTTAAAGTAATTTTTAGCATATTAAGTAATTTTCTAAAGGATATTCAACAAATATGGTAACTCAGCTTCACCACCAAAAACTTCCTCAGGTGATATGTTAATTTATGATGATTTGGTAATGTTAGTTCTATGTAACTTTTTTATATGGAGTACTGTAATGCAGTTCAATGTTTTGTTATACTTTTTTCTCAATGTTTGTTGTCTTCCTGGCAATTTTATTACATCGAGAGTGATGTGGCAGAAAACAAAAACAGTATTTGAAAGGGTATGGCACTACTTCTTTAAGAATATTATGTCTTTTTAAAAAAAAGAAAACGAGATATGAATATCAAGTTCTTTTTTACATGGATCTAGTACAAGAATCTGGTATTCTTATTCAACTGCAAGTCAGAAAGTTAACAAACCTAGAAATCTGAAAAGTTCCTAATAAAGCTCTTTAAAAAGCTTATATATTAAAACATCAGTATGGGAGGAGACGGTTATCTTCAATGTAAAAAGAGATTACTATAGCAGCTATCACTGCTAGGCAGCAATTAATATCAAAAATGTTATTGTTGATTATAATTTAACTTATTCCACAAAATGACTCCAATCTTATAAAACCGCCCAGAATGTAAGATGGGAAAAACTGCCTTTTCACCCACCAATATGTATGCATAGAAGGGGAACCATGTGAGGTAACAGTGAATGAAGACTTTTTTTTTTCATGTGTCATCATCTGGCAGTAAATATCTAAGGCCACAGGCCCTGTTAATCTTTACAAAGATGAAGAAGCTGCTGATAGTAAAACAAAATCTCATAGTTACCTTTGACACGTTAACATAAGGACATCAGTGTGTGGGAATTTGGTTACTTATTATCACCTCAATCAGAGAGTATGTGGCCCCGGGAAAGAATTTACGTCATATTCTTTCCCAGAGCTGGTTTAATAAAATGAAAAGAGAGATAAAAGTTACTTGTTAAAATAAAAGCAAAAAATTACCCAGACATCAATATTATTTATCACTGCTTTTTCTGACCTCCCAAAGTATAAATAAGGAACACTTGGCTAAATATAATTACCATTTTCAGAAATGTAATAATGTTAAATTGTAAAAATATTGATAGTGTCAATGTATTTGGCCTTGGGGTTTTTTAAGTGTGATATTACCCACTAAACATTGCTCAGATGTTTGTCACTTTGGTGTGTTGCCCCTTGATGACCATTCTTCCTGGAAAGCACTTAAAATGCCCCACTAAGTGTCTCAGCTCCCTCCATTGTATATTCTTCATTTTAAGACACTGCCACAAAATTTACTCCTTAACTCTTTTTCTTTTTTTCTTTTTTTGGGGGCTCAATTTTGATAAGTCAGATTTCAACTTTTGGTTCTTTTCTATCTTTGCAGTCACCACTTACTTCTCACCATAGCGAATTCTATTTTGATCTTTACCTTTCTCTCTTCCCAAATTGTGCATGGAAATTTATAATCACCAGGTCCACTGATAGAGGCATGAGTGGCACAACTGTAAGATGAAAGTTGGAACAACTGGCATAACCTAAATTCCTCATCATGCCTCCGCCACCAACTCTGCAAGTCCCAACACTCTCATCCCCAGAACAAGAAGATTAGAACACGGTCCTTCAGTTCTTAATTCTGGTTCTTTTTCACAAAATTAAGCACTGACCAACATAACTGGGTATATTGAGAATTATGGTTAATAATTTCTCTGGATTTGCCTACTGATTTCCATTGAGTTGTATCATTTATCCATCTTTATCATAACATTTTTAGGCATTGGGTATATTTGAGAATTACGATTAATTTTGTAAAGTGCGATAATGTTTTTAGCTATGTAGGAAAATACTTTTAATGCATACTAAAGTCAAGTCTTCAAAAAATGTGTATGCTTATTAACACCATGTGTTATTAATGCATACTAAAGTCAAGTCTTCAAAAAATGTGTATGCTTATTAACACCCTGTGTTAATGGTGGGTGAGGTACAGACTTTGGAGAGGCCTGGGTTTGACCTTGACTTCGTTAACCAGCTAGTCAAGGTATTTGAACTCTATGCCTTGGTTACCTCGTTATACTAACCTACCTTTGACAGGTAATGGGAATTATATGAGATAATGCATAGTGTAACAGCTCTTTTCCCATTGAGCTCCTGATATTTGATCTATTTTTCTTCTAAATATTTTAAATCTGCTTTGTTCCTCTGTGTTTTAAGCTTTCACTTGATTTTTATTCTTATTCCACTGCTGATTCTTTTGCTCTGTGTGTGTACTATGAGGACTCAGTGCAAAATTTCTTTTATTCTCTCTGTGCCATTGAGAATTCTCATTACATAATTATTCACTTCCTTTAGGTCTACTTGTCACTAAAAAATTCTACAATCTCTACCACTCTGTCACTTTGTGGCTCTTCATTTAGGACAACATGATTTTTCTTATTGACTCTCCATAATCTCCTTCAGCTGTTTATTTTCTAAAATAATCCTGCCTGCTTTATTCTCATTCATTCATTCTGCCCCTCCCTCTCTCCCTCTCTCTAGTTTTTGTCCTTGAATATTCCTGCACTTCTAATGTCCTCATATTTCCTTTATCTTGCTCCTTTTTGATATGCGAGTCAAAGTTTGCCTCTGAAGTGCTTTGTGTAAACACCTGAAGTGCCTCTGTTGTCCACTCACAGTTCTCTCCTCAGTTTCGGCTCCAACTTCTGTCACCCTCAATTGTCAGAAACAGCCATGATGAGGTCTTCTTTAACCTCTTTTTTCTTAACTATACCCAAAATCCTCATTGTGATCTTTAATCTTCAAATTTTTCATTGCTTTTGATTGTGATTAACATCTGATCTCATCTATGTTAATTTATATATAACTGACTTTGTTCCTTTTCCAGTAATTTATTTAACACTGATTTGATTGTCATTCTCTCCCACTTGTCCCTCATTTCTGCATAATAAATTCTTTCTGTGTTTTCATCATACTTATTTTCCAATTCTTGCAACTTCTACAAAAAAAAAAAAACAAATATTCTATTTTATGGAGCACGTTCACCCAAGAAAACTGACTGTGATGAAGAACCAAAGATGATGATATGGAAAAGGTCATTCATTCCTTTTAAATACATTTATTTCTTTAGGAATCAGAATTTAGAGATTAATATAGTTAGAGTCACTAATATATGGCGAACTGAACTTTTTAGATGATAAGTCACAGAAGTTGTCTCCGCCTCCAGTACAAGCAAGCATGCTTTTCAGCGGTTCCAGGGGGTTCCACGTCATTTCTATGCAGTCTGGTGGAATAAACATCACCCTGGAGTCAGATCCCAGTTTAATCCCTAGTTTTGCCGTTCGTTGATGAACGGCCTGGGAAAGTTGCTCAGAGCTCTCATGTTTCATCTACAAAGTTAAATAGAAGCTAATACAGGTATACCTCTGAGGTATTGCAGGTTCAGTTCCAGACCGCTCCAATAAAGCAAGCCTTTAATCTTTTTGCTCGTGAGGGCATTGCCTTCGATTTGTACAAAATAACACATCTATGAAGCACAATAAAGCAAAGTGCAATAAAGCGAGGTATGCCTGTAATATCTCCCAAGGGAAAGAAATTAAAAGTTATGTAAAGATACATATCTGTTAACTACCCACCTCCCAAAGAGAGGGAGAGAGAGAGGAGGAGAGTGAGAAAGAGTGAGAGACAGAGACGAAGTACTTTTTCCAGTAGTAGCTATGGTTTCCCTTCTAATTTCTAGATGAGATTGGCTCTGATTTCCATTCCATCTCCTATGGAAACCAAAAGCCCTTCTCAACATACCTCTTCTTCTTCATGAACATCCTTGTCCCAAACTCCTTGCCTCTATTTAATGAGTTTGATTTATGAACGGTCACCCAGTGCCCTCAGATGTGGCTCCTGTTCTATACTACACTGACACAGACATCAAACTTAGACACTTTCTGTGGCTTCCTCACCCACCCTACCCTCTACAAAAGCAAAGCCCAGGGAAAACAAAACCTGCACACAGGCCTTCTCCCTTTTGGCAGCCAACTTAATAAATGGAGATTGCATGAGAAAGAAGAAGAAACATTTCAGCAATATAAACAATTACAATAGAACGCTCAACATCTCCAAAAAGCCTCTACCATCCATCCCTAGAGAGTTTTCTTTGGCCACCTTGTTCCACGCTGCACCAGCTCTTCATGCTCCCTGTGTGGAGACTAGACTGGTACTTCATAGAACTTTAAAGTCTTTCTGTTAAGTAGAGCCAATTATTTATGTTCTGTCTCTAGTCACAGACTTAGGCCCTTAACCAAGTCAGTTAATGTCCTCAGTAGAAAAAGTTGCAAATAGCATTTTCCCCATCCATGACATAATGGTTTGGGTTTTTAGTGAAAGTGTGGCTATCGTATCAAAGTTTGTTTTTTTAGTGCCATTAATCTAGAGTTTATAGACCTAAGACTAAAGAACTACCTCAACATGAATAAAAGAAGTAGAACACACAAAGGATCAAGGCTACACGCAAGTGCAGCTTGGTTTCAGTATTTCCAAATAGCTATAATGCTTAAAAAAAAAAAAAAAAAACCTTGATAAATACTGTTCAAGGTCTGCTCTACCAGTAAATGGCCTCGATCTTGGCTATTGGGTCCAGAGTTGAACAGGCTGTTGTTGACTTTGGAGGCTTTACAGCTTTTCAATGACAAAATGCTTGCAATTCCTAAGCTTTCTAATATGCACTCAAATACACTTCTAACAATATTTTTTTTGTCCTTATAGTTATGAGTTTTACTACCTTTTTGTGTGAACCTATTATTTATAAGCTTTGAAAAGTGCCATTTTAAGGTAAACAAAACAAAGGGAGGGGGAAATAAAAACAATTAACCCATCTCAGTAGAACCAACTTTGGGTCCTCCTGCTTTATTTGAGATATATTTTTTAAACACTTATGGAGCATATAGATATGGCATGGCTTAGGGAAAAGAAAACATCTATAACCTGGATCCTGGCCCTTTTTTCTCCACTTATCATCAGTGAGATCTTAGACAAATCACTTCACCTCTGTAAAATGTTATATAACAATATATGATTATACATCTATCACCTATTGATTTAAGGCCTTCCTTGCTTGACTTACTACTATCTGTGAAACAGGGATCATTCCTTTTGTTGTTCTAAAAGCTGTTTACATTTTAATGGATCTAATACTTTTTAAATAGTTTGAAACTTGCTGAAAAATAAAGTTACTCTATTGGTAACTGTCGTGGCTTTAGAATAATCTCCCAAAACTCCTCTCAACACTTAATTATAATAATAAAATGCTGACTTAGAAGCCTACTTATTTCTCCCACAACAGGAAATCATTGTTGATCGAATCTTATGCAGATTCTAATTTAGGAATGCTTTGAGGATTTCTTGAGGATTGTAACCAGAATATCAAGAGATAAAACAAATATAGAAACAATAGATTAATTATTTATTCCCTAAGTTAGCAGTTATTTAAATTTTTCTTTTGATAAATTATCTGTCTTATTTAGCTTGGGTTAACTCCATCTCGACTTCTCAGTTTCCTAGCTTCGTGAGAAATGTCGGAAATATTTTTCTCTGTTTTAGTTTAGAACTCTAGACAAAATGTTTAGTCTTCACAAGTCAGTCCCGTTTGGGCACATCCAAGCTCATAGATGGACTTGACCCATTGTACTCAACAGAATTCCTGTGAGGGCAAGTCTTCGCTAACCTGGCCTTTTGTAATAATGCAGCAACACTTTAGTGAAACAAGTCACACAGCCCACGCACACTCAAGGGAGGGGACACAAACCCCACCTCTCCAAGAGAGGAGTAGCTATCACCTTCAGTCTGTCACAATTTTATTTTTCAGAAACATCACTCTAAAACTTTTTTTTTAACCTAAATGACATTTTAAAAGCCAAAATGTCTGGCTTATTTTGCTTAGCATGATTATCTTGAGGTCCATCCATGTCACAAATGGCAGTATTTCATCTCTTCTTATGGCTGAGTAATATTCCATTGTACATATGTACTATATGGATGGACCTCGAGATAATCATGCTAAGTGAAATAAGCCAGACAGAAAAAGTTGAAAATCACATGATATCACTTATATGTGGGATATAAACCTAAAAGCAATAAATGAGCAGGACAAGCAAACAGAGACTCATGGACATGGACTATAGGCTAGTGGTTACCAGAGGACTATAGACTAGTGGTTACTAGTGGGGTGGGGGAGGAACAGGGAAGTAGACGGGGTAAAGGGGTCAAATATAGGGTTTAGGGGGAAGGTGAAGTGGGTAAAGGGGATCAAATATATGGTAGGTGAAGGAAACTGGACTTTGGGTGGTAAACACACATAGACTATACAGATGTCAAATGATAATGTAACCTGAAAATTATATAATTATATTAACCAATGTTACCCAAATAAACTTAATTTAAAAAAAAAGCCAAGATGTAGTCTAAGAGTAACATAGGCAGCATTTGATCTAAGATGGAGAAAGATTCTTTTTTTGTTTTGAAATTAGGTATACTCAAACATGATGTAATGTGTAATGATCTGGCACAATGCTAATGTCCTATTTGGGGGATCCATTTTCCTTGTTATTTGGCTTTAGAAAATATGCACTCCAGGTTAAAGATAAGTTGTATCATTAGAAGTTTTGAGTGGTTGGATTGGGAGAAAAAAAATCCTTCCAAGAGCAATTAATATTTATATTTGTATCCAAAAGTAATACTGAATGCTACAAATAATCTCCCAGGGTCTAGTAGTTGTGCTTTATCTACTTTAATAAACAACCGATGCTTATTTTTATTTTCAACGTAGTCTCCCTCAACTAATATTTGAAGACCAGCTAACAGCGGCTAATCAACTGCTATTAAGTTCACGTTGCTGTGATGTTTAGGTCTTGCAGATATAATCGGCAGGCTACAAAACCACAACCCAAGCAAAACTGCTCCATCTTTTTAGAGCTACAGGTTATACAAACTTACTTTGTCAGCTTTGGCATATGTCGCTATCATGTGAAAAGATGGTGTAAGTGGGAGCGTCCCAGCAGGTGTGCTGTGAATAGATGACTGGAATGCAGAGATAGTCAGCGCTTGGCAAGGAGGTTGGGTGTCATAACAGCTAGAGCCATGGACCAATGACCTCCAGCTTCAAGCAGGCCTTTCCAGTTGCCTTCCAAGTGCCTAAAATAGAATTATTTCTATGTCTACCGTGATGGGGAGAGATAAGAACCACTGACTTAGCTAATAGCTATCATCGAAATTTTAAGTATTCAGGTTGGAAGGTCAGCCAGTCTAATATCTAGACTAATTTATTAACAGACGAATGTGTTGTCTAACAACAGGTTTCGGAACATTAATCTCACCTATCGATATTTTTTTTACATTATGGTAAATATATACATTACATAAAATTTGCCATCTTAGCCATTTTAAGTGCACAGTTCAGTTGTGTTAAGTACATTCACGTTGTGCAACCAATCTCCACAACTCTTCTCACACTACGGAACTGAAATTCTGCAGCCTTAAATAACTCCCCATAACCCTGGCCACTCCCCATAACCCAACCACCATTCTACTTTCTGTCTCTATGAATTTAACTAAATACCTCACACAAGTAGAATCATAGAGTATTTGTCCTTTTGTGACTGGCTTATTTCACTTAGCATAATGTCCTCAAGTTTCATTATGTGTTGTAGCATGTGTCAACATTTCCTTATTTTAAAGACTGAATGATATGATATTCCATTATTTGTATCTACCACGTTTTATTTAAACCATTTATGTTCGGTGGATGTTTTTATTACTAATACGAACTTGACCTTCTGGAGCAAGATCAAGGAGTCTGTAAGCCACTGCATTATGATCCCTTTTCATTTACTATCCCTCTTACGTGAATGCATCAGATCATAAGTCAGCCACAAGTTTTTTATTTTTTTTATTTTTTGCCTCAGTAATGTGTAATGGATGTCATATAATAAAAACAGGGCAAAATTATTGGAACTATAGTCCAACCAAAGCACTTGAGTGCCTGTGACATTGAATGGAGTACCTTTGATAGTTGGATTCATTATAGGATTGTATTAGTTTTATCAGTAAGCACGCTAGGTTGCCAAGGACTCAATGGGTATCTCACAGAATCTAAAGAGAAACTCAGGAGTAGGAAGGAAGGATTTATTTGAGCTAGAAAAACAGCTGTACCCAGGAACCCAAATGGCATCAGAACCTTCTCTTATATCTATTTCTCTCTTGCCTGTCAGCCTCACTTCTCTCTCTATGCATATCATCAACCTTCTCCACATGGCAGAAAATATGACAACTTCAGGACCAGCCTGAACCTTAACAACCTTCAGGACCTGCCTAGCCTCAGCAGCCTTGGAGGTGTGCACACTCCCCAGAGCCCTCTGCGGGTGTGGCCATGAGGGTATGAACACCCTGCTGGAGGCGGATCCAGGGGCCTCGGAGAACACAGACAAGGGATTCCTCATGGGGAACCTGACTTAAAGGACTACACACACACACACACACACACACACCGCCAGGGCAGGGAGTCCTTGTCATATCCACCCTGTGAGGTTTTGTCTTTGTCATGGAGCAATGACTGCTGTGTCTTTTCTTTTTCTGAACAGTTTTTACTGCAGTCATCTCAGCCTTCTTTCACCCTGCTCCCAGCCAGAATATAATATTCCTAACTGCGCTGTGGTCACCTCTTCTCGTAGCCTCTCTAATGATGCTGCTCTGTGGACAGAAGCTCCTTGACTTACAAAGGGGTTACATGCGTCCTGGTAGACCTATCATAAGTTTAAAATATCATATGTTGATATTTTTATATCATAAAGTGAACCACTGTTAAATGTATTTAATACACCTAACCTACCAAATACCATAGCTTAGTCTAGCCTACCGTAAATGTGCTCAGAACACACATTAGCCTAGAGTTGGGCTAAATCATCCAACATAACGAATATACTGTAGGGTAGCAGTCCCCAACCTTTTTGGCACCAGCCAGTGCTCCTATGTGAATCTGACGCCTGATGATCTGAGGTGGAGCTGAGGTGATGATGCTAGCGCTGGGGAGCGGCTGCAAATACAGATGAAGCTTCGCTCGCTGGCCCGCAGCTCACCTCCTCCTCTGTGGCCCTGTTCCTCACAGGCCCCTGACCAGCAGTGGTCCCAGCCCAGGGGTTGGGGACCCCTGCTGTAGAGTATTATTGGTTGTTTACTCGCGCAATCGCTTGGCTGGTGGGGAGCCGCAGGCACTGCCGCTGCCCAGCACCTCTAGAGTTCACCTTACCGTGGGTTGCTCGCGCAGGAGAAGTCGGAAGTAGGGTTTAACATCAGATGCATATCTCCTTCACACAATCGTAAAGTCGAAAAATCATAAAGTGAACCACTGTTAAATCAGCGACTATCTGTAACTGACTCCTTTGTCGCAATTCCTATCTCCTGCGCTCCCCCAGCAGTTCTGTTTATGGAGAGCTCAGGTACTTAGGAAAAAAAGCAGGGCTCCTCCCTTTCTTCCCTTTATTTTTGTCAAACCCAGCTGGTGTATACCTCAGATCTTTCTTTTCACAGAAAGAACTCCTTCACCGTCTAATCTGTGGCTAGTGACTTGAGAGGTAGCTTTTGGCTTCCTAACATTTTTAGCCTGTTAATGCTGATCTACGAGGATCTGCTGGGGCACCAGACATTCCAAAGTGAAGAGTATGTCCTTCGCACAGGCCCCGCTGCGGAGGGAGAAGGCTCCCGCCCCACAACCCACTGCTACTGAGCAGCTTCCGCCTCTCCCTTCAGCCAGCAGCAGGTCTTCGAGTCCTACACGGTTCAGATCATTACTTGGCGGTGAACTATGTAACTTCTCTAAGTCTCAGATCCCTCATCTGTAAAAATATGTAATAATAGTACATACCTTTTGGGGTGGTTGTGAGGGTTAAATGAGATAATCCATGAAAGCCCTCAGCAGTGTCTACACATAATAAGCATATAATACATTTACTATTATCATTATTAGTCTCAGTTCAAAATATTAGACACTCAAGGATTCAATCTGATTTAATGAATCAAGAAGTCTAATTCCTATGTCACTTCCCATCACTAAACTTCATTAATTATAATAACCTCTAGGTGATTTATATATCCATTCTCCAGAAAACGTGGGTTGGTGGATGGAGTGAAGGGTCATAAAATCTTTAGAATTCTCCTTCTGCTGTGCTATGAAGAAGACATTTTGAGAGAGGTATGTCTGTGTCTTCTGTGATGATCCTCTTTAACAAGTCATAGAGATTAAAGGCCATGACAAGTGTGGGCTCAGAGAAAGACCATGTGAGAAGACATAGTGAAAAGGCAGCCATCCGCAAGTCATGGAGGAGCCACAGAAGACATCAAACCTGCTGACACTTTGATCTTGGACTTCTAGACACCAGAACTAGGAGAAAATAAATTATGATTGTTAAAAAAAAAAAAAAGCCATTGTAGGTTGGCCTCTGACTTCCCCTGTTCCTACACATTCCAGCCTGACAAGCAAATCATGAGAATGCTCTCCATGTTTTCTTTGCTGGCAAGTACATGGTTTTCTGGCCTAGTGGGGAGGCTGAGCTGCACCCTAAAGTCAATAATGAATTGCAAAGATACATTTACTTTGGCTTCAGTTCTATTGGAATTCTGTAACCTTGGACTAAAATGGACAGTCCTCAAATACGTTTTTTCTGAAGGGCAAAATCAAGAGATTCCCCGTCCCTTATTTTCTCAGGACTAGACATACAGGACCATCAGAGACAGGACAAAGCTGCTGTTCTCCGGGTTCTGAGAATTCTGACTTGTAGGATCTTGCACGGTGAAACTTTGGTTCAGCGCTCTGCCAGGGGCGGTCTGGCTGTGCTCGGCGTGGGCAGCCGTGCCGAGTTCTGCCATTCTTGATGTTGAGCCATTTCCTTTTTCCTTTGGTATCACCTCTCTGCGGATAACGCACTTAACAAATATGTTGCCTACTATGTAAACTAGTACAAAAAGTTATCATTTTTATTCCCATAACATGCTAAAACCTAGAGCATTAAGCAAACCCTTGTAATAGCTAAAACTTCTGTAAAGCTTACTTAGTGCTATGCATGTTTTAAGCACTCTCATTCCCAACTGTCCTATGAAGTCAGAGCTTTAAGATTCCATTTTTAAAGATAAGGAAATTGAGGCACAGAGATACCAAGATCATGAGGCAAGTATGTGGAAGAGCAGAGAAGAACGCAGGCATCCTGGTTCCAGAATCCAGGCTCCTAGCCACTGCATCAGGCAGTCTCTAAGATGACCCCCAATGACCCCTGCCTTCTGCTACTCATGGCCTTGTGTAGGAGCTGAAATTTTTGACTTGCTTCTAACATATAGAATGTGCCAGAAGTAATGGGCTGTGATTCCTGAGGTTGGGTTAGGTAAGACTGCAGGGTTCATTTTGGGCATACCCTCTGGCTATGTCTTGGGTGATTCATGCTGTGAGGAGCCAGCTGCAGTGATGTGAAGCAGCCCCATGGAGAAGCCCACCAGAGTGAACTTGGGCGAAGACTTCTAAGGTCTGCCAACAACTACATGAGTGACCCTGGAAGCATATTCCTTACCCGGTTTAGCTTTGAGATGACCACAGCCTCAGGAAAGAGCCACAGACACCCAGCTAAAGACATCTGGACTCCTGGCCCACAGAAACTGTGAATTAATGTTCATTCTTTTAAGCCACTAAGTTTGGGGATAATTTGTTATACAGGAACAATACAATCACTAAACTGTATTGCTAGGTTTTTTATTTATTTATTTTAAACAATACAATTACCATGAGAAGTTGGATTTCTTAGTAAGGCCTGCAGTTAGTGAGGGCACTTGGCTATTTGTGGTACCTGTATTGATTGATTACTCCAAGCAAGTTCCTTTTTCATGTTCATGTGGAATTATTTCTGTAACAATTTAATGATAATTAATTTTTTTGAAACTTATCATAGAATTTCTGAAATTCTAAATTTATCTATTTCCTCTTTCAAAAAGAATCCATTTGTCATGCATACTTTACAGTAATTATATGGATAGCTTTTGTTTAATGAGGAGTGATCGTGCCTTGTAATACAGGCTCCATGAGTTGGGGCAGTATGGAGATACCATCCACAATTACTCTAGCCTGCCTTCACTAGCTGGTCCTTGCAGTGTCTTTCTCTTTTTTCTTTAGTTTCTTTCTTCATCTGTGTGTGAGTGTGTGAATACGTCTGTGTGGATCTGTGTACAGGAAATCCATCTACAGTCTTCTCATCCAGCACAAATGAACATATTATAACCAGAAAAAATTTCTCCCTAGATTCCTACAAAAATATTAAATTATTTTCATCTAGGTTCAATCATTTTTAAAAATACTTATCAGTTTACCTTAGAAATACTAAAAAACTACCATATGATCTTGTCCATCCAACTTGTACGTTTTATGAATGAATTTGAGCATAAGAACCTCTTTGACATATTCCTAAATAAAAATACAGGCCAAAGATGTATTTAATGTGTGAGTCATCACCTTCCCACCTTAAGCGTTTGCCACATAATCATGCGAGGGACCCATGGAGTCCTCCCTTGCACATTTGCCAGCGCAACTTTGGATATTCAGAAGGGTCACCCCACCATCCACGACATTCAGTACTTTGTGCTTTTCCCCACTGACATTTGTGTACAAGAATGAGGCACTTACCTAATGAGTCGGTACCTGGCCATCGGCCCAACATCTGTATCTTCATTCTTTGCGGCAGGCATGTTTTACGAAGGAATTACATGTTACGGTGGTATTTATAAGTTTAGGTGGTCTTAAAAATACATCTCTCTGTTCTGAGGGACTATTAATGCCTTTGTTGTTGTTCCCTTGTTTCTTCTCAAAGTTCTTTGGCATGCATCATTTTTAGTTTGCCATCTACTCTGGAGATTTTTTTTATTATTTGAAAATACTTTCTTCCTGCTCTTATTTTAAATAAATGCAAAGCATTATTTAGGTACTGCATGTACATGTGTGCATGTGTGTGTACGTTTGTGTGCCTGTGTGTATGGGTGGTTAAACGTGCCATATTTGGGCAAGGCTTCAGTTCTCTACACTCTTACCAATCAGCCTTAACACTGCCCTTAAATGACTTTAGATTCAAAGGCTACCTGAGACACATCGGTGGGTACACCATTTCACCAGAGGTAACCAAGGTGAATGCTTCGCAAACAACTATCAACTCTAGGTCACCTGCCAAAATTTCAAATACCATGAGACAGCATTGGAAGACATCCAATGAGAGTTTTCAGTTTGCAGGAATGAGCCTCAAAGTTGTTTTGAAGGATTCATATGGCACATAGTGTTAATTAAGGGCAAAAGAGTCTTGATAAATAAAGCAAACAGCTTCAGAAAAACAGCACCTGGTGTTTTGTAAGTAAACCATCAGATAGAGGGGGCGACCATCATGTCCTTGAAACAGGGCCAGCCACCAAAAAGCATCTGTCCACTCCTGGCTGTGGGACCTTGGAAAGACTTCCTAAGATGTAAGAGTCTCACCAGCTGCCACTCAAAATCCTCTAATATAGGCCGGAGTTGTTCATTCTGCAATTAGAGGTTACGCTTTATTTTTATTTATTTAATTAATTAGTTCATTATTTTTATGGCGACATTGGTTAACAAAATCCAGTAAGTTTCAGCTGTACACTTTAACAGTAAGGCATATATATATTTACACTGTGTGTTCACCTCTCATAGTTAAAATTCTTTCTGTCACCACATATGTGACCCCCTTTACCCCATCTACCTTCCTCCTTCCCCCACTCCCTACCCTCTGGTAACTGCTAATCTATAGTCCATTTCCATGAGTCTCTGTTTTTTTGTCCTGTTCATTTGTTGCTTTTAGGTTTATATTGCACATAAGTGATATTATGTGATTTTCAACTTTTTCTGTCTGGCTTATTTCGCTTAGCATGATTACCTTGAGATCCATCCAGGTTGTTGCAAATGGCAGTATTTCATCTCTTCTTATGGCTGAGTAATATTCCATTGTACATATGTACCACAGTTTCTTTAGCCAATCATCTATCGTAGGACACTTTGGTTGCTTCCATGTCCTGGCCACTGTGAATAATACTGCTATGAACATTGGTGTGCAACTATCTTTTTGCATATGGATTTTCAAGTCTTTGGAGTAAATACCCAGTAGAGGGATTGCTGAATCATATGGTAGATCAATTTGTAGCTTTTTGAGGAAACTCCATACCGTTTTCCAGAGTGGCTGTATCAATTTGCAGTCCCACCAGCAGTGTATGAGGGTTCCTTTTTTCTTCATCTAGAGGCTATGCTTTAAATACACACCTTGTAAAAGGCATGTTATTTTAATTCCACTCTTGGGTATGTGTTGTGTTGGAATTAGATCCTTCTGGGCTTCTCAAATGTTTGAACCAGACTCAACTCCTTGAGGGCAGAGTCTGGGCCTTTTCATCTATGCCAGTTACCACTCCAATCACCATGGTGGGCACAGCCTGAGTGCTCAGCAGCTCTTAACTCTGTGAATGAAAGATGAACACTATGAGGTGAGGAAGGGGCCGCCAAAGATAAACCTCACTTCAAAACTTTGCCTTGTCTTGTTCTCAAGTGTTGGACTAAACATTGGGTCAGTCCAACAGTTCAATGGGGGTCATTCTGAGTGCGTGAATGCTACAGGCCCTGGGCACTTACAACATTTATCTGTTAGCATCTAAGGAACCCACTGCCTGCATGTGAATATAAGGTACCAGGTGAGGCTGATTTGCTTTGCGGTCCCTAAAGTCTTGTAATCACCTGCTCACCCAGCAGAAAACAGGAGCAGGGAGGCATAGATATTTGTGCTGTGCTATCTTTCTGACTCTTGGGTGGGAGTGAACAAATGAATAAGTTGACCACAAAGTAACAAGGTCAGGATCAGACCAAAATCAAGTTGTTGCTTATGTTTTCATAGGAGGGCTGAGCACCAAGTAGGAGACAGGGCGGTTGCTGGTAATTCTTAGCATCTCTTTCCTAGTTCTGAGCAGGTGTTAGGATTGTACACGTCTTTCTGTAGAGAACAGTTGAGCAGACACCAGCCATCACTGGCATGTGCCCCTGAGGGCCTCACTCTTACTTCCACCACAAACAGCTGATCAGAGAATTCCTGAGACAAATTTTGGTAAATACACTTTTCTTCATTCTGTTGCATTTCAGTGTTTTCTGTCATCCCTCATGGACTGGCTACCAGTTTGACTTTGATCTTGATTCAGATGTAACTGGAATGTAATATGGAGAAACAGGCTAAGGTCTGAAAAGCAAAAAACTCAGATCGGCTGCTTGTGAAGCTGTATCAAATTTTTGGAAAACAACCATGTAGTGGACTATTAGGAGTGAGTTAGCACATGGGACTGGCTGGAATTTAAAAGAAAAATCTGTGTGAAACTAAATATCGATAATCAGAAAGGAAATATACAAGGAAAGAAACATTTTAAAAGTTAAGCAAGTACCGTGTGAGAATAGGCTGGGATATGCCAACGTTTCAGTGACTTTACATAATATGGATTTATTTCTCACATAATATGGATTTATTTCTCACTAATGCAACGTTCAGGGTGAGTCAGGTGGCCCATCTCCATTATTTCCTTGTCTCCAACATATGATCTGAGGTCACCATGCCAAGGGAAAAGAAAACTGGTGGATCTTGAGGAAGGTTTTTGAAGGCCAGCTGGTTAGTGGCTTATAGCACTTGTAACTTCATCCCGTTAACCGGAACCCAGTCATTTGGCCCCAACCTAACTGCAAGAGACAGCAGGACATGTAGTATTCACATGTTTCTAGAAAGAGGATAAAGAAATGAAATTTGACAAACCTGTAACATTGTCTCTGCAACAATCCACCCTTCTGATTGTCGTTATATTTCCATTCTTGTCATTCATAGAACATACTCATCCTTTCTGAGGGAGGTCCCCTGCCCCCCGGCCGAGGGACCACAAGTCCCATATCCAGCTGAAAGTCTGGGGGTCATGGACTTCAAGAAGTCTAAGGTGCTTCCTCTTGACCTGGAGATCCATAAACTAAAAAGAAACACACTCAACTGGCGAACCACGATAGAACAGGAGTAGAATAAGTGCACAGAAATTCTCCCATCTGGAACATGGAAGGATAGGAAACACACAGCGGTCCCCACTCTGCAGCCATTCGAAATCCCCTGTGAGAGACATGGACAAGGCCTTCAGTCGGGTGGGGGAGCTCCCCGAGGCATCCCGATCACGCTGTCTGAGAAGGAATCCCTTGGGCACTGCTCTCTGCTCACCATATCTAAAACGGCACTGGGAAATATGCATCATCAGGGGCTGCACAGCCATCTCGGCCAGCTCCCTGTTCAAGGCCTTTAAAACGAGATAAAAGTGCCCTTCACCAAGTCCATGTGTGATGGCATTGGTATTTAGGGCAACTCAGGGAAAAGTAAAATTCACACAGATAAGAATTGAGTCTTTTTAGTCACCTCACCCCCCAGCCACTACGCACACACAGAAAGCCAGGCCAGGCTGACTCAGGAGCTCTGTACCCCATGCCACCCTGCCATGTGCAGAAGCTACCAGCTGTCTTCTCCGCCATCGCTCTGTGCTCCCTGCCCGTTCACCTGGCTCGTTGATGCCCCACAGACACTTTACCTTTCTTCTGGCTTCCTCTCACTTTTACAGACTGAATTGTGTCTGCCCCCACCCCCCCCCACACACACCCAAATTTATATTTTGAAGCCCCAACCCCCAGTGCCTCAGAATGTGATTACATTTGGAGATAGAAGCTTTCAAGAAGTAGAAGTTATATGGATGAAGACACACCAGGCAGCACACGCAGAGAGGAAAGACCACGTGAGGACGCAGCGAGGAGGTGGCCGTCTGAAAGCCTAGGATGTTTACGCCCCCATCTGGGCTGCTTTGTTGTGGCAGCTGTAGAATACTGGTACACAGAGCTGTCCCCTCTCCTCAGGTTCTTCTTCACATGCTTTTAGCCTTCTCCCCTCCACCTTCTCATCTTTAGTGACACAGCTGTGTGAAAAGTAAATAAAATGAATAAACTTTGAGGTAAAATTAAAAATAATCTTCTATCTCTTGTTTTCCTCAGCTACAAGGTAAGTAAGTATCCATAACTTGGAGACTCTACGATTCTAAACCACCTCCTTCGAAAGTACCTAAATGACCCCTTCGGAATCTTCATGTTCCATCTCCCATCCTCTTTTAAGACATCTGTTTTCAAGGTGAATTAAAACTATTTCTTACTTGATTTAAAATATTTATAATTCGACATCATCGTCCCTCTCTTTTCTTTCGGACTGTAAATTTTTCAAAACAGAATGACCCATGTGATGTCATGGATTAAATTAGCTTTTGTTTGTTCCTCTGGGAATTTAAGACCCATTTATAATGTAGTTTCTGCAGTAAACTATGTTCTGAGTCCCAAATATTCTATTCACAAGTGAATCTTTGGAACTTACTACTTAGAAATTGGACCATCTAAACATGGTAGAATTGAAAGAAGTCATAAATTGGGATGTTATTTCTTTGGCAATCAGCTTTTTTATTATGAGACAAGTAGCTTGACCTGTTTATAGTGGGAGCAGAAATCTAAGAGGTGGCTGACATTACAGCCTCATCCTCCAGCCCTAGAAACTATACGGTGAATGGGTAACTCCATCTCACCACAAGCAAAGGCCTGATTACAACCAAAAGTAGGTGTAGATCCTCAGTAGGCTGAACACTTCTGAAGTTTCGTTTAATAACAAGATGGAGTATAAATATAGGATATTTAGTAAATTCATGACTGAATAGAAGGACAGAGAGTTCTGCTGGATTCTTCCCTAGCCCCGGCTCCACTTCCTGTGTCTAACCCTGCTGACTGGGCCTACCTCTCTCAGCCTCTCCGAGCCCCGTCAGTCAGCAGCCTTCTCGGCTGTGCATGAAGCCAAAACCCTCTCTACCTCCACTTTACTTCAGCAAATAGAAAACCGACCTTATCACACAATGTTGGCCTGAGCTCAGGCCAGCTCTGTTTTCAATTCTGTGTGTAACTCTTTCCTAATATTTTAATAGAATGGGAGATCAATAGAGAGAAGCAAAAAGATCTGCTGGCAAAGCGGCCAGATAAAACACTGGCAACTTGTTGGAGCCTACACTAAGAAAAACAGGGACCCCAGAGTTCAAAACACCTCCACGCATAGCATTATTTATTTCAAATGTTCGAACTCCTACTATGTATAAGACACCAGTTAGGAGCTTTGGTGAGCTATAGCATTGAATAAAATAGAACTACTCTCCTTTCAGAGTTGGCATTCCCTGGAATCACTCCAAAAGAAAAAAAAAGGTGATGAAGTAAAAGTACTTTCAGCCAAATTTCTAAGAAACTGACTGCTGACTCTGCTTGATTGTCATGTTTCTATGGCCAAAGCACGCCCAGGGACACCTGCCCTCACACCTCAAGAAACTCAGGGCCTCCTTCCTCAGGGACAGCTGGCTCATGACAGACACACTACGTTGGGTACTTCAGGGCCCATTATCACCAGGTTCCCTGGACTTGCTCCCCAACACACTCTAAGAAAAACTCTAAAGAAAAACAGTCTCTGTACCTATCTCCCTACATGTAGATATTTTTATGTTTTAAAAGAACAATTTTTGTTTCCAGACACGTTTAAAGTCAACTTCGCTTTTTTTCCTGCCAGAAAAGTAAAGAAGAGTTTACATGTATATGCAGCCTTGGTGGTGGTACAGAAGCTAATCAATACCCCCCAGCATCTTCCTGGCTCCCTCATCCCTTTGTCCTCTCCAAAGGTTTGGAGGAGCCAGATAAAATCCCACATTGGGAACTTAAATTATAAAAGAAAACCCTAACTAAAATCGCTTTTCAAACCATCTTTCTTCATAAAAGTGAATGTGGCAAACTGTGAAAAATTGATGGATCTAGGTGAAAGTAGAGGGTCTTCGTTGCGCCATTTTTCCTTTTCTCGGGATTTCAAATTTTGCAAAATAGCAAGTAAAGAAGGGGATCATCCTTTCCCTTGTAAGCCCCCCCTTCTCCCATAAACTTTCTCAATAAACTCATAATTAACAACTGCCATTCTTTAATCTGTGATAAATTGCTCTAGAATTGTTAGTGTTCCATCCATATTCTAATTAACTTTGCAGCAGGCTGCTGGATAACCTTCACTGGGAAATCTTTCTTTAGTAAATGGTGTTGAGGAGAGCAGCCATTGCTGGTGTACACTTTTTCAATAAAGGTGGGGATTTGTAAAACTATAGTAAAGTTAAAGCTTATGAAGATTTTATATTTTTTGAAGTTTTTTTTTTCCTATATAACTTCATAGATAAAGAAATAGACTTTATGGAGTCTGTGAAACCTAATGCTTCCTATTTGGAAGGTGAGGGCCTTAATATTAAATATGTACCAGTTAATTCAGTGGTACATATTTAATATTAATATTTACTGTGCAAACAGGAAGTTTCTAGAATCAGGTCCGTCCTATAACTTGCTGTGAAACCTTTTTAACAAAATCATTTCTCTGTCACCAGATGTCAGTTTCTAACTCAAATGAAGGCTTAAACTAGATGACTTTGAATGGTTTGTGATGCTCTATGAAGCATCAGTTCTGCTGGGTAACTCAATATCACTTTCTGTATCCAAATGTCTGAACTGGTATCAGCCAAGGTGATGTGGAGAAGGAGCTGCTGAGTATGGTATTGGCTTCCCATTGTCTATTAATGAGAACAATCTCAACGAGCCTCCATCACAACTGCCTCAAAAATGTTGAACAGTGATCCTAGAGAAACAACACTTGTTGATTCCACAATTAACAAGTACAAGTTATAGGTGAGTTGAGGAATGCCTTCCTGTGTGAAGGGGAGCGTAGTTTAACATTGCAAAATTGTATTTGGTTATACAGTGGCTCTTCACAGGTTCAGAGTCATTGCAGAGCGGTGGTCCTCATCTTCCTGGCAACCCTGGACCAGCTGAGCAAGGCAGCTGCAGTGCCCTCGCCCCTGGCCAGATGATACTCCCAAAGAGTGGAGATTTTAGGACGGAAATGACATCAGGGATTTTGTTTTCTGTGGTCTATCTTCAGTGACCTGAATCAAGATAGTTCGTCACTTGGATTTACCACAGAGTGAAGAATGCTGGCTCTGGCGTCACTACAACATGGATTCCAATACTCCCAGCTCTGCCACTTGCCAGCACTACAACCTTAGGTCAGTGGCTGACTTGTCCTTTCTGGAGTTCCTTCTTTCTCTTCTGTGATAATAACAAACACCTTAGGGGTCTCTCAGGAGGATCAAGTGAGATGACCCATGTGAAGCTTTTAAGCCTGGACCTGGACCACAGTAACCCTGAATAAATTTAGCCAGTAGTAGATCTATTCTAGGCCCGTTTGATTTTACATCAGGTTACTACACACACACACACACACACACACACACACACACACACACACACACACATATTTTTTTAAATTTTAGGCCTCTGTTCTAAATGAAGGTCTCTTGCCTAAATAGAATGACTTAACCTTCAATGAAGTTATAACTTAAGGTTATTTAAAAGGAAATTTTATCTGTTGTTTTTAATGCAGTCCCCTCAGATGCTTTTTAAAAAAAAAGTGGAAAAAAGATTTTATATACTAGTGCATTTTTTTTAAAGTTAACAAGATTATAATGCAAAATAGGCTTTGGGATTGCTATACAACAGGGGCTGGCCAATCATTTCTTATAAAGGGCCAGATGGTAAGTATTTCAGGCTTTGCAGCCGCGTGGTCTCTGCTGCAGGCACCCGGCGCTGTGATCACATTGTGAGAACAGCCCTGGACAAGAGCACAAGTAAATGGGTGCACTCGTGTCCCTGTGAAACTTTACTTATGGACGTGGAAATGAGTTTCATGTAATTTTCATATGTCATGAAATACTATTTTTTTAAAAATTTTCCTCAACCATTTAAACACGTAAAAACCATTAAACTATTTTCAGTTTTTAATCTATATAAAAACAGAGGGAGGAGCACCTTCGACCCACAGTTCTGTCAATTCCAACCTCTACTACCCAAGAATAAAGAAAAATGTGGAAAGAGGTATGGACGCTTTCAGCAAGTTGTAAAATAATTAAGAAACCACATTAGAAGTTTAGTTTAAAACAATTTCTATAAAATAGAATTTTGTTCATCTTAAACCACATCTAAATGAGTTTAATTTTCTTGCTATGAAAATCTATATAAACCTACACAATTCCATGGTAATATAAAATAGCAAGAGCAAAAACCTAACAAATTTTATGAAATATGACTGAGCTTTTTGAGTGAATGATGATTTTGCTTTTCCTAAGAGATGAATGATGAACAACATTGTTGCAGTGTATCAGCAGGCGAATATTTTAAATATTTTGAATATATAAAAATTTCAGAGCAGTGGTGGGGGAGCTATCTCAGGATCAGGCACATCTCCTCCACCTCAGCCTGCAGCACCCAGACCTCTGTGCTTTGGGGGTGGGGTATGTTCGTGGGGGGCTCAGGCCTGGACTGAGCTTTGGGTGCCAAGACAATGGTGACCAGGACCTGCACAGCTTCACCACCTTCACATGACTTCACCCAGCAGGTCCCCACCACCAGGCACAGAGGCCCCCTTCTGGGGCTCGCCATCCTGCGTTCTCTTTCAAGTATCCCTCAAGGGTCCGGCATGGGTGTCCCGGGAGATCAACCCCTTACAGTATTTTCCGATGGGGGAAAGGGGCACACCCTGTCACCATGGGTGACTACGAAGGGCAAAGATGCAGGACAGAAGCTCAAGCACTGAGAGTCCCGAGGGAAGAGGCGACCTCCGGCATCGCCAACCCCACCCGCCTAGAACAGCGCGCTGGAGGCCGCGGCAGGAGAATGTGGCTGGAACCCCGCCACCCAGCCCGTCCCTGGGTTTGGAAAAGAGGCTCTGAGCTTGAGGTCCTCACTTGACCTGTTTCTTTCTTTTGCTGGAGAAAGGGACTTTGTGTGCGTCTTGCGTCCTAACACTTTGCCCGTCCTCTCCCAGCCTCCATCACTTTATGAGGTGTGGGCAAGGACGGGTCCTTCGGCTTCTCTCGCCTTCAGAGGGGAGCGGTTCAGTGTCTTCTCCTTGAATGAGAGGATGTCTGTGGGGGTTGAAATGGAGCCCCGGGCCACTGACAACCTGACTCCTCCTTGCTTTCCCTGGCTGTCCTCCCCCACCACAGAGGCGGGGAGACATGCGGGCGCGGGCATCAGGGAGCCACACAGAAGGGGCTGGGCCCAGAGCCGGGTCGGGAATGGAAACCTCCCAGAGTTCAGCTTGGCTCAAAGGCTGGGCTGGGACTGGCCTGCACTGTCTGCCTCAACCTCCTACCCTCGCGTCCCACTCAGCGTCCCCAGCTGTTCTCTCCAGTGGCTCCTGCTTGTGTCAGATTGGTGGTGGTGTCAACGGAGAGAGAGCCTTAGGGAAAGACGACAGTCAAGGTGGAGGGGAATGATGGGAGAGAAGTGAAACTGGGGAACTAGGCGGAGGGTGGAGAATGCCTGCAGGATTGGTGCAGAGGGGAAAACAGCGGCTAGGGGCCTGGGAACTTGGGTTTTGCTCACAGATTCACCACCAAGTAGGTGGGTGGCGTAGCCCCCTCTTACTGTCCATGTCCAGCTCCCTCAGTTGCACCCCTGGGTCCACCCTTGTCACTCCTGTCCCTCTTTCATCTCATTGTCTTGGAAGGAGAAGTGTGTGTGTCAAATAGATGGGGCCCTGTAGGTTCTAATCCTGGTTTTTCCCTGACTTCCTGTGTGACCTGGGGCAACTCATCGTCACTCTCTGGGCTCTTTAGTAAAACAAAGATCCCGTAGTTCTGACTGCCTGGCTCTGGGTGTGGGCATGGTTCCCAGTGCCAGCCCCTGTCACGTGACCTGGAATCCCCAACCTGCCTCCCTGCTCCACTCTGCGGCTCACCTTCTTAGGTTTTTCAGACCATTCACAAGGCTAGGGTTTTGAATGTCTGCGGAGTTTTGACGTTTGCGGCTGACTGTGGCGGGTATACATCCGGAGCCCTGTGACACAGTCTCGGTGATCTTGGAGTCTTTTCTTGGTTCTACAGGACAGACACACCCTTGCAAGAAACCTTCCCTCATTGACTGCATGATAAATTGTCCTGACCGTAAAAGCGAGTGAGAACCAAGGGCTGACCTCAGATGTTAGTTTTACTATGGGGAGTTGAGGGTTTTTAAAAAGCATTCTAAAAGAAGTTAGTAAGTAATAAGTGCAGAAATGAGTGATATGACTTGGGGGAGATAAACTGGATTCCAGGGACCTGAGGCAGACATGGGGGAGTGGTGGAGGTAGGACATTCAATGGGGCCATAGAGACAAGAACCGAGGACCATGATGTGCTGGCTCCTAGGGCTGGAGACTCCACAGCCATCTTGACCTATACAAAGGGCCATCATGCCCAAGACAGACTGGGCTTTCTCCACACAGAGCTTGGCCTCGTGGGAGGAAGGAGCAAGGAGGTGGGCCAGGTAGAATGAGCATTTCCAACAGTTGTTCTGCGTCATTCATTTCTGCCCTGATGGAAAGGAAACTTTCTCAAACGCATTGCCTGCTTCCTATCCCTGAGAGTGGATACTTCGAGATTTGACCTTTTTTGCAGGTAACTCAAAGTCGAAGTGATTAAAGTTATGCATTTTACCAATGCCCAAAGGCCACATCGAGACTGAGAGAGTCATTTGTCCACACTGGGCCATTTAGAAGACACTAAAAGGCCTGTGTGAGATGCTTTTTAAGTTCTTATAAATACTTTTAATAATGTCCCTCCCTGCTGCCAGGCTGTTGTTTCTCATTGCTAAAATTCTGTCTGCAATAAAACTTTTTGCTACTTCAAAAAAATTTTAAAACACAGACGTTCACACTTTCATTTCTGAAAGGCAAATCATTTCAAAATCATCAAATATTACAATATTTTCTTCATATTTGTAGTATATGAAAAAAGGCAAATATAATTTACACACAAACACACAGTAATATCAATAAGAATATAGCTGATAACTTCAATACTTATAATGTTTTACCAGAGTCCTGTTATACACAGTACTTAAAGTCTATGATATAATCTTAAATTATTTTTCCTTCAACTACAAGTCACTTAAAGATAAAAAGTATTTTATTTAAATAGAATACAATATTAAGTCACATTTAATGAAATCTTTGCATGTTTCATATCCAAAGCTTTTAAATGATCATTTTCACCCAGTTTTAATTTTAAAACATATCACATGAGATAAGATAGTTGAAACCTAACATAGACATCAGAGTTTCCAGAAACATAAAGGGGAGATATTAATACCATTTTACCATTTTCAGAACAACAGATCATTAATTTTAAATTCCTAAATACTGGATATAGGGAAAGCTGAAAAACATTTTTTTTATTAAAAGGCATAATATAATATTTTAGAATATTCTTTATAATACAAATCTACATCTGAAGAATCCTATGTCTAATCAAAAAATCATGTAGTTTCACTAAAACGTGAATTCGTACCTTTTTCACAATTTTTGGGTGGTTTTTATAAAAATAAAGCAGTTTCCTTAGGAAAAAAAAATCTGCCAATTGGAATATCTTCATTCTAGAGAGAAAAAAGGCTTTTTCCTCTGAAAATAATGAAGTTTAGTCCCTGGCTACATGAACATTCGCTGATTTATTCAAATAAAAACACATTCTTGTGCTTCTAGAAACTAGTTGTCACTAGCATAGTCTGAAAGAGTTTCTGGACATTGTCCCCAAACCTCAAGATCCACAAGCAAGCGTCGGCGAACACTTGCTGGATCAGCTCCACCATCATTAAATGCGTCTGTCTGGAGGGACGGACAGGTGATGACATTCCACGGTCCTGTCGCATCACCTAGGGTCCTCTTTTTCCAACCATAGATTCACAAATGTTTGAACTTATATTTAAACTCGATGTCATTTAGTGGCGGTAAAATGCCCAAGCCTGCACGGGACTGGTCCAAAGGGGGACATTTAACGTGGCTCTCTACAAGCTCTAGTTCAAAATAGAAAAGCATCAGAATCAAAAATTGTTTGATTTCCTGAACAGCAAATAATCTTCCAGGACATATTGTAGCTCCTGACCCAAAAGGCATATAGTAGTATTTTAACTTGAGTCCATTGCTATAGAAAGTGGTTTTTGCCTTCCCATTTTCATCAAGATATCGATCATATTTAAAAGTCTGCAATAAAAAATAGAAAGAAAATAAACCAATAAGCTAGTTTTAAATAAATTTACCTTTTTCTTGACCTGGAAACTCTAAAGAATAATTTTTTAAATTCAATTTATTAGTAATTTAGCAAATACCCTACCATAAATCAGAAAGTCATAAGAAATGGAAGTTTAATGAGAACTGATGGGGACTAGAAAGCTTTATGATACCTCCTGTCCTGCCTGGGTCACTAGTTCCTCAGGCAGAATGAGAAAGAGGGTTCTGATCAGAAACTAGGATATTATCAGCCCCTAAGCCTCTAATTTTCTGTGAGCAGGTATTTTTAAGGAACAAGAAAGGCAGCAACTTTATTATCACAACTGCAGATATAATCTAGCAGAGATTATATGGATGACAAATATCAGGAGAAAAGGAAAAATTCAGTCCATCATCCAGGTTTTCCAAAACACATATTTGACATAATAAAGGAGACAGTTCTTATGGCTTCAATGATGTTTCTGCAATGGTAAATTTCCTCTTTATTTCGATTTGGGCAGACATCACCTGGATATTGAACTTAAATGAACAGGCACTTACCAAAGGGTCTGGGTAGATTTCTGGATCTAAATGCATTAACTGTGGGTAAAGTGCTATGATGTCATCTTTGCGAATATGATAGGAACCATCCTGGAGGTGCAAAGTGAAATCTTCTTTAGCAGTTCGGATGTTCAGGGAGGCACTAGAAAGCCTCAGGGACTCCTTGATGATACTATCTAAATATTTTAAAAGGTAAAAGGGAGGGGAGGAAAGGAGGAAAGGCAAAAGGAAGAACAAATAAACTATTGAAAGGCTACATAATAGAGTCTGAAATACTTCTAGCAACCTATAACACAAAACTAAACAGACTATGGGAAGCTAGCTAGATACAAATTTCCCAGACTTTTTCTGTTACCACTGTATTGTGATCAGTGATTCAGTCGTGTCTGAATGTATTTTTCAATCTGATCATCTAATTTAATAATAATCTTTTAATAAACATATGATCTGGGTCATTAATGAAAACTTGATTTTCATAATTTTATGAAAGAATATTTTATTTCTATATGGCACTTGGCAATAAAATTGGAAAGATCAGTAAATCACTTTTATGTGGATTATTCCAAGTTTATCGCTTTTGCGATTTAATATACTGATAACCCTTTTATTTAGAAACATTTTTCCAGATATTTAATGCAGCTTCATTTCAGTGTTTAGAAGAACTCATTTTTATCATTATACTATCCAATGTTGTATGACAATGCCCTGCTGCCTGGCAAACACATGAAGGGACAAAAAGAACCATCCTAAGAATAGCTAAACTATACAGATCTAATGAGAAGGTCCGGCCTGACCTTCCAGCCTCTATCCTTTTAATTGTCATGTTTTGGGCACTCACCTCATGATTGTGTGTAAAATCATAGCACGTGAGCACTTTATTTTACAAATAAGAAAAGTAAGACCTCAAAGTGAAGTGACATGTCCGAGGTCTCTGTGGCAGGGCAGAGCCCAACATGACACCTATGTCTCTTGCTTCCTAGTCCCTTCCATAAGACACAGTGCCCCTGAAAGTGTCCAGGCAAAAAATAACCAAAATGAAAAGAAAACTCTTTCTTACTATAAAAATATAGTAGTTTTTTGTATTTCTATAAAATATACAGAAGGAAAAATAAGAAAAATAAAACAACCTTCATTCCCATCATACAATCTGTGCAGCTAATTGCAGTTTCTTGATGGTATTTTTCCCCCCTTGATTTCATGGAAATGAATAATATGCCTCCATTAACCATAGAATGAATGGTAAGAGTAATAACAGAGGAGACAGAGTGGGGCAGTGCAGAGAAGTGGTTGAGAGTGTGGAGTCGAGTCCCACGATAATGTTGTAATTGGTTCCACCATTTGATCTCAGACAGTAATTCAACCTCTAAGAGCCAGTTTCCTCACTTGTTATAAAGAAACAGTAACAGGATTGCTGTGAGAATCAAAAGAGACAGCGCATACGAAATACCCAGCATAATGCCCAGAACAAGTACTTTGGTAGGACGCAGTAAATGAAATTTAATGAAATACTTAAGTAAAGCATACCTAGCACTGGCATGTCATTCAGTTGCATTGGATTCAAACAAATAAGATTGCCTTCAGAGCGGATTTTTTGGCCAGCCTTCTCCAGTGTTTCATTCACTTCTTCAGTAGCTGCTTTCATTGCTTCAGGGCTCCTATTAAGAGTTAATAAAAAAGTAAAGATGTACAGAAAATAAATTTTTTCTACGCCAAAAGATCATCGCACAGACCGAAAGCATGAGAAGGTACCACGAGACTTTTCCTATTTTAATTGTTGAATTTCTGCCTTCTGTTGAAAGAAATCGCTGGATAAGTTGCTAGCTACCTAATCATTTGAAATAAGCTCCAGAAAGTGGCAGGAATGGTGTTTGCTTGTGATGCCCACAGGACAGCGAGCTGCATCTTGGCCTTCTCCATGTCATCTGAGGTGGAGAGCATGTCATTCAGAAATCTGACCAGTTCTGACAAGTGATCTCTCTTCCCCAGATTCTCATGCCTCAAGCCGTCTGCCAATTTTTCCCGGGCATGGTGTGCAGACTTGAACATGTGAATGGGAAGGCCTGCTACCAGGGCTGGAAAGATTTTATCAAATTGCTTGAAGTTGTTGAGGTTGTTTAGAATAAGTGCTTTTTGTTCATCTTGTCCTGTAAGATCTTGGCCAAAGAGAGTTAAATACCCAGCTTCAAACATCACTCGGTAGCAAAAAGAATACATCCCTTCTGTCACCCAGGCAGGCATCTTTGATTCAGGTATGACCGGAGGTCTCATGACAAGTTGGAGGTTTTTCATCATGGCTTCTGTGAGGGAATTCAAGGCATCACCCTGCAGAGTTTTGATGAAAGCTTTGCTTATGTTTTCCGTAGTATTTCCATCACTTGGATCAATGCTTCTGTGCCCAAATACCTGGTGGTTAATGAAACATGTGGAAAAAGAAATTAAACCTGACCCAGTGCTAGTAAATGGCTGAAAACGAACAAGATACTTTCATAATTAGAAGTGTTTCTTTTTCTTTTTTTTTTTAAATAGTCTTCTTGTTAAAAAAAATGGAGTCAGTGGATATTGGCCTTCCCACATACAATTTCACAGCACTTAACTAATAAATAGCCAAATCACACCATTCCTTTACAGCCAAGTTTAAATCCCAGCTCTTCAGTGAAACTTCCTTCAACTTCTCTATTTGTCCATTTCTTATTTTTCTTATGCTAGAACATTTATTTGCATGTTAATTTGCTACTAATCAATAATAGTTTTTAATCATTAGTTCTTTATGTTTTTTTTGTGAACTTTAATCTGTATAGAGGCAGACACCTTATTCTTTTAGAGATTCAGTAAATATTGGCTGTTTTCTCTATAAAGGAGCTTCTTAGATTACATCTAAGTGATGGCAGAACATCTGGTCAATTCCTTAACAAAATTAAACAACGGTGTGGCATTAGTGCTGTAAGATAAAATAATTGATTGAATAATGCACTTGGGGCATCGCGTGGGCTTTGTTGACATGAGTGAGTTTATACCATCCTTACCATACAGTGCCATCTGGCTCAGTAAAATATTTCCTTTTTATTTAACCCTCATTAGCTGGTTAAAAAAAAAATGACAAATCTATACCTATTTGACTTTTTAAATGATTAGGACCAAGAGGTTGTGTCTAATTTTCTTATATTTCTAAGAATCTCTGTGTAAGGGTAACTCACTTCAGCATCTCTATCTTTACATCAAAGTACCTCAAAATTACCAAGTAGACTGACATATTAAAAAGTAGAAAACAAACAAACAGAATGCTGTATAGATGCAAAACAGGTTACCTTTGCAGAAGTAGTAAAATGAAATTTTTTCCAATCCAGGTATTTCCCATGGCACAACACTTTTTGGTATGACAAGGGATTTGTAATGAAGTGGACATAGTTCCCCATTAGTCTGCAGGTAAAAACATGACCATGTTTCCTTTGATTTGCTCTGAGGAACTCAAGAGGGTTGGCACCAAATTGCAGAGCACATCCCAGGTATGGAATCAACCCATTCTCCAGAGGTGGTTCGCCCATTTGTCTGTAAGACACAAATATGTGATAGATATGAACAATTGCATGCTGTTTTTTTTTTTTTTTTTAATTTAAACCAAGTTTTTAAATTTTTACTGTTGACTTTAAACTTCAAAATTCTACAGTTGATAATTTTTTTGTGTTGATGAGGCCCCACTCCTTTACTAATAATGGGTTATATTAACCTAATAAGATAATATGTTTGTGACAATAATTACTAAATCCACCCACCCATTCATCCATCCACCCAAGTGCTAATCACTTTTCCCAATGAGGAAGATAAAAGGATGAACAAAGGCAAGAGTTTTGCTCTCAGTACAGAGATAAAACTACATTCTAGCATTTATGTTTTTCCTAAGCATCATTTGCCTAAGGATCTGTTTTCTTTAGAGGTACAGAATATTGAATAACAGAGAGGATTGCAGAATTGAAGTTTTCAAAATCTTCCTAGGTTAAAGATATTATTATACTGTGATGATAGTTAAAGATAAAGAGAAACTCACGAGAAATTAGCTTATGATAAAATGAAATTAAGTAAGATATGTATTGACAGGATCATCAATTGAAATTCAATGCTTTTTTATGCTATTTTAAATGATTTTATTAAAGAATAGAAACATTTATTTTTCAACATAAACTACCACCCTTCTTGATAGAATCACATAGCATAAAACAATCTTAGTTCAAAGATAAGTGGTTTAATTAAAATTAGAAGCTAGTAAGGCTGAATTAAAACACTTTAAGGACAAAAAAGCTTGTAAAAAAAGTAAACAACACATAGAAATCTACATAACTGAAGCTATGCTCTGGATGATTCTATCTTTTAGAGGATGACATAACAGAGAATATTTACAACCTCCTCCCCACCCCACCCCCAAATACTCTTTGAGCCAATCAATCAGAAGTTAAATAAACTATAGCTATGTATTTGACTCTATTTATATTTCTTGTATTTTTCAACCAGTTATTAATGAATAACAGCTATAAATAAAATTTATGTCACATACACTTAGCAGTTTCCCAGTTCACCATAATTAAATATCATTAATAAGAGAAAAGTAATAGCATGACCAATGCAGGCCCTGTGCTCTTGTCCAAACTTAGGCTGAGTTTACACAACGCACAAGAACTGGCTGAAGAGAGAATATTTATTTAGCCAGAGAATCTATTTAATCCACATGATAGAAAGAAACCCTTCTCGTTGCATATCTCACTTACCACTTAAATCCTGACTAATTCAGAGCTCCTCTTTATATACCCAGTAAACATACACAGAGATCTCATAAGATTTGTCGGTTATGTTGAACAAGTTTGTACATTTTTGCATTACCATTGGTATGTCAATACTAAAAAGAAAACACTGCCACTATACTTTTTGATAGACATCATTTAAAAAATGTCACTTTAAAATTTTAAATTTAAAATTTTTTTGATTTGAGAAAAAATTAAAGAAAAAAATGCTAGTATTCATACAGAAAGCCAAATTCAATAACTTAATAAATCTTTTCTTACCTTCTCCTCATTCCAAGAATAAACCATAAACAACAGCACACTGCTGTAACAATCCCCCAGATCAAAGATATGATCATTCTTTTGCAAATCTAATGCAAAATTTCCGAGGACTATCTGATTAGAAAGATAATGGTGTTGCTGAATAGAAACTGTAGCTAAACTTTTTATATATGGTAAGATCTTGCACTTGAGTGACTAAAGCAAATATCCTATTAGAAAAAAAAATAGCCTTGAACTAAGTCCACAGGTATCAGAAGAGGTTCCAAAACAATTAGAGATCTGCAATACATGATAAGTTGAAGGTCTCTCAAACACAAGTTTAGCATGTTTATAAAAAGAACAAATAAACCTCTTCAAGATGAACATGTCAAATAGAGATGTAAAGTATAATAATTTAAAGAAAAATAAGCATAAGTTATCATCAAGCTAGTGATTTGCTTTCGTTACCTTTTGAAGAAATCAATTTAAATAGTTTACAAGAGAGACAGTGGTTAAGTTCAAAGGAAAGAGGACTGGGTGAAATGTTTCTGGGCCTTCATGTCTCAGTGTTTTCACACAATCATGGGTATTTTACTATATATAGTAACGGTTACTTACCTAACACCCTCAATAAAGTACTCCACATAAATGCATCTTCTGATTAAACAGTTTTATGTAGGCATCAAAACTTTATCAATTTTTTTTCTAATTAAAAATATTTATTAATTTTTCTAATTGTTAAAGTAACACAATTTTCTTTCAAATAACTTAAAACTAACTAAAACATGTCTTGGTAGAAAGTGAAACTTGATTAACAATTTATCTTCCTTACTACTCTACACTTAAAGGTAACCATTGTTAACTGGTATATATTCTTCCAAACTTTATTTCTATGCACACACATATATTAATTGAGCACCTATTCTGTGCCAAGAACTCTTAAAAGATATTCTGGTTGCTGGCTTTAATAAGATGGATGCGAGGTTTTATTTCAATAAGGAGATAATAAAATACGTGTTATGAATAAAATAAAACAAGTTGTAAAGAGCTATTGGGGGATAAGAGCAATTTTAGGTATGATGATCAGAAAAAGGCTCTCTGAGGAGGCGATGGTCAAGATTCAAATGACAAGAAGCGATTAGCCAAGTGAAAAATCAGAATTTCAGAAAGAAGGAGCACCAAATACAAAGTTCTTGAGTCAAGGATGAACTTGGTATATCTAAGAACCAGAATGAAGGTAAGATAGATTGGAGCAGAGTGAATGAGGGGCAACTTGGTTAAGATATAAAGACAAGAGGTAGTCAAGAACTAATTCATATATAAGGGTGCAGTAGAGTAAGGAGAAACAGATTTTGGAGGGCAACAGGTCAAAATACTATTTTGGACATTTGAAATTTGAGAGATCTATTAGATATCAGGGATCGATATCAAACTGACGGTTGAACTTAAGAGTCTGAAGCAAGGGGAAAAAGCCAGAGTTGGAAGTAGAAATCTCAAGTCATCACCATTTAGATGGTATTTAAAGCCAAAAGACTTTATAAGGTCACCTAGGGAGATAATAAAGACTGAGAAAAGAATAGTCCAACACCAGGCATTGCATTTACTGAGGTCAGGCAGAGAGCAGAAGAAGAAATGGATAAAAAAGAACTACGATGAAAACCAAGAAAAAATAGTGTCTCAGAAAACAAAAGGAGAATGCATTTGAAGAAACTATATCACACACTACTTTGGGGTCAAGTAAGATGACAAAAAATTGACCACTGGATTTGACAACATGGAGACAGCTGGTGAGTCACACATAAACACACACACAAAGATGGGGTTATATAAAAGAACTGTTTAATAGCACGTGAAAAAATGAATTCATATTGTGAATATTTCCTGTTACAGTACATATCTACGTATCATATATATGTATATGTTTATATATCTTTATTTCTAATGGGTATATAGTTTTCTATTGACTGAATGTACTATAATTCAGCTTACCAATTCCCAACTGGTGGACATTTGGTTCATTTTCTATTTTTGGCTATAAAAACTATAGATTTATTTCATGCTTTTTTTGCCTCCTTAAAGAGAGAACACAAATCTTTTTATGTATGTGATTATCATCATAATTATTAATATTAATCATTTTATGGTAGAGGTTCTCAATCTATTTAGGTTTTCTAGGGCTTTGTGTACATTAAACATATTTAGTCTGATGTGTTTTTTAAAATTACTATATCTATTTTCTATACGACTCATTGATAGCTAAACATTTGCATGGCCCAACACAGCAGGATATCACAATTAGAGAAAATACCAATCTAATATACAAACAATTTCACCTTTTAGAGTCACCTTCAGACAGGAGGCCAACTTCCTGCTGTTGAGTCAGTCAGAAAGGTCAGCTGCTGGCACCTGATAAGTTTCCCAAGAATACCTGCCTCAGGTACCACCGATGGGCATCAGGGAGCCTTGGGAGGCCTGCCAGCAACAAGAGACTGTCCCTATCACTGCACATGCGCAGTAAGGCCCAAGAGTATCCCTAAAGTGACCTTTCTCAAATCTAAATACTAAAAGTGACATCGGAAGATGGTGTATCATGCTAACAAGACATGTGGTGCATGAAGGGCAGGTAACCACACTCCAAAGGCGTCAAGAAACCTCCATTTTTTTGTACCCAGACTTAGCTTTTACCCCTCCGAGCCCCGTTTACAGTCCTGCCCCAACTTCTCTAGAGGACCCACCAGAACTTTTCCTTTCTGGGTGTTGGGTCCCTTGTGCACGAACTTAATAAACCTTGTCCTCTTGCCTGAACTTTCGTGTGGCGATCTCTTGATTTCCATCCTGGGAGGTTGTAAAGCCCCAGGATGCAGGTAACAACCTCTCAAACAAAAATCAGAAAACAAACTAACATAAAGGAAAGGGGACATGGGACCTCTAAGCACTATCTCTGCAATGTCCTGTGAATATAATTAGATGAAAATTAAAAGATTTTCAAAATGGTAAAAGGAAATACGTTCACAACCCCAGGAAAACTTCCTTAAGTCTTTTCTTCATAGCCCCCTCTCAGAATACTATAAACTCCTTTTAAGAGAGGAGAGGAGGCATCTGAAAAATGCAAAGGAAAGGGCCTGCAGAAATGACCGACTCAGCCAGTTAAAGTTCATTCCTAATTGCCCTCTTCCCCCACCCCCTCCAGGACTCTCCAGCTAACACGTTTTTCCATAACTACCTCCCCACCTCAAGGACTCTAGAGCTCACATTTGTCGATTCATAGCTTGCCATCCAACTAATGTTCTTATCTCTGTAGCTGTGTAGGAATAACAAGACTGTATAAAACTGCCTATTATGTTACAGTCAGGGCTCAGCCTTTGGATAGGAACCTGCTGAGCTGGTGCTGGCATCAGTAAATGCTACTTTCTGCTTATAGCCTCGGTGTCCCGTCTTTCCATTTGAGAATCCGATAACAGTACTGATGATGCCAAGGTCGCGGGTTCTACAAGGCAAATGACCTGTAAATAGAAAAGACCAGTAGTCTAGAAATTCCTCCCTGTTTGCAGCTCCCCCAATCGAAGCTCCTCCTCCCCATGCTGAGTCATGAGGCACACGTGAAACCTCAGACAAATGAATCACCACCACTTGCATGGTCACTGCAAGGCTATATAAGCTGTAAGAAATCTACCAAAGGGAGCTCGTGCTTTGGTGCTGTTGAAAACCTCATGCTCTCCACCAGCAATAAATTCTCCTCCCTCTAACAAAGTTGTCTGAGCATCCATTTTCCTCCGTCAGATGTCGCTTCCTGCAACACTTTCAAATATAGTGCAGTTCGTATTTATCTCAGTTTCCCTTACCCTGATCTATTCTTTTTACACCTTTGCTTACTATCCTTCTTCAATACAACAAAAGCCCAAGAAACACACACAGTTTTTTTTAGTGGGCTGAAGAAAAGCAGTGGCTTGAATTTTCACATTCATTTTTCTCTTGGTACATATGTTTTATGTCTTCCTTATGAGGATGTCACTTCTTGCTACTGTCACATGTCCACATATGGCATTTATCACACCCCTAATATGCTGCTTCTAATCTGGTGAGTAGGGATTCGGATGCTTGTCACAGTTGTCGGAACTATTCAGAGGCTGCTAGGACATACCTAAAAGGTTTCCTGAGAAGTCAAAGGCACTAAGTGTCATACATAGATTTTATGACATCGTAATGTGTTTACACAGTACTTGGAGTTTATTAAGTAAATGATAGGTGAGTCGAAAAGTCCTTTGTCTGCTTTTTTATCCTCTGGTGTTTCAAATTATAAAGTTTTACTTTCTCCCTTCCCCTTCTCCGTCCCCACCCCTTCTCTTTCCCCCCTCACCGCCTCCCCTACCACACACACACACACTGAGCACCTACTATGTGTGTCAGGCGCTGTGTCAAGACTAGGGAAATGCAATTAACAAGGAAGTGGTGAGCCCTGACCCTGTGAGGGTTTCAGTGCATCAGGAGAAAGCCTCAGGGCCTTGAAGCAGAAAGAAGTATGTTTTAGTTGCCAGAAGCCTGCCACGATAACTGAGTTTATCTAAATTCCCTAATCCCTCCAAAGCTTATCGATTTCCTATTTATTTGCAGAGAGTAGTGTGGATGGGGTACACACTTACTGACATGTAGAGGAGAACTTGTTCTGGCCTCAGAGAATATAAGGCCCATGTACAATACCACTTTCTCATGAACAGACACATACAAAACATGGAAACTCAAACTATAGGAACAGAAAGTAAAAAGAAAACCTATAAAACTTTTAGCTAATGTAAACAGATGGCCCAATTAAATGGTTTCTACTAAGAAATGCAGTACACATAGTTTATGTAGAACTCACACATCAATCTGATAGCTTTAAATAAAATAAACTATGAATATAGTCAAACAATTGAGTCAAACCAGTTGTTTTCCTGAAAATCCAAGTCAAACCCACTTTCTGTGGTGTAACTATAGATTGTCTAAATTAATGCAATCTCTAGCATTTTTCTAAGAGGATCTTGGACCTCCATGGAGCAAGGGTGCACATCAGGGTCCTAGTTCAGGGCAAGTCAGTGGGAGACCAAAGCAAACTGGGCTGGTGAGGTCTTGCTATGATTAATTTGAGGCTTTCATAATAAGCTCTTAGGAAATATGTCTTAGTATTCACATTTGAACTATGTCTTCAACATTTTTTAGAAAAAGAAAACCCAGTTATGTTATGGCAGATACGGAATATCTGATTCTCAAACATAGTTTTGAATGTTAAACACACAGTGTTGAGGTTGTAAATGCCTGGTATATCTAAATGTGTCCATTGAACAAATGTAATTTCATGGGACTGAAGAAAAAGAAGGTGTTGAGAAGTTGTATTGTAGAGAATCATAACAAAGCTTACATTGATTTTGAGGTCTTTAAAAATGTTTTTACTTATATTCTCCAACTTGAATGAAATAATCAGCTTAGTTAGACAGTGCAGATATTTTAGCTATTTTAAAAATGAAGAAATAGGGGTACGAAGGTTTAGTGGCTACTGTCTTAAAGCTTGAAATAGTTCAGATGGTCAGTGGAATGGAAGCTGGAATTAAATCAGGGTTTACACCTTGGCTCTGCACTAAGTATATACCTTTGAACGAGATGCTATCCTCTCCAAGTTTTTGCCTTCTTATCTGTAAAATGGAGATGATTATAGTGTATGACTCAAAATAGAAAGATTGAGTTGAAGTAAGACAATGTTTATAAAATGTTTAACCTAGGGCTTGGCACAATCTATGATCAAAAATGTTTGTTGTAATTATTAAGTGGTAAATCGAGGACACAACCTCATATTTTTCTCTATTGAAGCCCAGCATTCCTCCTCTACAGCTTAGAACCTCACAGGAAGTTCAGTAGAACCAAAGAACATTTGGCTGCAAGTTTGAGAAAGGGTAAGCTTACCACTTACATGTTCAAATATAAACTTAATTCATCAAACAGGTTCTGAACACCAAATACGTGGAAGGCACTGTTAGGTGATGAGGGAGAGATAAGTAGATCACTCAGTAAAAAATTTTCATCCATTTTATTTATTATTCATATTAACTTAACACTTACTTTATGCAAGGCACCTTTTAGGTGCTGGAGATACAGAGCTCTCTGGCTTCAAGGTGACACAACCAATCAAAAGGAGAACAAATCCACTGTATGATAAAGGAAGTGTCGTTTCTATTAACAGAAAAGGTCAGACAATGCATCAGTGTTTTTTTGCCAAGACCTTCACCTGCTTGCTTCATTTATTCCACATGATAGCACCATGAGATGGACCCTGTTACCTGCATTTGTAGGTGACTTAATGCTGTGAAGCTCTGGCTCTAAGCCCCAGTTTAGTTCCTGCTATGCTATGCTGTATCACAGGGAGAATTCCTTTTACCCAAGTTGAAGTCAGGCCTGAGGACCTAGAATTGAAGAAGGCTAAGTGACTGCCTTGCTTTTTATGATAAATCCCAACTTAATGTGAACCTTCTAGAGGTTAAGCCAGGGAGCTCAACTAGACACCAAAGAGCAATGGTTTATTGAATTCATTGGGCCCAACCAGCCTCCCTAGGAGGTTACGAGAGCTCAGAAAGAGAGAGAAAGGAGAGAAGAGAGAGAAAGGAGAGAGGAGCCAGGGGAGAAAGGGAAGAGCTGACACTTTTTTCACTTTTTACTTAGTATGAATAGTGCTGTTATGAACATTCATGTTCAAGTTCTTGTGTGAACATATCCTTCAAATTTCCTGAGGATATAACTAAGAATGGATTTGCTGGATCACATGGTAACTATGTTTAACTTTCTAAAGAACTGACAAATTGGTTTCCAAAGTGGCTGCACCATTTTCCATTCCCATCGGGAATGTATGAGCGTTCCAGGTTCTCCACACCTTTGTCAACACTCATTTTTGTCTCTGTTTTTTGATTGTAGCCATTCTAGTGAGTTTGTCTTATTATGGTTTTGATTTGCATTACCCTAATGACTAACAGTGTTGAACATCTTTTTATGTGATTATTGACCCTTTGTAAATGTTCTCTGAAGAATGTCTATTCAAATTTTTTGCTCATTTTTTTTAACTAGGTTATTTCTTTTTATTGTTCAGTTGAAGAGTTCTTTCTATATTATGGACACTATACCCTTATCAGATATGATTTTCAAATATTTCCTCCCATTATGTGGGTCATCGTTTCACTTTCTTGATAATGTCTTTGGATACATGAAGGTTTTTAATTTTTATGGAAGTTCAATTATATACTATTTTTTATTGGTTACTTATACTTTTAGTGATATATTTAAGAAACATTGCCTAATCCAAGGTCATGAAAACTTAACACCTGTGTTTTCTCCTAAGGGTTTTATAGTTTTAGCTCTTATATTTAGGACTGTGGTCCATTTTGCATTACTATTTGTATATGGTATACAACTAGTATACTATATTTTTATATGGTATATTTGTATACTAGTTGTATACCATATACAAATAGTAATACAAAATGGACCAACTTTACTCTTTTGTATGTGGATATCCAGTTGTCCTAGCACTGTTTGGGGGAAAAGAATGCTCGTTCTCATTAAAATCACTTGGCATTCTTGTTGAAAATCAATTGAGCATACAAGAGTTTATTTTGGGACTCTCAATTCTATTGATCTATGTATCTATTCTTCCATTGATCTATGTATCTATTCTTATGGCAGCACCACAAAGTGTTGATTACTGTAGATTTGTAGTAAGTTTTGAAATCAGGAAGTGTGAGTCCTCCCATTTGTTATTTTTCAAGATTATTTTGGATATTCTAGATCTCATACATTTCCATGTGAATTTTAGAATCAGGTTGTAAATTTCTCCAAAAAGAAAAAGGGATTTTGATAGGGATTGTATTCACTCTGTACATCGATTTGGAGGATATTGTCATCTGAACAATATTAAGTCTTTTGATTCATGAACATAGGCTGTCTTTCCATTTAAGTCTTCTGTAATTTCTTTCATTGATGTTTTGTAGTTTTCAGTATATACACCTTGCACTTTTTTGTTCAATTTATTCCTGTTATTTTATTTTTACTAATACTATTTACAAAGAATTTTAATTCTAAATTTCATTTATAGATTGTTCATTGCTAATGTATAGAAATAAACTGATTTTTGGATGTTGATTTTTGCATTCTGTTACCTTGCTGAACCTTTTCATTAGTTCTAAAAAGATTTTTAAAAAATTTTTTTGGTAGATTCTTTAGGATTTTCAATATACTGTAATGTATCCTAAAAGTAGAGGTAGTTTTCCTTTCAAATATGTATGTCTTTTAGTTCTTTTTCTTGCCTTGCTTCCCTGGATATGACTTTCAGTACAATATTAAACAGAAGCGGCAAGAGCAGATGTCCTTATCTTGTTCCTGATCTTAGGGGATAAGTTTTAGTCTTTCACCATTAAGTATTATGTTAGATGTGAGTTTTTCATAGATATTTTTTTTCATGTTGAGGTAGTACCCTTCTACTTCTAGTTTGGCTTTTGTTTTGTTTTGTTTTGTTTTGTTTTGCTTTATTTTGTTTTAGTGTTTTGACCATGAAAGGGTATTGGATTTTTTTAAAATACTTTTCCTGCATCTACTGAGATAATTGTATGGTTTTTGTCCTTATTGTATTAATACAGTGTATTTCATTGATTTATTTGGTATGTTGAACCACCCCTACATTCCTTGAATAAATTTCACTTGGTATAGTGTGAAGTGCTTTTTATATGTTGCTATATTCAGTTTGCTAGTATTTGTCAAAAAATTTTGCATCTAGATTCATAAAGAATATTGGTCTGTAGTTTATTATACTTGTAATATTTTTATCTAATTTTGGTATCAGATAATACTTGGTCCCTAGAATGAGCTGGGAAGTGATCCCTCCTTTTCTAATATTAAGAGAAGTTGTGAAGGATTGGTGTTATTTTTTATTTAAATTGTTAGTAGAACACACCGGCAAAGCTAGCTGGTGCTGGGATTTTCTTTGTAGGAATTTTTAACATTTCCACTTTAATATTTTTTCTTGTTATAGATCTATTCAGATATATTATTTCTTCTCGAGTCAATTTTGATAGTTTTTGTTTTTCTGGAATGTGTTCATTTCATCTGGTTATCTGATTTGTTTGCATGCAATCGCTCTTAGCGTTCTCTTATTTACTTTTCCTTTTTTATTTCTATAATGTTAATATTAATGTTCCCTCTTTTGTTCTTCATTTTAGTAATTGAGATTTCCCTCTCTTTTTTCTGGTTGGTCTCACTAAAGTCTTGTCAATTTTTTGATCTTTTAAAAGAACCAAATTTGGGGTTTGTTGATTTGTATCTATTATGTTTCTATTCTGTTTCATTATTTCTCTTCTGATTTTTATTATTTCATTCCTGGTGCTTTCTCTGGGTTTGTCTTGATCTTATATTTTTCTAGGCTCTTAAGATGAAAGTTTAGGTTATTAATTTGAAATTTTTCTTTTTTTTTAATACAGGCAGTTGTAAATTTTTTTATTTCATTTATCACGAAGTATTTTCTACTCTTTTGTGTTTTCTTCTTTGATTGATTAGCTATTTAGAAGTATGTTATTTAATTTCCACATATTTGTGAATTTCCCGAAATTTTTTCATTATTAAATTTTAATTTTATTCTATCATGATTAGAGAACATAATTTGTATGATTTAACTCTCTTAAAATTTATTAAGACTTGTTTAATGTCTAATGTATATATCTATCCTAGAGAATATTCCATGTGTACTTGAGAATTTGTATTCTGCTCTTGTTGTATGGAGTGTTCTATATATGTCTATTAAATCTAGTCTGCTCATAATGTTGTTCAAACCTTCTAGTTCCTTGTTGGTTTCCTATCTAGTTGTTTTATCTATTATTGAAAGTTAGGTATTGAAATCTCTAATTATTGTCATTGAATTGCCTATTTCTCTCTTAAATTTTGTCAATTTTGCTTCAGGTATTTTGAGATTTTTTTTTAGTTGCCTATAATTGTTATAACTTCTTGATGGATTTATCTGTTTATCATTCTAGAATGTCTCTAGCAATAATTTTTTTACATTTGCTTGATTTTTATCCTATTAATATGCATTTTTAGAAAATATTTAATATGTTCCAATCATAGCACAAACCACAAGGGAATATAAAAAGAAGTTAAATTGTCATTGTTCTACAGTTTATTTATTACTTTTTTCCCTAATGTACTAATATATTTGTGCTAGAATTTGGTTCAGGCTTATGTTTTATAAAGTTAGGGCTCATATCACCCTCTAGTGGACAACCGTGTACACTGACACTTCCTCTGTAGATAAGGAAACTGGAGGAAGCAACCAACTCTTACTGATGGAACTGTAAACCAAAATTAATTTTAGACCGTAATAAAGGAAAAGCAGCATTTATCTGGGCAAGGGGAGTTGCAGCCTAGGAGATGTGCATTCAGGTAGCAACTTAAATTGTGTTCCACTGAGACAAAAGGGAGGCCATCTTTTATAGAAAAAGTTTTCACCCAAGCTCCCAATTTTATGCAAATGAGGTTTCCAAATTGTGCAAATCATGTAGTTCTGATTGGGCAGTATAAATGCACATGAGGATACAATTTGTGTAGTTCTGGTTGGACGAGGCAGGTCTCAGTCCTTTGGAAGAAAGAGATAACCAGGGTTTCCCTGCACTGACTGACTCAGATGGCAGGAACATGCAGGGCATAGTGCCGGAACCTCAGTCGGAGATTCTTCCCAGTATACAGAGTACATGAGGAGTCCCGGTTAGCAAATGGTCACTAGGCTCTTATTAGCCACAAAATTTGGGCCTTCAGTTGATCATAGAGAGTTCATTTCAGCAGATAAAACTCCTTCTCATGGTTCACATCAAATGAATCTTTCTTCGCAGGATTCACAGAACCATGAACAAGAATCTTAGAAAGCACTGTATAAACCCTACCTAAAGATACAGAACTCAGCATCCCACCCCATATTTTGGAGCCAGCAAAACTTGGGCTTGGAAAACCTTCATTTCGTTGTTGCAAGCCAAGGCCTTGGGAGCTACAAAACAAGATGGAAAGACCACTGAGGGGCTAAATCCAGGAGAAGCTCCAAATCTAGAGATGCCAGGAAAAGTCTATACCAGTGTTTTCCTGTTTTCATAGCATGTGGATGAAGATGAAAGACCCAACCTTAGGTCAGAGTGCCGGTCACTCTTGCTATTTGACTCATGCTGACCATATGGTAGTTTTACTAGGCTGAGATGCTGGGTCTATGTGTGATGTTTTCCACCCTCTGATTGCCTTCAAGATTTTACCTTTAACTTTGGTTCTCAGCAGTTTCACAATGATGTTTTTAGGGTGTTTTTCCCCCCTTGAATCTCTGGTTATATTCTTCCATTCATTTTGGAAAATTCTTGTCCCATCATTTCTTCAAACATTCTTCTACCCCTCTCTCACTCTTCTCCTGGGACTGTAATTACATGTATGTTAGTTTGTTATTATCTCACAGCTGTTCTTTTTTTTTTCATTTTTTTTCTCTTTGTGTTTCAGTTTGTATGATTCCTATTAACTTATTTGCAAGCCCATTGATTCTTTCTTCTGTAGTTTTCAGGCTCCTAGTAAGCTTATTGAAGAAATTTTTCACCTCTAGTCTCATATTTTTTATTTCTAGCATTTCCACTTGACTGTTTCTATCTTTCTAATGAAATTCCCTGTCTGCTAATGTTTATTGTCCATGTATTCCACTAGATCTTTTAACCTTTTAATCATCATTATTTTAAATCCTCCGTCTGTCAATTCCAACACCTTGGTCATCTCTGAATATGGATTTGTTAAATGCTTTGTTTCTTGAAAGTGGACTGAATTTTCTTACTTTTTGTAGAACCCTATAAAATTATGATGAGATAAATTTACCTAAATTAGCTAGCACGAAACAAAAACTTACCAAAATGGAAGGGAGAATCTGTATTGGGGACTCAGATTCAGTAGAAAAACTTGAATGTTTCTGGTCAAGAGCTGTGTCTGGTCAAATATATAATGCAAACAGAAAGGGTATCTGAAACCACAGCCCCTAGATAAGATAGCCAGATGTTAGAAAAATAATTAACATGTGAATACAAAATTTTAAAAGCCACAAAATAAAATATTCCATCTATGATCCCCTGCAGCCTGCAGAGGGATTCAGACAAGTAGCAACATCACGACAGGGATACATCTGGCTATATAAAACCAGGTGTGTTTGTTTGTTGTTAAATAATAGAATTTGGGTTTTGTTAGTGAAAGATTAAGGTTTACCGAAACATTGAGCAGAAAGTACAGAGAGTTTAAACATATCCCCTCCTCTCACAGTTTCTCCTATTAATGTCTTACACTGACATGATATCTTTGTTATAATAGATGAACCAATATTGATATACAGATATGTAAAAATAATATAAACAGAGGCACTTTAAAATGGAGTTGAAGCTACCATCCCAGAGGAATTACCTAGCATGCTTTACTCCTCAAACTTTGGAATAAACTTCAAACTGGGCCTAAAGCAGCATTGTATTATAAACAACTATTTGCAAAGCTAACAAGAAAACAGATATAACTAAAGGACTGAAAATTTAAAACATTCTTTAGAAGCAGCATCACTCTGTTAGCTTATCTGCACTTATAGAAATTCCTTCCTTTGCTATTAACACCCATAGAAATTCCTTTCTTCTATTTACATAATTATTCCCCTTCCCTTTTCATAAATGCCCCTTGCCTTTACCTCCTATTTGGGCTTCTGCCTGAATCAGTGTTTCCCAAATTCTCTTGAATCTTAAACAAATGCATGTTGCCTCACACTTTGGCCTCTTTTTTTTATTTTTTTTTTTTTTAGGTTAACATTATTAACTAAAGTTCATAGTGCACATTGGAATTCTTTCTTTGTTTTGTACAGTTCTATGAATTTTAATTAATGCAAAATGTCATATATCCACCATTACAGAATCATATACACTGCCCTAAAAATCCTAAAAATGAATAGGTGCTCCTGCTCCATCTATTCATTACTGCCTCCCTGTCAACCCTTGGCACCTGCTGATCTTTTTACTGCCTCTATAGTTTTTCCTTCTCTAGAATGTCATAGAGTTGAAATCATATAATATGTAGACTTCCCAGATTGGCTTCCTTCACTTACAATATGCATTTAAATTTCCTCTATATCTTTGCATGGCTTAATACCACAATTCCTTTTATTGCTGAGTGACATTCCACTGTATGGATGTTGTGATAGCTAATTTTAGTGTCAGCTTGCCTGGTCCATGGTATGCCAGATAGTGGGCTAAACATAATTTGGGGTGTGTCTGTAAGGATGTTTCTGGATGAGATTAACATTTGAATCAATAGATTGAGTAAAGCAGGTAACCTTCCCAATATGGGCAAACCTCATCCAATCCATAAGTGCCAGAATAAAACAAAAAGCTGAACAAAAGATAACTCACTCTTTTTGCCTGAGGGTCTTCAAGCTGGGACATTAGTTTTTTCTTCCCTTAGAACTCAGACTGGAATGTACACTATCAGCCATCCTGCTTCTCAGGCCTTTGGACTAAGCCTCCGTAATTGAATGAGTCAATTTCTTATAACAAATATGGGTGTGTGTGTGTGTGTGTGTGTGTGTGTGTGTGTGTATCTATCTATCTATCTATCTATCTATCTATCTATCTATATAATAAAATGGGTGTGTTTCTCTGGAGAGCCCTGACTAATACAGATATATCAGTTTGTTTATTCATTCACTTATTGAAGGATGTCATAGTTGTTTATGATTTTTTGGCATTTGTGAATGAAGCTTCTATAAATATTTGTGTAAAGTTTTTTGTGTGAACGTACCTTTTCAACTCATTTGAGAAAATATATAGGATCATGATTTAGGCGTTATATGGTAGACTGTATTTACCTTTGTAATAAATTGCCAAATAGTCTTCCAAAGTGGTTGTAGCATTTTGCATTCCCACCTGCAAAGAATGAGAGTTCCTGTTACTACACATTTCTGTCAGCCTTTTGTGTTGTCAGTTGGAACCAGTTTTTAATAGTTCCATAATCTGTGGTAACAGTGTTTTAAAACTAGAAATCACTGGTGAACAAATGAGATCTTCTTCTTGTCTCTCCTTATGATGTTTAGGAGCAAGATTAACCCCTTTGGATTAAGTAGGTCCTTTGGGTTCCTGTGTCTTGGTGTTGAGAAGAACTTACAGTAAGGTACTGATGCCCTTCTAATTCAGACAGGTGAGTACTTAAGTAATTAATTGGAGACATAAAAGTGATATTGGCATAATTGTACCTCGAACAAATGAAAGGAGTAATGTGTCATAAAACATTGGTGCTTACTTGGAAAGATATTTTACATAAGCTACTTAAAACTCTCTCCTTTAAGAACCTAGCTAAAGCCTGAAGTTTCAGTCAGCTGACTGCCAGGTGACACCATGATGAGTTTTCATTTGCCTTCTGGTCCTCCATGTACCACCCTTTGAGACAGAAAGAAGTGAGTATAAATGTTTTATGATAACTCCAGTTCTTATCTGCTTGTGACTAGTGGCTATTTATAAGTACTGACTCACCCTAGACTTTGGCCTTACAGCTTAAGGTTTTAAGAGAATTTTAAACTGGATTTCAAACTCTCCTTTTTTTTCTCATTTATTCAAGAAAAAAACAGGGAAAAAATAACTTAGCAATGTTCATTACTTTCTGATAGGTGAATATATACATTATTCAAAAAAACGAATAAATTAATGACGATGCATAAATTTCAAGTTAAGAATAGTTAATTTGGAGTAGTGGGATAATGAGTATACAGTATTTTGGTATTTTTTCCCTACATTTCTACATATAATCTGTGTTTCTCTAGACCACTCTTGCCTAGGAATTCAGTAGACAAACAGTAACAATAATAAAATAGTGTTTCTCTGGTTCATATTCCACCAAAGAACTGTGCATTTTTCTGCTCCATTCTCCAATTCCATCTCCCAGATCAACACACACCTTAAATTGCTCCTAACTCTACCAACTCTGTGTTCTAGGCCGTAAGTCGGACCAATAGAAGAAATACTAGTTAAGTATCTGGAGATGAAAGTAGAATATGTCCCAGTTGTCACGTTATGTTAGTTCCAAAGGATAGGGTGTACTGCTTGTTACTTGCCATCACCATCAGTTCATTTTCTGCTCCCATTTGGCCTGGCGAATATCTGATTCCCAGGTTGCCCCTGTGTAGGTTAGTCTGGCTCTCTGGCCAGGCTGCTTCGTCCTTCTCTCACTTGTAGTTTCTTGTCAGTGTTTGATCTGGCCTGCAAGGTTAGTTAACCTCCATCTACATTTTTACTAAACATTATACACATGATAGAATGTTGTCCCACCTTGTGCCTCCAATGTCTAATGGACAATCTTATCTGGCTAAAGAGCAGTCTCTCTTCTTTTAAGAATTTTGTACAAGATACTCGAAAATGTGGGGTCAAAGAATGGTCTGGTTATTGATTGAGTGTGTGAGCTGCTAGTCTCTCATGTTGATATTTCTCAAGAAGTTTTGTAGAAACATGGCAGAATGAGAGACGTCTCCAGATCTCTCCCCTTGAAACAACAATAAGCTGAACATGTAAAACTCAACAAAAAATGACCAAACTGCATACCAACACATCTGAGCATGGGATCTGTGCATAAGAGCTACCACAAGTCAGAACCCCGGGTGTCGAGCGGTGGACTGGGAGAAATAAAGAAGGTGCCTCTTGTAGCCATGGGATCTCCCTTTAGGAGGATGGAGAGAGGAGAAGGTACAGCAAGTTCATTGAACAGCCCTGCCTGGGAAAGCTGTGAGCTCCCTGCCACCAGCAGCAGGGCCCAGTCATCAGGGAAGAAAGCAGAAAAATGGGACAGCGAAGAAACAATAGCTGGTTTTTACTGGTGGAAGTTGCAAAACCAAGGCTGAGCTGCAGCTCACAGCCCGCAATGCCCAACCTAGAGGGCCCCTTCCCCTGACACCCTCTGAGACCAAACACTGCAGAGCCCCGGGGAATCTGAGCAAATGCTACCAAAACTGTTGCTAACACTGACAGGGACTAAGGGTAGCAAGTGCGATTAAACATCTACAAGAAAATAAAAAGGCATTATTAGGGCTTTATATAAAGCAGGGATCCAAGAGGCTTAGATGCCACCTACTGAAAAGCAAAAGAAAAGCTCCTTCTTTGCAGTAAGCTAAAGAGAGACACTTATATGATAAACCTTCTTTCTGGAAAAAAAAAAAAGCAGAATACACTTCATTAATGCCCAGTTGGAATAATAGTCCATTAAACACCATGAACAACCAAGGCGACAAGGCATCTCAGAAAGAAGAGAAAAATCTCCAGAAAATAAGCTTACAGACATAGAAATATGAGACTTAAATGACAAAGAATTTGGAATAATACTTCTGAAAAAACTCAGTGAGGTCTGAAACAAGTCATATCAACAGTTTCAGGAATTGAAAAAACAACTAAATGAGCAGAGCAAAGAGATTGAAACCCTCAAAAAGAACAGAATAGATCTTCTGGAGATAAAAACACACTACAAGGGTTGAAAAATGAAACAGCAAGCTTGGGAAATAGAGTCAACCAAATGGAGGAAAAGATCAGTGATATTGAGACAGAAATCTAGAAATAAATCAGAAGGAAGAAGAGAGAAACTGAGGAATGAAAAATAATGAAAGAGAAAAAAAGATTTAGCTGACATCATCAGGAGAGGAAACATAATAATAATGGGCATTATTAAAGGTGAGGAAAAGGAGCAGGGACTAGAAAGCATTTTCAGACAAATAGTGGATGAGAATGTCCCATATCTAAGGAATGAGTGGAGCTTGGAATTCAAAAAGTCAATAGAACACCCAATTATCTCAACCCAAAAAGGCCTTCACCAAGACACATTGTATTAAAATTATCAAAAATCAGCAACGAAGGCAAAATTTTCAGGGCAACCAGGGAGAAGAAAACAGTAACTTATAAAAGAAAACCCATTAGATTATCGTCGGACTTCTCAGCACAAACCTTACAAGCCAGAAAGGAGTGGAATCAAACATTCGAAATATTAAGTGAAAGGAACTACCAGCCTAGAATAGTATATCCATCTAAGCTCTTCTTTAGCATTAATGAGAAATAAAGATTTTTCCCGACATTTAAAAATTGAGGGAATTCTCCACTACGAGGACTGTGCTACAGGAAATACTGAAGGGGTCAGCTCACCTAAAATGAAATGACACAAAAAAATACAAAATTATTAGTAAGGTGACTATTAGGCAAATAGAAACAGAGGAGTGCAACTCTTACTAAGAAAAGGGCATTATAAGTTTAAACAATAAAGAAGATAATTGCTATAGCAAGATAATAATGAACGTTCAGCATACATAGGGACAAATTGAGACAACAATGACTGAAAAGGGGAGGATTCAAAGATCCAAATTCACACAGGGGAATGGAGATAAGGCACATGCAGAAGAAAATGGGCAACTATCCTTTACCTATTTATAATGGTAATCACACACCAAAGATTCAGAATTGAAGTATATAACATAAAATAAGAAGAACCAGAAAAAAAAAAAACACAAAAGCCAACCTAAATAAAGAAAACAGAAACACAAGGACAAGGAAGCAATGGAAACACTGAGCTACCAGAAAGCAAAAATTAAAATAGGTATAAGAACACATATTTTGATAATTGCCCTAAATGTAAATAGACTGAGCTCACCAATAAAAAGGCACAGAGTTGCAGAATGGATCAAAAAACAAACCCAACCATATGCTGCATTTAGAAGACACATCTCAGCTCCAAAGACAAATATAGACTCAAAGTGAAAGGGGGGAAAACGATATTTCAAGTGGCATTCAGAGAAAAGCAAGAGTAGTGGTACTAATATCAGATGAAATAGACTTCAAAATAAAAAGGTGAAGAAAGATACTGAGGGACACTTCATAATGATAAAGGGAATCATGCATCAAGAAGACATAATACTTATTATATCTATGCTCTCAATCAGGGAGCCCCAATATATGTAAAGCAAAAACCAAGAACAATTAAAACAACCTAACATTTCATCTTAAAAAAAAGAACAAATGAAGCCTAAAGTCTGTAGAAAGAAAAAAGAATCAAAATTAGAGAGAAATAAATGAAAGTGAAAAAAAAAACAATAGAAAAAATAAATGCAACAGAAAGCTGATTCTTTGAGAAGGTTAATAAAATTGACAAACCCCTGGCTAGACTCACTAAATAAAAAAGAGAAAGGACACAAATAAACAAAATCAGGGATGAAAGAGGGGAAATTATGACAGACACCACAAAAATATAAGGGATCATACAAGAATACTATGAAAAAGTATATAACACCGAATTTAATAACCTAGAAGAAATGGACCAGTACTTAGAAAAACACAACCTTCCTAGATTTAATCAGGAAGAACTGGAAAATCTAAATAGACCGATCAGCAGTATGACAATTGGAATAATTATCAAAAACCTACCAAAAAGTAAAAGTACAGGACCAGATGGCTTCACCAGTGAATTCTACCAAACATTCAAAGATTTAATACCTATTTTCCTCAAACTCTTCCAAAAAATCGAAGAGGAGGCAACACTTCCCAACTCATTTTATGAGGCCAATATCACCCTGATACTGAAACCTGGTAAAGATAATACAAAAAAAAGAAAGCTACAGACCAGTATCCCTATGCAAAAATCCTAAATAAGATACTAGCGAACTGACTACAGCAACATATTACAAAGATTATACACCAAGATCAAGTGGGCTTCATACCAGAGCCACAGGGATGGTTCAAGATATGCAAATCAATTAATGTGATACACTACATAAACAAATTAAAAAATAAGAATCATATGATCATATTAATAGATGCAGAAAAAGCCTTTGACAAGATACAGCATCCATTATGATCAAAACACTTAACAAAATTTGTATAGAAGGAAAGTATCTTGACATAATAAAGAACATCTATGACAAACCCTCGGCCAACATTATACTTAATGTTGAAAAACTAAAAATCTTCCCTCTAAGATCAGGAACTAGGCAAGGCTGTTCATTATCGCCACTGTTATTCAATATAACTTTGGAGGTCATAGAGAGTGTAATCAGGAAGGAGAAAGATATAAAAGGAATCCAAATAGGAAACGAAGAAGTCAAACTGTCACTATTTGAGGATGACATGATTCTCTATATAGAAAACCCTAGAGACTCCACAAGAACACTACTAGAAACAATAAGCAAATACAGTAAAGTTTCTGGATAAAAAGTCAATGTTCAAAAATCCATAGCGTTCCTATACTCTGATAATGAAGTGTCAAAAAAAAAGTAGAAAAAATAACTTCTTTTGCAACTTCAGCAAAAAGAATAAAATACGTAGGAATAAATCTAATGAAACATGTGAAGGACCTATATGATGAAAACTACAAGACTCTATTAAAAGAAATCGAAAAAGATACAAATAAATGAAAAGATATTTTGTGTTCTTGGACTGGAAGAATCAATATAGTTAACATGACCATATTACCTAAAGTATTATACAGATTTAATGCAATCTCTATCAAAATCGACATTTTTTAAAGAAATAGAACAAAAAAATCATCAGATTTGTATGAAAACACAAAAGATGCCCAACTGCCAAAGCCATCCTGAGAAAAAAGAATGAGGCTGGAGGCATCACTCTATCCGACTTCAAATGATACCAGAAAGCAACAGTAATCAAAATGGCGTGGTATTGCCAGAAAAACAGACACATGGACCAGTGGAACAAAATTGAGAGTCCAAAAGTAAACCTAAACCCATATTTATATGGGCAAATAACTTTTGAGAAAAAAAGCCAAAAACAGCAGTGAAGAAAGGAAAACCTCTTCAATAAATGGTGCTGGGAAAACTGGAAAGCCACCTGCAAAAGAATGAAACTAGGCTGTCATCTATTACCACACACCAAAATTAACTCGAAATGGATAAGTACCTGAATATAAGATCTGAAACAATAAAATGAATAGAAGAAAATATTGGAACTAAACTCAAGGACCTTGGGCTTAAAGAGGATTTTATGAATTTGACCTCAAAAGCAAGGGAAGTAAAAGCTAAAATAAATGAATGGGACTACATCAAACCAAAAAGCTTCTGCTCAGCAAAAGAAATCATCAACGAGGTAAAGAATAGCCATCCAAATGGGAAAATATATTTGCAAGCAACACCTGTGATAAAGGCTAGTATTTAAAATATACAAAGAACTCATACGACTCAATAACAACAAAAAACAAATGATCCAATCAAAAAATGGGCAGAGGATCTGAACAGACATTTCTCCCTAGAGGACATACAAATAGCCAACAAACATTTTAAAAGATGCTCAACATCATTAGCTATTAGGGAAATGCAAATCAAAACCACAAAGGGGTACCATCTCAGACCTGTTAGAATAGCTATAATCAACAGGACAAGTAATAACAAATAGTGGAGAGCATGCGGAGAAAAAGGAACCTGCGTATACTGCTGGTGGGACTGCTAATTGGTACAGCCACTATGGAAAACAGTATGGGGATTCCTCAGAAAATTCAGAAAAAGTTGAAAATCACATGATATCATTTATATGTGGGATATAACCTAAAAGCAACAAATGAACAGGACAAACAGAGACTCATGGACATGGACAATGGACTAGTGGTTACCATAGGGGAAGTGGGAGGGCAGAGGCGAGAGGTAGATCAGGTAAGGGAGGTCAAATGTGTGGTGACAGAAAGAAATCTAACTATAGGAGGTGAACACACAGTGTAAAAATATATATGCCTTGTTAAAGTGTACAACTGAAACTTTTTGGATTTCATTAACCAATGTCACCATAAAAATAAATAAATAAATAAACAAATAAATAAAAAGTAAAAAAAATTATTTCTCAGGAGGTTTCTGAGTCCTATGTTCAAACTCATCCCTGTTAGCCTGTCCTAACCCTACCGACGTGGCCACACGCATAACGCACATTTTCTACTGCTCGTTCTCCTATCAATAGAACTCATTTTTCTCCTTGAGAGTTATGCCTTTTTATTCAACCTGCGTAGGTCAGGTGGGTTGACTCCATCAGTGGCTTTTCTAGCAGGTTAAAAATGTCTACTACTTGTTATTCTTCCTATTGAGAGAAATGAATGCTAAGTTCTCTCCTATTTAGTCTGGGCTGCCTTAGAGACTTACTTGCTGAGCCAATAGAATGTAGTAGAAATGAGGTCCTGAGACTGTACATCTAGGTCTTAAGAAGCCTTAAAGCTTCTACCTATGGATCTTGGAAGACTCATTCTGAGGAACACTGGCCAATTGTAAGAAATCTGGCTACTTTGAGATTTCTATGCTGGGAAGAAGCCCTCGTTCCACATGGGAAAGGCCTGAAGGAGAGAGAGATGCTTCAGCTTTTCCAGCCTGTGTACTAACATATGAGTGAAGAATCCACCTGAGATATTCAAAGCCTCAGCAGATACACTGTGGAGAGGAACCAGAAACCAGCTAGGAGCCAATATGAAGGTCCTAGATAGATAGTCTTAGTTGAAATGTCCCTATCTGTTCTAGTCACTTGCGCCATCCAAATTGGGCCTCAGACAATGCAAAGCAAAGATGAGCCATGCTTTCCATGCCCTGCCTATATTCTTGACCCACAAAGTCATGAGTACAATGAAGTTTAATGGCATTAAACTTTAGGGCAGTTTGTTACACAGATAACTGTAACAGCTCCAGAGGTAAATCTTTCATTGAGATGCAGACGATCAGAACAGTAAATAATAGAATTTGGTTTAGGACTGAGTACATGACCAATCATTACTTCCATCCCACCAGCCACAATGTTGGTTAGATAAGTGTGTGGTCCAAAGTGGTTCAATGATACACAGTACTTGGAATTTTATACAAAGTGGGGAAAGAATCTCTCTGTAATGTTTCTGAGAGGGTAAGATGTAAGGACAGAAAAACAGAAAGTCATTGTACCTCCTCAAGTTTACTTAAGAATAAAGGAGGAGAGAGCTTATTCAGGAAAACAGCATCAGAAGAAAGTAACAGTAAGACTGGATCAGATAACATCATTAAAGCCAGACCTATCTTGGACTTTTCAGGTAAAAAAATGCTAAAGCACTTCTTATTTTGCCTAATCTAATTTTATTTTTTGTTTTATTTTGTTTTATTAAATAGAATCAGAAGTGTACTAATTCCTACATATGTGAATCCTGTAGGTGTACTGGTTCAATTATACTTCCTAGTAAGGGCCACAGTTGCCTGTAATTACCAATTTTTCTTTAATAAATGTCTAATTTTAATCATAAAGTTTTAAAACTTTATTTTTAAAATTTTAAAGATGAAATCTCATGGAATCATAAAATATGCAATAAATAATTTGATGGCAGAGATTTAGTATCACCATAACTTTTATCAGAAAAAAAACTAACATTATTTTACCTTATTTCTATAAAATGAAGAAGTTGATGAAGAAAACCAACTAACCCAAAAAATGCTAAAGCAAGAATCTGAACTCACATCTGGTGAGTGTAAATATTTTATCCATTATGATCTTAAGAACAGCTTCTTAAGAGCTCTTAAAAATTTTGATTAGATGCTAGACGTTGGAACACAAAATCAAATGTATGGTTGGTACCTATAACACATACCATGTGCTCACTTTGGTTTGTTAAATTCTGAAGACAGATGTAATTGTAAATAAAAACTCAATGCATCTGATTGTCCCCAAACCTTCCCCCCTTCCTGCTGTATACTCTATAAATTCTTTTAGCGATCATATTGTTTTTCAAATATCATGAAAAAGTGGACAATGATTTAGAAACCAAGAATAAAGCAAAAGAAAAATTTGATATAGTCCCCATCTCTCATTCCTCCCACCTCACCCCAAACCTCTACCAAACACCTTGGCTATATTGACATACATTCTTCTTACTCAATATTGTAACTCTTTTAAATTTTTAAATTTTATTTAATTTTAAAACAATCCAAAATTTACACAATACTAGGAAGGACAGTATAAAGAACTTTCTTTCTTGTAACATTTAAGAGAAAGTTGCTCACTTCATGCCCCATCACACAAATACTTAAGTGTATACTGCCTACAAGCAAAGATATTCTCAGTACAACCACAGTATAATCTTCAAAATCAGGAAATAATTATTAACTCTCAGATTTCATTCAATTTTTGCCAACTGTCTCCAAAATTGCCTTTTAAAACAAAAGGACAAAGATCAGAATCTCATATTACATCTAATCAGCATATCTGTCTGTCTCCTACAATCTGGAACAGGCTGGAACAGTCTCTCCTTGACTTTCACGAACTGGAAAGTGTTATAGATTACAGGGCAGTTACTCTATAGACTGTCCCTTGATTTAGATTTTTCTGAAGGGTCTTCTGGTTTCATGTTACACAATTCTGACAGAAATATCACAGAATTGAGGCTACATTGTTACTATTACATTCTATTAGGAGCACAACTTCAATTTTCCTGTTACCGGTGATATTCAGTTGGATATTTGAGTAAGATGTTATCTTCCAGACTTCCCCACTGCAAAGTTATCCTTCTGTGCATACAGAGAACACACTCACCTCCCTTTCAAGAGAAAGAATCCAAATTCTCATCCAGTTACTTCATTCTGCTCAAAATCCAACATCTCTGGGTGGGTGATGTGCCATCATTTCTGTGGAGTTCAGGTATGGTTCTTCATGGTCTAGCAGGCTGTCAACTAAAATGCAAGTTATTTGTCTGCTCTGTCCTATATCTGCCCAATACCTTCTATTAAATAGATGACTGGGACAATAATAACTGCAATAGGAATTTCCATTTGGTAAGCAAAGAGTGGGTGACACATAACCATCGTTGGTCTGTAACAATTATTAAATCCTACTGGGCAATAGCTGCTGCCCTCACAGTGGAGTCAGTTCCTTGGAGAGCATCTGGCTATCTGTGGTTCAGAGTTTAACACTTTAGTACTTGAGACTTCTGTGGCAGGATATTACTTCTTTATGGTCCTATGTGGTCACATTTGATGTGAGATTTAGGAAGAAGGTCCAACCTGAGAATTGTATGATTTTTTTTTTTTTTTACAAGTTAGATGACCTGAAGTTGTCCTTAAGAATTCAAAAAGGTCATAGGATGTTGTAGAATAGGCTTGGGATTTATTTGGTAATGTGATGCCTTCAAAAATTTAATTGGCTTATATTCTTTGCACCAAGGCAGTTCCATGAGCCAGTAACCATCCAATAGTGATTTTCCCATCTTGTAATATGTTTCATATTTTTATTTACTTAGGTCTTTTCTTCTAATCTTCAATATTTCTTTAAATTTCTTACAGTGTATATTTATGTGTTCATAAATATATTAAAAGGTATTGTTATTTTATTCTGTGTAGATTATGGAAGATCCTTTTACTTTTGGATTAGTAATTATTTTAAAAATCAAAGTTCTATTCAATTCTTTCTTATTCCATCCTGTTCCATTAAAAAGGACATGTTTGTACCACTAAATTGATTTTAGCACATACTAGTGTGCCAAGTTCTACAGTTTGAGAAGCACAGTTGGAGAGTCTGTGGCCAGAGGTGGAGCTGCTGACTTGTAGGTACTGCACTTTTCAGCTTTACCAGAAATGTCAACCGTTCTCCCAAGCAGCGGTGTAGGAATATCCCCAGGGCTCTACAGCCTCGACACTTTTTATTGTCCATCTGTATAATTTTTAAATCCCATAAATGTTAAATGCTGTCTCATTTTAGTTTGAGTACATTTTACTGTTTATTAGCGAGGCTTACCATCCCTTTTTATATGTATTGATCATTTGAATTTCCTCCTCAGCAAACTATTCATATTCTTCATCTAATTTTTTATTGGATTGTTTTCCTTTTTCTTATTGAATTTTCATAGTTTATGGCATATTTTGCATACTAATTCACTGTGTGTTAACTTAATTGCATGTGTCCTAATATATGACTTAACCTTTCATTTTGTTTATACAGGTTTTCTTTTTTTGGATATACAAAGACTTTTATTTTAATATGGTCAAATTTTAAGTCTTTAAAAAAAAAATCTGTACTATGTACATCTTGGTTAAATAATTCTATCTTATCCCAAGAAATAAAGATATACATGTATAGATATAAATATATTGCTTTTATATTTTCTCCTAGAAGTTTTTAAAATTAATTTATTTAAATTAGTTTCAAGTATATAGACATTTATATAGTTCATAAAATGGTCCCCCCAACTGCTACCTACCTCCCCTGGCCATCCACCTCACCAACATAGTCATATTAACTGCATTCCCATCCCCATGGCCATTTACCAACTACTAATTTGTACTTTAACCCTTCATCCCATTCTCCAGCCTCCCCCCAACTATTTTGAAGAGTGATTTTTGTCTGTTTTGATTGTTACTATATTCCAAATGCCTGGAGATTGTTGTCACATAATAGGCATGCAAATTTTGTTGCAAGAGTGAAAAAGGAGGAGAGATACTCAGGGGCTAAACAAAGTGAAAATGGAAAATCAGAATGGTGAGGGGCAACTGAGATTTCTTTGATTTGTGCAAGACAGAAGGCTGCAGCCAAGGCGTAGAAAACTACAACCATCAGAAGGCTACAACCTAAGATAAAGGATTGACAAGAAAAAAATGCTTAGCTGAACATTTAAAAGGATCATTATATTTTACCTAGTATTTTAGGGGTTTTAGTGGAAGTGAGGAAATTCTTCAAGAGAGGTCAGCCGTGAGGTTTCTGCGGTGACAATTGTCAATGTGATGTTTACTCTCCAGAAGAAGGAAGGGTAAGGGTTTTTCTCCCCTTGCCTGAAACCAAATAAGGAGCTTTCAGAGAACAACTCCAGACGCTTGTCCTGCACCCTCTGGCATTTGGATGACAGAGCTTGAGACTCGCTAGAGACACCTGGGTGACAGAGTAGAGAGGGGGCTTCATAAGAAGCAGCCTACACCTCCAGAATTGGGTAGGACCCAGTATATCCTCAGAAGTCTCTGGTGTTGAGTCATCTTGAAAAAGATATGCCCTAAAGTATGGCCTGGAGGGGAAAGATGGCTCCAGTCAGAAAGTTTCAACGAGGGGAAAGCAGAAAGCAGCAGCTGAGGGTGGGTTACAAATATAGTCTCGCCAGTAGGAGAGTCTTCAGGGACAAGGACTCTGAGACTATGCCAAACTCAGAGGCAGATGAACTCTGAACCAGAGATGACCTGAGGTCGGGTGACAACTTCTCCAGCTGATAAGGCTCCACCCACCACTGGTCCTGCACGGTTTGGGGACAAGAAGGGAGAAGGGAGGAGTATGAAGACAGCCATCCAGTGAGAAAGGAGTTGAAGTGAGGAGACAAATTCCTCCCTACCTCCCTTTCTTACTGTAGGTTTTTAAGTAAGTCAGATGTTATTGGGTGAAGGGGAGACCTAAACTGCAAACAAAAAAAAGTGCAACTTTGAAACTAGATAAGACTACAGCTAAGATAGGGTCTGTTGGCAAAACTTGGCTATTCAGAAAAAATTGAGCTATTTCAAATTATCATCCCTAATAAACAGAGCATAGTCAATAAAACGATTCAGTACATTTTTCCGGGTAGTTGTTTTATCTAAATTTCCCAGTGTGCTGATAGAGAAGTACATACCATTTTCTTATAACATTTAAAATCTCTATTTCTGTAGTTATGTCCTTTCTTGTTTCTACTGTTGTTTTATGTATCTTTTCTTTCTTCTTGATCAGATTTATCCATTTTAGTGAGTTTTTAGCAACGAGCTTATTATATTAGTCAAGTCTATGCTTTTCATTCGTTGCCTATTTCAAAAGTTCTGCTTTTATATTTATTGATTTTTTTCTTCTGTTTTTTCTTGATATTATTTCACATGCTTTGCCTATCTTTCTGAATTGTATGCCATTTGTTTTTAATCTTTCTAGTTTCTAATTTTTGTTTTGAAAGCTATATTTTCACTTGAATACTATGTTAACACTGTTTTAAATTTATTCTTGACTAAAGATTGAGGAAACACTTTTTTTCTTTTATAGTACCCAAATTAATTTTTTTCATAAGGCAATGAATGAGATTCAGAATGCCAAGAGATGAGTCTCAAGTGAAATACATTTTCAAGATAGTTCTGTTTACTTTCTACCTAAGATCATTTAAGTAATTGCGTATTCTCTGCTCTGATTTCTCAGCTATCTGACATTTAGACTTCACCGACATTATTCAGAGCTCTCTGTACAGTGAAGAAACACTCCTGTTTATATTTAGGAGGGACACAAACATACGAGATAGCTTCACAGACAAGCTCTTTAGATACTGCCTGGTCACTGCACCTGATAATAATTAGCAGTGATAATGTTTAATTGTATAACTTTCATTTTTTTAATAAGAGCACTAGTGGAATTTTTCACTAGGAAATTTAAAAAATTTTCTTGATTTTCTAAAAGATATGGTCCAAAAGAACAAGCATAAGTCAATTTCCACGATTTAGAACAAGTGATAATGATTTAGCGACACATCTCACATTTTCTTTTCTGCCTTCGCTGTTTGCTGTAATTTATATAAATTTCCTCTTGGGAAGAGGACAGCCTCAAATTTCATGGAACTATGCTCTTGTAAGTGACAAGTCATGCTGTCTACCTCCCCCCTCCCTAAATGAAGGAAGATACAATTTCTAAAGATTTCTTGCATGTTGTACCTTTCAGGTCTTCTTGATTGGAAATTAATAGGCGCATATTTAGAAGATAACAAATCCTTACATTTTTCTGTTATCCAAGACAAAGTGAAAGGAGATAGCTATTGTCTAGCTTAGCTGGAACATAAAATCAGCGACATAATGATATACACAGTCAGGGCTGTCACACATGGGTGGCTTTACCTAGCTGCTTAGACATCACTACTTAAAGAGTTCTAAAAGGTTATTAATTTGGCAATGTGTCTATCCTGTTATTAGGTTTGTTTAATGAATAACTTTGTGGCATCTCTTTATGTATTGACCTTTTATATTGTATTTTATAACGTTGTTTTATTTTGGCTCTAAACTGATAAAGATGTTCTAAATTTTAAGCTAGTGGACCCAATGATGTAATTTCTGGCTCTCATAAGTTTTATTCCAAACGTTAATTTCTTTTTTGAGAATTTGTGTTCTATTTTTCTTCAGCTGATGAGGAGATAACTCTCCATAGCCTCACAGGCTGTGCCCTTCAAGGCAAAAGTTACAATGACATTAATTGCTTTCATTCAATCAAATTTCATTGTTCTTTGAAGCAGTTTAAGAACTGCCTAGTATTTTCCAGAATAGTAGTGGTGTGACATGGTCCCCACTGTCCCTTAAGCTTAGATCAAACACAGATATTTTTCAGGAGCTGCAGTGACAGAATGCTAGGGTTCCCAAACTGAGCCAGTAAAATCTCCTATAGGATTAACAGTGTAGAAAAGAAGAACATAAATCACCAGATAAGTTAAAAATTGAAGACATCTGATTGTAAGAATAGAGAACTGATACTTTTATGTATGTGGAAACTTCCTGGTCAGATCTCACATTTTTACATACCATTATACCCTAATATCTTACCCTATAACAGAGGCATATTTTGACCTCTTTATTAATTATCTTGTTTTTATCCATTCTGCTTTTTATATGACATATATATTTAGCATACCATGACTCATTCTGAAACATTACTTCCTAATTAATTGGAACATGTTTTATCATTCCATTTGTTCTCTATCCCTGATCTACAGCATCTATTGATTGGGCACAGGTGTCATGTGGGATAACTTAACCCATAGGAATGGCTAAAAATTGATGCTTCCACACATTGCACTGTGAGCTGTGCATAGCCGCAGCCCTGCCTGAAGAGTTCCACAGTCCCCACCGACAGCAAGGTCAGAGGTTATTGTTTTCTACGCTTTCTTGTTCCAGTTTTGCATGTTTTTCTAGTCCACCAAATATTTAATGATTAGTGGCAAAGAAATGTCTCCATGTGGTATTCCTACTCTATAGCACAAATATGAAGTTGAGAAATAATTTCTTTATGAATTCTATTGGAGTAGTATTAGTGAGCACTTAGTGAATATTTTGCCTTGCTGATAGTATTATTAAATTATACTCAAATATTGTCAGATATAGTCTGGTATACTTTCCCACTATGTCCATACACCAGCCATCTAGACATTTATTTTACAGTCTAGTAAGTAGACACCAATTGTCAATATTATTTGTTCGAGTAAATTGATTATTCTTATCAATTACTTCAAAGAAGGGTTTGATCACTTCTCATAGTTTATTTTGCTTCTACATAGCTCGGACTCTTCCTACAGATACCACCTAAAAATATATTACTGGGCATTTTTAATAATTAGAATCCTTGGATGGTTCTCCACATAGAGGCTACCATAGAAAGGGAGGCTGGTACACATTCAGTTTTTCCTAAATTTAAGGGTTTATCAGATAATTGTAAGTATTTCCACTTATCAGTGGGGCAAGAGTCTCTTATCCTAAACATTGTACACGGAACTCAAGCTTTGAAAAGTAGTTGTTATCATCGAGGGCAACAGGATTATGGGAAACATACTAGGAAAAAAGTAAAACTAAAGGGTCAACTTAAAAGACTGCTGGACCTTATATTATATTTACCACATATCTTTTCATCTATTTATTCAGTATTACTTGACCATTAATTTTCCATTATGTGGCTTAATTTTTAGATAGTCCATTTGGACAAAACAAATTTTCCTTTTTTAACCTCAATCCTTTTGTCAACAATAAAGTAGTAAATTTTTATTCCAGTTTATTCAGCATATTTATATTTCCCCAGTTTATTTAAACAAAACTTATAAAGACTAAGCAAACAAGTGAAGTTTGATTCTAAATCCAAATAGTAAATGATTAAATCAAGTTTTGTTCAAAATGGTTAGTCATTATTAATATTTGGTATGTGTTTTGTTTTTATATTTAATTGACATAGAAAAAATAATACCTTAAGATAGTTCATTTAGAACCCTCGTTTCTACTTTTTTATTTAGCAAAGAGTTATTTAAAAGAATGATTTGTAAATTCCAAATGAAGGAGCTATGTTTTTTTTGATTTTTTATTATTTTGTTGCGAATATCCGCATTTTCTGTATTATGGTCAGAGAAATATGATCTTATATGAATTCTACTTCTTAAGCTCTGTTTAAGATTTTTCAGTGTAGCTTGATATATCATTAATTTTGGTGAGCAGTTCATGTGAATTTCACAATAAAATATATATTTTTACCTGGTAAGTGTAGGGTTCTATATCCTATTATTAATAAGAATTATTAATTATATTAGAATTTTTATATACTTATTAGTCTCAGCTTAATGTTTTGATTTCTGAGTTATAATAAACTTTTCTACTATAGTTGAGTATTTGTTAACTTCTTGTCATTCTGTCAATTTTTGCTCGCTATTTAGTGAAACTTATCGATAGGTATGTACAGATTCATGATTAAGGAATGACTTTCTTGCTAATAAAACTTTTTCCCATAATGTCTAGTTAATTTTATTTTTATATTTTTACACTTATCTTCTTTATATTAGTGCTTGCCTTAAATATCTTTCCATTCTTTCTGGTCACAAATTTATTTTTATTTTTAAAGAGCTGGAATTTGTTTTTATTCTAGTATGATTCTGTCTTTTAATAAGATAAAATCATTCTTACATTTACTTTAGTTTCTCATATCCGCTCATCCTACTTTTTATTTTCCCAATTATCATTCTTTTTTATTTCTTATCTCCCTCCAACCTTTGTTAAATAAGGGTTTTTTTTCCTATATCTTTAATTCTCATTTTGTATTGTGACGTAGGATATATATTTTGTAGAGGAAAGACTGTTCTATGAAGTGACCACTGGTGGACACTCTAGCCAGATCTAGCTAGATCCAGAGATTGCTCCCCTTCAGGGACTGTCTGCTGGACCCCTCTCTTATGCCCTGGTCTTGCCAATTCTTGGAACAGACGTTGGCTTTGCCCAAGGCAAGCACGTAAGGCATTTTCCCCTATATGAGACAGGTCACGCCCCAGTACCTCTATCCATCTTGCACTTAAAAGCAACCTGCCCCGTTCAGATGTTCAGGTGCTTCCTAAGCACAAGTTGACTGGGCCAGGTCTAGTCCCCGGGTCCAACCTCACAGGACCCAGATGCACCATCCCGTCACTCCTCTCTGAGTCAGTATCAGAGTTGGCTCCCTTTCTAACTTTACAGTAACTCTATTTCAGATGTCCCATTTCCCATACCTAGCCCTAAAATTTTATCTGGATCATCCTTATTGATTTTGAAAGATCTCCATAGCTTCAAATCTTAGGGAACGAGAATTAGAATATAGCTTCCTTTCCTCCAAGAAGTCTCTGAGTTCTTTAACTGTATTGGCTCTTGCTCTTTCCCAATCTACTTAGAGATGGTTTTCCCATTCCTAGGTGTGGCTGTGAAGCAAGTGGCAATACAGCTATGTAAAGAGAAAAGTTAAACAAATGTAATTTTCAGTTGTGCACTCTGGGTAAAGCACCCTTCCATAACTAGGCTTGAATCCATGTTTTGTGACTCACCATGAATTCTTATGACTAACTTTGTGCATCATATTGTCATGTATCTTTAATGGTAAAAATCAAGTTTCACTTATCTTTGACAGTTTCTGGCATATTAAAACTTCTTGATGCATATTAAATATTTTCAAACAATATTGTGGCAAAGAATGCTGATTGTCTCACAATATCGATTCTTCCTTCTTGAATAACAGAACACTGGGAAACAGGCTTGAATACAAGATATTAGACCCTTCTGCAACTAGATACAGCCAATGAGATATAATTTAATTGTTCTTTGAAGCATCTTAAAAGGCTTCATGAAAGGAAGATATGCCTGTGCATTCTAGCCCATCTGCTGTTCCTCCTTTCTGCTGTCTGGAATGTGGTTGCAATGGCTGGAGCAGAGCAGGAATTTTATATCATGAGATGATCTTACTTCTGGATTTCTTTTATATGAGAAAAATTTATGTCTATCATGTTTTAAAATGCCACTTTATTTTAGGTTTCTATGTGCAACCAAACTTAATCCTAACTAAATCAAGAATATTTTTTTCCTTGCTCATACAGGGAGGGAAAAAAAATGAAAGAAAGAAAGAAAAAAAGAAACATGGAGAAAGGATTGAGAATATCAGGGAAAAAGCAAACCAAAACCAAAATAGTGGGAGGATTCTAGGGGTGGTGTATTCCCTAAAGTCTTTGAAAGAACAAAACATGTGGTCTGTTTTACTATCACATATGTTTTGACAATGTGAATTAACTCATACACAACTTGTAAATACGGATGAATCAGAGTAAGAACACCGAAGTTTCTTTGGTTCATACACAATTTTTCCAGCATGTGATGCGCAAGAAATCAGGAGCAAAGTTTCCCCACAATTAAAGAACAAGCCTTAGCAATATATGAATACCTAAGAAAGAGATCCTAAAGTGCTACCTTCCTTTAGTGAAAGCAAGAGCTGGGGTAGTGTTTTTAAGAAATGCTATGCATTTCCCAACACTAAGCCATCTGGAGAAGGCGTGAAGACAGATAAGGAAGTTGCAAAAATATTACCCTCTGTGTTTCAAAAAGAATGATGAAAGCTTCTAAATCAGATTTTTTAAATTTAGATAAATCTGATCTTTTGGAAGCAAATGCCCCTGTATCCCAAAGAAGAAAGTGCAAGCCCCAAGGTCAAAGATTCCTAGTTGAGATTAACTGAGCAACTTTCTTTTTTTTAAATAGATATTTATCGTTTTGTTGGTGCTCTTGTTATAAAGTTGGGCAGTGTGGTCTGCCCCTAACTCTCTTTATCCCATATGCTCTGTTATTTTTAGTGTATGCTTCTGTAGAATGCAAAGCTTTAAATGAATGCATATATGATTTTATAAAGAACGGGCTGTACTAAGAAAACAATCAGAATAGCTTGAGAGCAAACTGTAGCGATAATATATATTTCCCTTTCAAATCTTAAGACCAATTCTTCAGTCAAAGTCACTTTTCCAACCTCCGTCCTTCTATAATTTTATTTTCTTTTATTATCTAGAATAAAATCTTGAAAAATGGGAAGCCTTTAAAACACTTTAACCTTTTCATGCTCCTTTTCTCAAGAACCTCCTAAAAGATATGCTCTCCCCAAATGAGAGAGTGAATGAGGGGATGCAGGAGTCAGGGACTGTGCATAGGAGAGCAGTGGCGTGATGGTCAAAGATGATAATGATGGAAAGTTTAGAAAACAGCTCTGCAGCTGCTAGAAGAGCAAATTTCTCAGATGGAGCTATGGAAGATACTTTAGCATATGGAAAAGTAGCATATACAGGTATTTACAGATCTTTGGAGGACACCAGGAGGAGTTTAGCTATAAGACCGTAGAGAGCCAGAAGATATGACAGTGCTTGTGCCTCTCACTTTGTAGAATGGATCACACATTCTGTATTGGCTCTTAGGATTTAAGACGAAAAAAAAATAGATGTTACTTGTCAAGAGTTCTAATAATAACTCCCTATTTTTAATAAGAGTTTCACTTAAACTATGCACATAGAATACTTCCTATTTTTGTGCCAGTGGTGTAGCTCAGAATGCTGCTCTGCCTTCTGAAATTCTGGTCAAGAAACCCCTTCTCACCATCTATGTTGTTGTTCTTAGATATCCTTATCCAGACCTCTGGCTTCAGAGAACAACAATACATCTATTTCTCCCAATTTCGTATGTCAGGCCCAGATTTCTCACCTGCAAGATTCTCCTGCTCATTTTATACACATCTCTAACAGACGTTAGGTTTATTGTGATGCAGGCCTGCTTTGCAGAGGGTGGGACTTCATAAAGTCAATTACTAGACAAGAGGCTGATTCTCAGAGAGGAAACTAGAACTTCTGAAATAGTGCAGGGTGAGATAGGGAAATTGCATCACTTTCTGGCCTTGTTTTGTTGTTTTTAATTGTACAGGCAATCTGCTTCTTACCTAGTGGTTTTGAGTTACTTCATTGTGTAATCTTTTTGAAGGAATTTTAAGTGACAACAAGGAATCTAAACTTAAGTTAAAAATGTAATAGTTAGAGTGCCATGGATGCAAATAATTAACCAGATGACTGTTCAAAAGGTACCTTTTGAGCATGGCTAAAGAGAAAAGGTGAGCAGGCAAAAAAAAAAAACAACTGTCTAACTCTTTGGCATGGCAGCTGAAATATTCTATTGGCATTGATAATTATGGAAATCTTAAGTTCTGAGTTGCTAAATGTGAAAAATAATGTGGATCCTCAAAATAGGAAAATACAATAATTCTAGAATTCCAGAAAAGTTTTCTGTTCCTCAGGCATTGTGCCAGGCATTAAAGACGTTTAAAGCATAGTCTCAGTGCTAAGGGAGTTTCTACAAGATAAAGTAATGATTAATAAAGAAGAAACAACACAGGAGAAAAGCAGAGAAAAGACCACTTCTGCTTACATGTAAAATTATATGGTAAGGGTGAGAACAAGAGCTGAAGGATGAGGGTGGGATTCAAAAGGTCAAATTAATATAATTACTCCATTATCTACACACAAGAAACTAAATAAATGAAAGAAACGATAGTAATTTTTTAAATGAATACAGTTTGGAAATTATGCATTTTCCTGGCAGCATAAATACAACTAATATGGTTAATTATGAACATCTGGAACATTTTGGTTTATGTGTAACTTAGAACAGAATATTTGGCATCCTTTTTAAGGATGTGTGTATTCACAACTTAGGGAGGAATCCCAAATAGAATTCCACAGTCAAAAGCAAATACAATTCTTACCATATTGAAAGAGTATTGTCCTGTGTAGTAGAGAAACACTAGTCAATTAATGATGGAACCCAGGGTGACCCAATGGCAATGGCCTATCTCCTATGGAATGTGGGTGTATTTGAAGACTTCAGTGATTTTACTTTCTTAACAGAATCCAGATGCTCTTAGATATTCCAGATGTTATTAAAATTAAACTAAATGTAAGTGGCCACAAACTATTATAGTTAACATTCCTATAACAATTGTTTTGAACACTGATATAGAAAGAGCTGTATCCTTCTACCAACATGACTATTTCACCTCTACTCTTATATATTATCAATGACTTCTTTATGTTTTCTATTAGAGAAATCCTGTATCAGGTGGGCTAACCAATATTTTAATTTCTCTCCTCGTAAGTATTATCCATCATGGGCAGTGCAAGAAGAGAGAAAATAGAGCTTAAACAAAACAAATGACTCAATTGACAATTGGAACTCCTTTTTTTTTTTTTTAAGTCACAAGTCACTTTACCATTGCTTTAAAAGTTTTCTGCAAGCCCACAAAATACTTCTGTTGTGTGGAAGAAAGTAATTTCCAAATACAGTAAAATTCATTCTAATGTTTTAGGAAAGCAGAATTCAACCCATGCCTTTGAAAAGGGAGTCAAACACCATACTATACATTAATTTAATATACTTACAAGTTATGCTAATTCGATTAATTAATTTAACATATTTACAAGCTATGTTTAATTTATTGGTATGTCAACCAACCATATTTTTACTACCTGTCAAAGGTGTGACTCATGACTGTGACAAAACTTTTTAGTGGAGATGACCACTTAACTATGGCAAAATCATCTATGATGGGAAAACTTAAAAAATAGCTTTATAAACATTGTAAATACCTGAAAAAATAATAATTTATCAACAGAGACTATTATTTATATGGGAATGTTCTATTATAAAATAACCAGCTATAAATATCCAAACTGAAAAAGTGATATTTACTAAGGAATAATTCTTCACCTTTCACAAATGTCTAGGCTTTGCAAAATGATTTATTTCAGTGTTCTCCTTAAATAAGGAACACCTGTTGCACATTAAAAAGTGACTGAATTAATAAAATATTATTTGCAGTATATATATATATATATACTGCAAATAATATTTATATATATATATATATACTGAAAATATATATATATATATATATTTTCAGTAACATATTTTCTTTTAAGTGAGATTCTCTAGAATGTACATAAACAGGTAGGTTCAAGGAAAGTCAGCTCTAGAGTGTTTTAAGTGGTGGTTTCCTTGTTCGACAAAACGTTGTTTATAATCTTGCTGACATAAACCCCTGAGGAGGGAAGTGTGTTCCAGAATAAAGACTAACATCATAAGGAGTTTAAGGCAGTCTGTTTTGTCATGTGGCTGAGATTTTAACAAGGAAGAAGAGGTTACATAATTCGATAGAGCAAGTGACCTGCAAGTGATGGACTGTTTTTTGTCTCCATGGTAAAGTTAAATCTTTAGAATAACAACAATGCTAATTGAGATTGTACTATTCATTATTAATATTTCAGGAAACTTAAAAAGATAAAATTGTCAGTTCTGAAAATAGAATTAAAATGTGTTTATTCTCATCTTCACTTCTATCCGTAAGCAACATTATAAACCAGGAGGTGATCCAAGGAGGCAGCCTTTTAAATTAGATCACTGCACTTCAGGCATACATTGGAATATTAAGGAGATTTTAATAATTAATTATCTAATAAGAAGAGAATTAATATAATTTTTAGTTAGTTGTACACCACAATGGTAATTGTTAGAGAGTATTTATGTCTGCAGATCTATTTTTGTATCAGACCACCAAAAGTCCTAAAGCAACATGTTCTGGAAAATAACTACATTAGTGTCAGTAGCTAAACTATGATCGTAGTTTGGACCTAAACTGATAATATGCTGCTTTTATTATAGCTACATAAATATTTTTCAAGGATGAGTCATGTAGAGTGATATGATTACATTTCCTTTCTTGGTCAATTTGTCTCATTTTTTCACACTCCTTTGTACTCTAATTTTTTTTTTATCATTAATTGATCTACTCATTCCAAGAAGCAAGAATCCTTTTCTATGCTCAAATACATCACTTTTCTTGGAGATATCCCTCCTAGATCCCTCTGTCTTCCAACTTTAAATGGGATTGTTGCTTTCCAGGCTTCTTGTGTAGTTGTCATTTTAGAATCTCTCTTCAACATCATCCTTCCACTCTTTTGGTCTCTTTCTTGTGCTGAAACTTCTGTATCATGGGAACTTTCTCATCCTCTTTTCCTTTTCCTTGTTGTATTCTTAATTTTGTGCAGCAAATGCACATTTACTTGGTCATTTATTTCCTGAAAAATAGACCGTGACAGATAAACTTTTTGATTCCTTGTTTATAAAAATATCTTCTTTCTATCACACTTGAATAATATAGTTTGGCTCAGTACAGACTTCTGGGTTAGATATCACTTTCCCTTATAATTTTGAAGCCACTGCTCCATTGTCTTCTAGCTAGAAGCATTTTTTGTCAAGAAGTCTAATCCATTCTGATTCTTAGTAATGGGTATATAATCGCTTTCTTCTGTATGAGAACTTTTAGGATCTTCTTAAATGTTCTAAAATTTCACAAGGATGTGCTACCGTGTGAGTCTTTCCTAAAATGAATTGTTCTGGACACTCGTTGGGTCCTCTCAAACTGGAGACATCTGTTCTCCATTCTGGCACTCTTCTTGCATGAGCTGTTTGATAATTTCCTCCTTTCATTTTCTCTTTCTGAAACTTTTAGAATTCAGATGCTAAATTTCCTGGATCAATCCTTTATCATATTATTTCTCTTCTATTTACTATCTTTTTTGTAAGTTTACTTCTGTTTTCTTGCAGATATCATTGATTTTATCTTCTAAACATTCTAGAAATTTTATGTCTTTGTCATACTTTTTAATCTCAAAGATCTAATTTTTATAATGTAAATTTTGAATGTTTCTTAAAAAATATCATCCTGTTCCTTTTTTATGAATGCAATAACTTGTTTATCTCTCTAAAAAATTGATGAATTTTTAATATTTTTTTCACTGTTTCTTCTCATTTCCTTTTTTCCCCTGTTTGTTTCTTCATGCTAAAGACTTCTTAAATTTTGGGAATTTTCGGTATCTCTTCATTTTTAAGAGGTGATTAAAAACAAAGATAGGCATGTTGAGAGTTCCAGGTAGGATGGTGGAGTAGGTAAATCCTGTGCTCATCTCCTCTCATGTCAAAATTACAGTTAATTTCTAGGACAATCAACCTGGAGAACTATTTGAAGACTAGTTGAACAGAACCCCTGGATATAAAGACGAAACCACTTCGAGACTGGTAGGAGGGTGGAGACGTGAAATAGGCTGGTCCAACACCCACGTGTGGCAGTTGAAGATCAGGTGGGATATATCAGTTCTGTAGGTTCCCCCTGAAAATCGAGGAATTCCAGGCTCACACTAGGCTCCCCAGTCCAAAGCACCAGTGCTGGGAAGAAGAGTCTCCACACATCTGCTTGTGAAAATCAGCAGGGATTCTGTTCTTCTCAGTGAAATGGAAGGCTGCTGGAAACTCAGACATCCTCTTAAAGGGCCCATGCACAGAACTACTTCTGCGTAAGCACTCACCCTGGGCTCTGGCAGAGGGGCAGTAGATCAGGGGCACCAGAGATATACAGGGCTTCAGGGAGAGGAGTAGAAGGACAGTTGCCATTGTCCCTGTGTTGAGCCCTCCTCTGACGAGGTCAAATATGAATCTGCATTAGCCTGGTGAACTTTACTTGCTCTACCCTGGTGACTTTCTAGACCCCTGACCCACCCAACCCTCTCACCAGCAGGGGCTCTTTCAGTAATAGGTAGCCAGCCAGCTTTGGCCTGCACTGCAGGGTTTCCTAAAAATTCTCAAAGGTCTGCAGACATAGGTGATGGACACATCAAGGTGATTTGGCACCTCAAGATGTTGACAGGGCTGGTTCCTTTTTGGAGTCTCCAATGGAAAATCTGCTCCTTATCTTTTCCAACTTCTAGAGGTTACAGGCGTCCTTTGGCTCATGGCCACATTTCAGTCTCTATTTTCTTCTTTACATCTTCTACTACCAACTTTGATCATCTATCTCCTCTCTTCTTCTTTCTCTCTCTTTCTCAAGGACCCTTGTGGTCATGCCTAACTGAATAATCCAGAAAATTTTCCCATCTCAAAATCCTTAACATAGTCACATCTGAAAAAGTTCCTTTTATCATGCAAGGTAACATATTTACAGGTTTGGGGAATTAGGAATGGACGTCTTTGTCGGGGGCAGGGCATTATTCAGCCTACTCCCACTGGTAACTCACATGTCACTTCAAATTTAATAAATAAGAAACAATGTTCTAATCTTTCCATCTCCTCTATCTGCTCATCTCAGGGCACACCACCTCAGAGATGGTGTCAACACCACCACCTATTTGCTCCTGCTGGAAACCTGGTACCTATCATAGGTACTTCCCTGTATTTAATCAACATCCCACCGGCCACTAAGCTTTCCTGATTCTTTATCTTAACATTTTTAGATTTCTCTGATTTTTCTCCATCTTCACTGTAACTGACACATCCTTACTACCGAGGTAGTCTCACAGTGTATCTTTGCAGATTCCAGAGTTGGCCACACATTCAAACCATCCCCCAAGCAGTAACCAGAGTAACCATTTTAAATGCTACATTTTTCAGTAGCTGCTGTAGAGCCTTGCTCACTTCTCTAGCTTTGTCTTAAACCATTCCATCCCTTACTACTGTGTTCTAACTTAAATGACATTTCAGTTCCTGAAATGCATCAAGCTTTAATTCAACCACAACACTTTTGTGTTTGCTATTCTCTTTGCCAAAAACACTTGTAACTTGGCTAATTCTTACTCTGAAGCTTAAAAGCCACATCTTCAAAGGATACGTTCTTTGAATTCCTAGATTAATTTTGGTTTCCTTGTAATATCTTTCCATACTCCCCTGAACTTTTTCTTCAAACGCCCATCACAATTCTGTTTGTGTAATTATTATATTTTTAATTAATAGATTTTATTTTTTAGAACTGTTTTAGGTTTACAGAAAAATTGAGCAAATATAGAGAGTTCTCAAGTACTTCCATCTCCCCAAACACACTTCACCCTATTAGCATCTTGTATTAGTGTTGTACATTTGTTGCAATTGGCGAACTAATATTGATACATTATTATTAACTAAAGTCCACAGTTCTCAGTCAGGGCTCACTCTTGTACAGTGTGTTCAATTCCATCAACAATTCTTTGACACCAATTGGCTGTTTTACAATTCAATTCAATTTTGGCACTAACAACCCAGTATTAGCGTAAGATCTCACAAGTTGTAGAACAAGATCTCTAACAAGACAGTTTCTACATAAGACGAGAGCTGCAAATGGGGTCCCCATGATATTAGCACTTCTGTCCAACTGGGCTACAAGTTTGATTATGCCCCAAATCTCCCTTCAGGTTTGATGATTAGCTAGACTGACTCACAGAGCTCATTGAAAGCACTATACTTATGATTACAGTTTTACTGTAAAGAATACAAATGATCAACCAGATAAAGAGGTACATAGGGCAAAGTCTGGAAGAGTCCCAGGTACAGGAGCTTCTGTCCCTATGGAGTTGAAAGTGTGTCACTCTTCTGTACGTTTATACATCTGCTAATCAGGAAGGTCCATCAAGCCTTGGTGTTCAGAGTTTTTATCTGGGATTTAATTACACAGGCACAATTGATTAAATTATTGGACCCAAGCATAACTTAGTCTCTAGCAACCTGGGGCTGAAAGTACCAACTCTCTAATCATATGCTTGATGTTTCTGGCAACTAGCCTCTACCTTGAAGCTATCTACAAAGTCTTCCCCCAGGATCAAGCAACCTCACCAACATAACAAGGGTAAACTTATCACTACTGAAACTCTGATGATTTTTGAAGCTCTGTTCCAAGAACTGGGATAAATATATATGTATATTTATGTCACACGTACTGTCTTATGCCTTTGATAAATGCATAATGTCATGTATCTATCGTTATAGTGTTATATAGAATAGTTTCACCTCCCCCCACAAAAAAAAATATCCTGTACGTCACTTACTTAGCTTTCCCCAGATTCACCAAATTTCTGGCAACCACTTATCTTTTTTTCTACCTCGATAATTTTACTTTTGCCAGAATGTCATATAGTTGGAATTATGCAGTATGTAGCCTTTTTAGACTGGCTTCTCTCACATAGTGATATATGTTTAAGGTTTTTAATGTCTTTGCATGGCTTGATGGCGCATTTCTTTTTATTTCTGAATAACATTCTATTGTGTGGATGTGTCACAATTTACTCATTTACCTACTATAGGATATCATGTTTGCTTCTACTCTTGGGCAATTATGAATCAAGCTGCTATAAATATTCATGCCCAGGGTTTTGTGTGGACATAATATTTAAATCATTTGAGCAAATATCCATGAGCATGTTAACTGGTTCATATGGCAAGACTGTGCTGAGTTTTGTAAAAACTTTCAAATTGCCTTCCAAAGTGGCTGTAGCATTCTGCAATCATTACAAACAGCAATGAGTGAGAGTTTCTGTTGCTACACATCCTTGCTGGCATTTGGTGGTGTCAGCAACATGGATTTTAGCCATTCTAATAGATGTGTAATAGTATCCAATTATTATATTAATTTGTAATTCCCTAATGTCATATGCTTTTGAGCCTCTTTTCACATACTTATTTGCCACTTTGTATATCTTCTTTGGAGAGATGTCTCTTCAGATCCTATACCAAGTTTTAAACTGGGTTGTTTTCTTATTGTTGAGGTTTAGGTGTTCTTTGAATATTTTGGATACAAGTCATTTATCAGATATATATTTTGCAAATATTTTCTCCTTGTCTGTGGCTTGTCTTTTGCAGAGCAGAAGTTTTAAATTTTAATGAAGTCTAACTTGTCAATTTTTTCTTTCATTGTCTTTTGGTTTTATATCTAAAACTTATGACTAAACCAAAGGTCACCTAGATTTTCTCCTATGTTACCTTTCAGAGATTTTATAGTTCTGCATTTTAAATTTAGGCCTATGATCTATTTCAATTTAATTTTTGTGAAAGGTGTAAGGTCTGTGTCTAGATTCATTTTTTTTTCATGTAGAAGTCAAGTTGTTCCAGTACTATTTATTGAAAAAAAACTATCCTTTGTCTATTGAATACCTTTTGTCCATTGTCAAAGATCCACTGAATGTATTTATGTGAGTCTATTTCTGGGCTTTGTATTCTGTTTATCTCTTTGTCTAGTCTTTTGCCAATACCATGTTGGCTTGACTACCATAGCTTAATAGTAAGTTTTGATGTTGGGCACTATCAGCCCTGTGAATTTGTTCCTCTTCTTCAATATTGTGTTGGTTTTCGTGGGATATTTATCTTTCCAAATAAACTTTAGATCAGTTTGTTGATATTAAAAAAAGAATTTGCTAGCATTTTGATTGAGACTGTGTCAAATCTATCAAATTGGGAAGAACTGACATTGTGACAATTTTGAGTCTTTTATCCACAAACGTGAAATATATTTTCATTTATTTGGCTCTTCTTTGATTTCTTTCATCAGAATTTTATAGTTTTCCTTATATATTTTGGACACATTGTTAGATTTATACTGAAGTATGTCTTTTTTGTGTTAATATAAGTGATATTGTGTCTTTAATTTCAAATTCCAATTGTTCATTATAGCATAAAGCAAAACAATAGGTTTATGTATATTAACCTTGTAACATGCAACCTTGCTATACTTGCATATTAGCTTTAGTTGTTTTGGGTCAATTCTTTGGGAATTGTCTACATAATCATGTCATCTGAGAAGAAAAAAAGTTGCAACAAAGAGGGCGGTTAGTGAGAGGAATGTCTCAGAGCCCGTGGAGTGGAAAGCGCAGTGACTACAGTGGTGGCGGAGGAAATCTCCAAGACAGGTTGGCAGGACTCTTTGTACTGGAGGTGATGGGAACCACGCGGGCAGGTGCAGAAGAAGACAGCAGTGAGCAGGTGGCACCGGGCCCGCGAGCATGAACTATTGGGACGTTGGAAAAGGTGGTGAGCATAACCGGTGGCAGCATGGGCGTCTCCGCGTTCCCCTACCTGGAGAGGCCGGGTACCCGGGCCGCGTCACCCTTACCACCCGGCTGCCCTGTTACCATGGGGACCGGTCACCTGACCCGGCGCCGCGCGCCTGCGCGGGCGGAAGGCGGGGGCGGCGCCATGATGCGCCTCCAGGGCGGTCCTCGCGAGTGCGCCGCTTTCTTTCCCCTCCGGTGTCGGAAGTCCGTGCCAGTGACTGGAGGCGACGACGGCAGCGAGCTGGTTCCTGTGGCCTAGGTAACAGCCCTGGGGAGACAGGGGGACACTCTTACCTGGTCTCGAACGAGGGGACGAGGGGCGAAGGTGTGGAGACCCCGGGTTGCCTAGCGGAGAGCGTCTTGGTCTCAGCGGTTTTCAGGAGGTGGCGGCGGCGACGACGCCCTCTCCTCAGTGGGCTCCGAGCCCCTCTGTGCGCTCAGCAAGGCCTGGGGTGGAGGTGTGCGCGATTGGTGTGTTCTGACTGCCCGCGCGCCTGCGGGTGTCGGGGTCTCGCCGGGGCCAGGGATGGGGATCGGGTTGGGGACAGAGCCCTGAGTCCGGGCCCGGGGCGCCGCCGTCAGCCCCCACCGCAGCTCTGGACTTTCTCATTCTGGTTCGTTTGGACCCTTTTTGTTCCTCTTGGATGAGAGCCCCAGAGACCGGTGAAGGACGAGCCGCTGGCCGCGGTTCCTCCCGGAGCTTCGCATTCCTCGGGGCTGTACTTAGTCACCTCTCTTGGTGGCAAAATCGGAATGTCCGGGATTTGGAGGGAGAAGGAGGGTGGGCTGTTTGTTGAGTGGGCGAAGCCTTGACTTTCTGGAAGGAGGTGGGGTGGTTCCCTTCGCTTGTTTTTGAATAAGTTGGAGGAAGGGGAGAAAGGTTTCCAGGAGGGTGTGTTCAGAAGGAAATGTCCCATGAGATCTTATGACTCAGACCTTTCATTTCAGGATTTCCTGGTAGCAATGGGAAAGTAAAGGCATATGGACCTAAAAAGTTTTCTTTTTCACTAAAGTGGAATTATTTAATAACGGTTTTTTTTCAGGTGCCAATTTTCGAAAGGCATTTCTAGGTTCCTTTAGTCTGTATGTATTATCTGCATACACATTTATGGTTATGTAAGTCCATTACTTAGAAAGTACATGTGGTTTATCAAACTCTTAACGTGCACTTGCTTTAAAGAAAAAACAATCGATTAAAAAGGAAAATTACATTGAAAAACAGCCGCAGGCTTTTAGCTTTATCGCACACACACGATTAATTTAAATTCAAATTTGTCCAGTCTTTAGTTTTTCTATTTGCGGTTGAGGGCAAACAGTAAAAAAGGTATTTTTTTTTTTTAAATTTTATGTTACCAACTTAGTTTTGTAAACGTTGTGCTTTAAATGTACATAGATATGATACAACAAATGGTTTGTGCCACAGAATAAAAATAAGGAAGTGGAATGTCTTTTGAAAGGTTCAGGAAATAGTCACTACATTACTCTAAATATAACTTTGGCAACATTAATTTTTAGGTATGTTTGTGCATTATAAGAAAGGATATAAAAATCATGACCAAAAGAGGAAGAATTTACTAATAGTTGGCATTCGAATGTACTGTTCAATAAAAACCACTTCCTTAAATTGAGCATGACTCAACTATTTTTCTTGTTTTTGCCAGACTTGGGTACCTTTTTTAGGCAGTAAATGCCAAGAGTTTCTAAAGAAAGATTCCCCAACTTAAAAATAATTCCTACATCTAGTAATAGTTATATTAGCACTAATTTTTTTCTAAGTGCTGCGAACATTTTTTGTATATATATTTAGTTTTTGAGGAGGTAACCAGTAACGTGGCTCAAAATTTAAACAACGAAAAGGCATATAGTATAGTGTCCTTTCTTCTAGGTTCTCCAGCCAATCGTATTCCCTTCCTGTAGGAGCCAGCCATTTTACATTTCTTAGGTATCCATCCAGGGATATTTTATACCCATACAAACAAACGTGTAAATATATTTCCATCCTTTTTTTTTTTATTGTAGTAAAATACACATAAAGTTCACCACCTTAACCATTTTTAGGTGTACAGTTTAGTGGTATTAAATGCACTGACATTGTGCACTCATCACCACTACCCCAGAACTCTCTTCATTTTGTAAAATTGAAACTATATCCATTAAACAATAACTCCCATTCTTTCTCCTCCCATCCCCTGGTGACCACCATTCTACATTCTGTCTTTATGATTTCGACTAAGTACCTCATATAAGTGGAATCATTCAGTATTTGTCTTTTTATGATTGGCTTCTTTCATTTAGTATGATGTCTTCAAAGTTTATCCATGTTGTAGCATATTACAGAATTTTCTTCCATTTTAAGGCTGAATAATTCATTGTATGTATATACCACATTTTGCTTGTCCATTTATTCCTCCATGGACACTTGTGTTACTTCCATGTTTGAGCAATTCTGAATAATGCTGCTATGAACATAGATGTACAAATCTCTTCAGACCCAGATTTTAATTTGTGTGGTATATACGCAGAAATGGAATTGCTGGATCATATGGTAATTCTATTTTTAATATTTTGAGGAACTGGCATACTGTTTTTTATTGCACCTATAACATTTTACATTCCTACTTGCAGTGCACAAGTGTTCTAGTTCCTCATCAACACTTGTCTTTTTTTTTTTTTTTTTGACAGTAGCCATCCTTGTGGGTGTGAGGTGATATCTCTGAGGTTTGATTTACATTTCTATAATGATTGGTGATGTTGAGCATCTTTTCATGTATTTATTGGCTATTCCTATATCTTTAGAGAAATGTCTGTTCATGTTCTTTGCCGATTTTGTTTTTTTTGTTGAGTTTTAGGAGTTCACTAAATATTCTAGATATTAATCTCTTATTAGATAAATTTCAACTATTTTCTCTCATTCTGTGGGTTGTTTTTTTACTCTGTTGATAATGTCTTTTGATACATAAAATTTAAAATTTTTAATGCAGTTCAGTATATTTATTTTCTTTCATTACCTGTGCTTTTGGTGTCATATCCAAGAAATCATTGCCAAATTCAACATTGTGAATCTTTTGTCATATGTTTTTCGTCTTAGAGTTTTCTCGTTTTAGGTCTTACATTTAGGTTCTTGATCCATTTTGAGTTAATATGGTGTCGGGTAAGGTCCACCTTCATTCTTTGCATGTGGATATCCAGTTTTTCCAACATCATTTGTTGAAAAGAGTCTTTAACTCATTGAATGGTCTTGTACCTTTGTCAAAAATCATTTGACCACATATCTGAGGGCTTATCTTTAGGCTTATTTTGTTCCATTGGTCTATGTATCTTTATGCCAAAACCAATCTATTTTAAATACTGTAGTTTTTTAGTAAGTTTAGAAAGTTTTTAGTAAGTTTTTTAGTAAGGATGTGTGAGTCCTTCAGTTTTGTTCCTTTTCAAAATTATTTTGACAGCCATGAGATTCCATATAAATTTTAGGGTTGGTTTTCTGTTTCTGAAAACATGTCATTGAGATTTTGACAGGGATTGCATTGAATTTGTAGATCACTTTACATAGTATTGACATTGTAACAATATTGTCTTAACAATTCATGAAATGGGATGTGCTTCCATTTATATCTTCCTTAATTTCTTTCAGCAATGTTTTATAAATTTCATTGTATAAGTCTTTTACTGTCTTAATTAAATTAATTCCTAAGTATTTTATTTTTTAAAAAAATATCGTTAATAGGTTTTCTTTGTCACCATGAAAAGTCTGAATTTTTAACAGATTCTTGGACTGGGGCTTATATCTATCAGCTTGTTCAACTGTTGTACCTGTCTCATCCCCTCTAGCTTTTTCAGAACTGCTACCTTCACCAAGAAGCTCCATGAGTTTCCTCAGTTTAAATTTGGGCTTCCCCAGCATTTTGACTTTTATAACAAAGACACCATGGAGCAGATAAACAAATTGGCAAGCCTTTCTATTTCTTTTCCAGTGCTTCTGGAATTAATTTATTAACCACTTCTTTCAAATCATTTGTCTGTACCTCTCAGGTCATGATTTCTATCATCTTCTCCCGGATTTGGTGGGCCTGTTGATGCTGACCATAAGAGGTCTTCAGAATCTGAATGTTGCATTTTTTAGTAAAACCAACACAGAATGTCAGAGCAAATACCATCGGTAGTCTTGACGTCAATATGAGCTTTAATTGTGGTCTGCCATTTTGTGACCATGGAGCACATTTTGTCATGGGTAAGATCCATGCCATGGAAGATAGTCAGGAATTTTTTGCCCTAAATATTTTCAGTAGTTAGCTTGCATTTTCTAAATGCAACTTCATCATTCTGCAGATCAGCTAGGCTCACTTTGAAAAGATGACCCATGAGACCATCAGATGTGATTTTGGTTCCTTGAGATTTTGTGACTAGTATTTTCCCAATATTTCTTATATTGAACACAGCTTTCACACCATACCAATTTTTCTTAGAAAATGGGTCAACCACTTTCTTCTTGGGTCCCATCTTGATGCCTTTGGTAAGGTGGTAGTTCTTGCCAGCAGCCATAGTGCTACTCACAGAACCAAAGTGGAGTATTGTATTTTTTTGACGCTATTGTAAATAGAATTGTTTTTGTAATTTTCTTTTTAGATTGGTTGTTGTTCATGTATAGAAATGCAACTGATTTTTTTGCATGGACTGTATCCTGTTAATTGCTGAATTTATTCTAACAGCTTTTTCTGTGGAGTCTAGAGTGTTCTAAACCCTAAACAAATAAGATCATATCATCTGTAAACAGATAATTTTACTTCTTTTCCAGTGCAGAAGGCTTTTATTCCTTTTTCTTTTCTTTTCTTTTCCAGTGCAGAAGGCTTTTATTCCTTTTTCTTTTCTTCTCTGACTAGAACTCTATCAAATAGAAGTAATGAAAGCTGGCCTTCTTGCCTATTTTCCTGATTTTAAAAGAAAAACATCCAGTCTTTCTCCATTGAGTGTGATGTTTGCTGTTGGTTTTCCATTATGTGGAAGTAGTTTCCTTCTATTTATATTTTCTTGATTGATTTTATCACAAAAAGTTTTTGAGTTTTTGTCAAATGCTATTTCTATATCAATTGAGATGATCATGTGGATTCCCCCCATTACTTTTGTTGATATTTTTGAACCATCCTTGTATTCCAGGAATAAATCCCACTTGTTAAAAGATGTATAGATGTATAATCATTTAACATGCTGTTGAATTCTGTTTGCTAGTATTTTGTTAAGGATTTTTGCATCAGTGTTCATGAGAAATGTTGGTCTGTAGTTTTCTTTCTTGTGTTGTCTTTGGCCGTGGTATTAGGGTAATGCTTTTATTATAAAATGAATTAGGAAGTGTGTTCCCTCTTTTTCAAGTTTTTGCAAAATTTTGGGAAGGATCGGCATTCTTTTTTAACATTTTTGATAGAATTCACCAGTGAAACCACCAGGTCCAGGACTTTTCTTTGTTTGGAGATTTTGATACTGACTTAGTCTCTTTACTGGTTATAGGTCTATTAAGATTTTCGTATTTTTTTTTTGTGTGTGCTTTAGTCTTAGTAGGTTTTGTGTTTCTAGGAATTTGTCCATTTAATCTAGGTTATCCATTTTTTTGGCATACAGTTCATAGTATTCTCTAATAATCCTATTTATTTCTGTAGAGTCAGTGGTAAATTTACTACCTTCATTTCTGATTTTAGTACTTTTTAAGTTTTCTCTTTTAATTTTGTAGTTCATCTAGCTAAAGCTTTGTCAGCTTTGTTGATCTTTTCAAAGAACCAACTGGTTTCATTGATTTTTGTCCATTAATCTCTATTTCATTTATATTTCTAATCTTTATTATTTCCTTCTTCTAGCTTTGTTTTTTTTTTTTTGGTTACTTCCTTTTCCAATTCATTAAGTTCCGCCCCTTCCTTTTAACACAGACGTTAACTCAAATAATATAATGCTCTAAATCATGCTTTGTATTTCTAGTTAATGATAATATTCTGAGCCTTTCTCAATATTAGTGTATAGGCTTTTCCTTTTTGTTTCAAGTGATTTGATATTACACTTGGTGCTTTGGTGAATAAACTTGTACTTATATCACTTTTTATGTGCAAATATATTTGTAGATTGAAGACCTGAAGTGGTATTGCTGAGTTGGAGGGTATCTGCATTTGTAATTTTGGTAGATATTGCAATATCACTCTTCATGGAAGTTGTAATGGTTTACACTTCCACTAGTAGTGTATGAGTGTTCCTCAAAGCCTATTAGAGAGTGTTGTCAAACTTTGGATTTTTGCTAGTCCTCTAGGTATGAAATGGAATCTTTTAGGTAAGAAGAAATTATTCTACTTAGAGTATTCTTTATATCTCAGAGGCTTAACATCAGAATCTTCCTGCATATTTATTAAAAAGAGGAGTCCCTAAGTTCTTCCATGAAATATGAGTCAGCCTGGGAACTACTTTTAACTAGTGCCCAGATAATTCTGATGTGACGATTAGCCAAGTTTAAGAAACGTTGCTCTGGAAGATTGTTTAGGTGTTTATCAAAGTGTACGTGTTCATTGACACCATATATGAACCATCTGGAATGCTTATTAATCTTCACTACACTAGAGAACATGGTCATCACTATTTACCATTGGGGTCCAATGGACATTTTTTTATTGTTGCTTTTTACATTTTAGGCCTTTTTATGAATAATTTGCATGAGTGAAAATAAAGGGATAGTGGAAAAATTTTAATAATAACTTGAACATAAGAAACCCAGATTTTTAGCCTAACTTTTCCTGGTATTGAAGGTATGTAACTGAAATGGGCAACATCTTTGAGTACTGCTGGTTGATTGCTCAACTTTCACATATGAATTTGGAACACATCCATCTTGTAAATATTGTTCCAGATTTTAAATACATCTGTAATGTCTTCTAGCTTATTATTACTTTTGATTCTTTTTTATGCATTTGGTTGTAAACATAGAATACTGAGTCTAGATTTCAAATATCTGGTAGTTGAACCTAGCATTAATTTTAGTAGTTTTCGTACTTGCATTGTCAAAATGCAGTGCTTTTGCAAACTTCAGTGGCTCATAATTTTGTTGAGGATGACCATCTTTTATGTTCTGTATTTGCAAGTAGTTTTTATTTATATTTTTATAAACATAAGTTAGATTATCAGTGCAGTGAGTTTTTAAAACTTTCTCAACTTTCCTCCTTCCTTAAATCACCTTGTTTAAACACCTGCCTTCACTTGGCCACATACAAACCATATCAAGTAAATTTTGGTGTAGAAATATAAAAGATCAAAGAAGGTGGTATTATCCTTTTAGTAAAACAGGAGTCAAGGACTTGTTTCAAAATAATACATGATAAAGTCCTTCCTTCTGAATGACTGAAAAAACAATATTAATAAGGTATATTGTTTACTCATTGATTCTTAAGTTTGAGGAATTTCTATTAAAATAACACTATCAAAATTCATAGCATTTTTTCTTTTTGCTCATGTGATCAGTTTTTCATCATAAGCATCTAGAGTGCTACTGCTTGTCTTTTTGCATTCATCTTCTGATTTGTCTAATAAATGTCTTCCTCTTTCTGCCATCATGGGTGAAAAAGAAAAAATTTTGAATTTTCTACTATGTTCAAAGATCCTATAATGGACCTTAGATCTTAAAAAGGAACCTGTCGAACCTTTATGGTTTTTATAAGATATAATTTTATTCAAAGATTTTTTTGTTTTCTTTTTTTTCTTTGGAAGATCTCTAAGAGTAAAAATCATGAAACAGAACTGTTAAAAAAGAAGCTAAAACATTAAAATTGGGTCCATGGGACACTGATGGCATCATACAAAGGGTTAAAGTGCTTTTTTTTTTGGACCCCACTCCCTACTTACTGTTTCAGTTTCTGGTTCTGGGGCAAGAACTCAGGAATCTGTGCTATTAACAAGATTTCCAGATTATCCTTATGGATTTTAAAGATGAAGAAACACTGTTTTAGGGCCTTAAGATGATTTTTACTTTGCCAGCATATGGTGTGACTTTAGGTTACTGCTTAATGTGCATTTCAGTTGTTTCCTCTGCAAATTAAAAGGCTGTTGTATCATATTTTTTACACTCATTGAAGCTACTTAGGTTATTCTTATGTTTAGATAGGAAATATGCTGGATTTCTATGAAAATGATTTATGAGACTAGAATGTTCAAGCCCTTTGCTGTTGAGGAGTTAGAGGAATCGAATCTAGCTTGTAGTGGCAGATATTTAAAGGAATGTGTCCTAAATCTTTTGCCTTAGAGAAGAAATTTGTTGATTTACTATACCATATGTTAAGCTGAGACCCTAGGCAAGTTGGTGGCATAACTGAGCCTAGGACATGGATTTTCTTTTATTTTTTCACTATCTTTTATTTTTTTCTTTATTATTAAAATGCAGATATAATTGACATGTAACAAATTAGTTTCAGGTGTATAGCATAGTGATTAGATATTTGCATATAATGAGAAATGATCGTAGCAGTAAGTCTTGATAACATCCATCCATCACTGCAGTTAACAATTTTTTTCTTGTGATGAGAACTTTTAAGATTTAGTCTCTTAGTAGCTTTCCAATATACAGTACATTGTTAATTATACTCACCATGCTGCATATTATATCACCAATATTTATCTTACAACTAGAATTTTGTACCTTTACCCCCTTCACCCATTTCACCCATCACCTACTCCTTCTCTCTGGCAACTACCAGTCTGTCCTCTATATTTATAACGTCATATTTTTTGTTGATTAGTTTTCACATATAAGTGAGATCATGTCATAGTTGTCTTTCTTTGGCTGACTTATTTCACTTTACATAATATCCTCAGAGGTTCATCCATGTTGTCATAAATGGCAAGATTTCCTTCTTTTTGTGATTGAATAATATTCCATTATACATATATATATATATACACACACATTTTCTTTATATATTCACCCATCCATGGAAACTTAGGTTGACTACATGCCATTGGAATTTTGATAGTGATTGCATTAAGTCTGTAGATTGCTTTGGGTAGTATGGATATTTTAATATTAATTCCTCCAGTCCATGAATGTGGGATAGCTTTCCATTTATTTGTGTTGTCAGTTTCTTTTACCAATGTCTTATCGTTTTAATGTACAGGTCTTTCACCTCCTTGGTTAAATTTATTCCAAGGTGTTTTATTCTCTTTGATGTAATTGAAAATAGGATTGTTGTATAGAAATGCAGTTGATTTACTTATTGTAGTCCCCCCTTATCTGTGGGTGATACGTTACAAGACACAGAAGATGCCTGAACTGCGGATAGTACCGAAGCCTATATATACTATGGTTTTTCTTATATGTATATATCTATGATAAAGTTTAATTGATAAATTTGACACAGTAAGAGATTAGATACAATAACAAATAAAATATAGCAATGAATATACTGTAATAAAAGTTAGGTATGTGGTCTCTTGTTTCTATTAGAATATCTTAATGTACTATACTAACTCCTCTTGTGATGATGCGAGATAATAAATGACTTGAGAATGTTCACCGTTTCACTTAAAGGAAGCACTTTATGGTTGCCCTTTGGCATATGACATTACCAGCATTACTAATCTTGTGCTTTGGAACTGTTCAGTAAAATAAGGATGACTTAAATGAAAGCTCTGAGATACTGCTACAGTCAATTTGATAAATGAGACGGCTCCTAAGTGACTAAAGAGTGGGCAGTGTATACAGCGTGGATACACTAGACAAAGGTACAATTCAGGTCCCAGGAGGAATGGAGGATGGTGGGTGTGATATTTCATTATACTAAGGACAGCACACAATTTAAAATTTATGAATTGTTTATTTCTGGAATTTTCCATTTAATATTTTTAGACTGCAGTTGACTGTAACTGAAACCTTGAAGTAAAAGCATAGATACAAATTATTACTTTTTATCTTGCAAATTTATTGAATTCATTTGTAAGTTCTAACAGTTTTTTTTTTTTTTTTTTTTGGTGGAGCCTTTGGGGTTTTCTATAGCTGATATCATGTCACTTGCAAATGAAGATGGTTTTCCTTTCTGATTTGGATGCCTTTTATTTCTTTTTCTTGCCTAATTGCTCTGGCTATAACTTCAACACTGTTGAATAAAAGTGGCAAGAGTGGACGTCCTTGTCTCTACCTTTTAACCCCACTCTGCCAGCCCACGTTTTATGTTTCTGATGTCAAAATTTACATCTTTTCTGCTTGTCTAGTTATTTTTATTTTTGCCTTTTATCCTTTATAAGTGATTAATCTACTGTCTTTACATCAGATTATTTTGAATTTTAGTATATATATGCTTTTGATATTTATACTTCCTTGTTTTCCTGTTACTGATTAGTACCCTGTTGTTTTATCTTAAACGAGTTCCTTTAACATTTCTTGTAAAACTGGTCTAGTGATGAACTCCATTAACTTTTGCTTGTCTGGAAAACTCTCCTTAATTCTGAAGTACAGCTTTGCCATAAAGTTGTAGAGTGTTTTGGGGGGCAGTTTTTTTCTTCCAGCATTTTGAATATATTATGCCATTCTCTTCTAGCTTGCAAAGTTTCTGCTGAGAAATCTGTTCATAGCCTTAGGGGACTTTCTTGTATGCAATAAGATTTTTTTCTCTTGCTTCTCCTTGTCTTTAACTTCAGGCATTTTAATTATAACATATCTTTGTGTGGATCTCTTTGGGTTCATTTTATTTGGAACTCCCTGGGTTTCTCACATCAGGATGTCTGTTTCCTTCCCCACGTTAGGGGAGTTTTCACCCATTATTTTTTTCAAATAAGTTTCCTGCCCCTTCGCCTCTGGGACCCTTGTAATGTGAATGTTAGTCTGCTTGATATTGGCTCATGAGCCCATTAAGCTGTCTTCACTCTTTTTCATTCTTTTTTCTTTTCGCTGCTTTGATTGGATGTATTCCACTGCCTTGTCTTCAAGTTATCTTCTGCTTTATTTAGTCTGCTTTTGAACCCTTTATTGCATTTTTCCGGTTAAGTTATTATTTGGCTCTGTGACTTCTTTTTTGGTGCTTTTTAATATCTGCATCTTCTGAAATTCTCATTATGTTCATCCATTGTTTTACTGAGCTCTGTGAATCTCTGACCATCTTTATCACAGTTATTTTGAACTCTTTATCAGATAAATCACTTATGGTTTCATTAAGGTCTTTTACTGAGGTTTAATCTTGGAAAATATTGCTCCGTTTCTTCATTTTCCTTGGACTCTCTGATGATTTCAGTGATTAGATAAATCAGTCACCTTTCCTAGTCTTAAATGACTGGCTTCTTTGTAGGACATAAACCTTAGGGTTCAACCCTGCCCTCCCTCTTGGTTGTCTCATACCTTTTTTAATTGTCTCAGCAGACTACTTTATTCCTAGTGGCTCCCAAAAGTTGAGGGTAGGCCGTGATCTCTCAGTGTTTCAAAGGGAATAATCTTAGCTCCTAGACTGGAGCCAATTGGAAGCCAGATCCGCAGGCAGCAGCTTTTATAGTATGCAAATATACTTTTTCAGGGGAAGACTGGTAGATGGGCTTTTCTGTCTTCTCCTTTTGCACTGAGCCCTGGGGTGATAGCCAGTTAACTTTCTTTGCTACTGACCTGTTGTACCTGTGAACACAAGCCCTGCTGGGTACCAGAGCCAGGTTATCCAGGGATGTGTACAATGAGTGGCAGCCTAAAAAGCCAGGTGTCGGATGTGTGCACTAGCTCCTTTCTCAGGGACCCTGGGATGGGACAGAGGGAGAGTGCAGGGATGGTGCCTGCTGGCCTCCCTGTTTCTGGAGAGAACCTAGTCAGCCCATGAGTGTGTGTTTAATTAGAAAACTGCCCCTAGGCCCAGCTCTTAAGATAAGCTAAGAGTCTCTTTCACAGAGGGGTGCTTTTCAGCCTTGTGGGACCCATGAAGGTAAGCCCCGCTGGACACTAGAACCAAATAGTCAGAGGGTATCTGTGGGTGGCAACTATAAAAACCAGAGCATCAGACGTATCGCTTTTGCAATCCTAAACTTTCATCATCCCAAGATTTCTTTTTAACAGCTTAGGTTAAACAACCAAATATTATTTAACTTAAACGATCACCCTTCATTTTGAAAAAGACCAATTGTAGTCAGTGGTTTGAGAAAAGGAGTGAGGTCAGCAACTCAGAAGATGATGGATATTGCCATTCCAGGTAGTATTATCTGGAAAACTTTGCTAGTATGTTTCTTACTTCATTGATCAGAATGTTGCAGCTAGAAAGCAAATTAACTAGATGTTCCAAAATATCACGTGCAGTATTTGAATTATGGAGGCCTTTGGTCTGTGCTCATATTTAAAAGCTCCAAGAAAGTTACCCTGACATTGCCCTGAGCGGGGGTGGATGGTCACGTGGGGAACTTGGAACTGAGGCAGAATAATCAGGGATTTTTTATCTTTAGATGTTCTTAAAAAAAAAAAAAAAAAAGAATCCTGAAACTACTCCACTGAGAAACTTCTTAGCAACTAATTTGGGGTTTCTTAGTAAAGCCTGGGGGTGCACTGGTGTGGAGGCCCTTCATAAGGCGTGAAGAAGGTCAAAGAGGCTGCAGAGAGCTTAGAGTGGGCCATAGCTGGTCCCGCGGTAAATGCAGAACCCAGGTCTTTTCCAGGAACCAGACCGATGAAACAGCTGGTAAAGTCGGGAGAGCTGTGCTGCAGTTGTGTATGGCAGGGTGTTTTGCTTGCTGATCTCAATAGCAGTGGGAGACGTGTCTTACTATTGATAACTCAGTCAGCTGCAGGGAAGAGCTGGGAACAGTGTTCTGCAGTTTAGTTGATGTAATAGTAGTGTTTGATAGGAGTTTTTAAGTGAGGGTAAAATTCTGACCTAATAGAATTATTTTCACAATCCTCTTAAATCTCATTAATGGTCATTCTGAAATTCCAACCATGGTTGAAAGAATTTTTCAAGAGTAGCTTTGTGATTCTTGAAGAGCTAAGTAGTTTTGATACTTAGTATTAGGCCAAAGATTTAAATGTAGTATGCAAGTGAGTTAATGGAACCCTTTAGAAAAGTAATACAAAAATTTGTTATTCTCCTGGAATGCTTTTAACTGTGGTATGTTCAGAATTGTAGACTTGCAAGATAAGAAAATACTAACTTTTCAATAAGTATTTTAAAAATGTTTACAGTTATTTTGATAATATTGGTCAAAATATTTAATAAACATTTGATTCTTTTCAGAATAAGGCATCATGCTAAATAAATAAGAAATTAAGTGTGGACCTTGACCTCAAGTTACAGAGAAAAGCACACTAGATGTAACATAAGGCAGAGAGAAACTGCCAACTTGAGAAAAACAAATCATGTCAGACTGAGCTCATCAAAAGTGCCCTCACAGAAGTGGCTCTTGACTAGAATTTTGATAGAGAAGTTTTGGAGAGACATAGTGCAGGAGGAGGAAGCAGTTTTTGCAAAGATATGGAGCCACAGAAGCCCTTGATCTGGGTGGAAAGGAACAAGTAGTTTGTGATTAGATTACTGTAATGCTTGAAAAGAAATTGGATGAAATGAGGCTAAGAAAATAGTTTGAGGTAAAATCATTGAGGAATTCTTCATATTTTAGAAGAATGGTAAGATTTAATTAAGTTCAACAAACTTAAAGCAAACAAATCTTAAACTAAATTTTAAAGAATATGCAAATTGGGGTATTATTTTTTATTTTAAAAACATTCTGAAAAGCCCATTTCCCTTGTAGGCTTGAGTGTGTGGGCTTTGAAATTAACTACTCATCCAGATCATTTTTCATGAGGAAAAGGGGATCTTGTAGGTAGGTAGTCAGTGACAGAACTAAAAACAGAAATAGTATTACCAGTCAACATTTGTCCCAGTGAATTTAAAATGATTTTATTTATGCTATTGATAGAATGGTTAAAAGTTTAAATAAAATATATTTAAAGAGAAAGCTGCTAGGGAACTGATTTATTAAGAGACAGGAAAGGCACTCCATTTTGTTTTCCTGGATTAATAAAATTAAGCCATATTTTATTGTACTTTCTCAGGAATTTTTATTTCGTTCACTAACCTAAGCTCTAATTTCCCTTTAAGAACTATATCAGTCCACTTCTGTTTAGCATTTTATTGGAGGTTCTAGCCCAGGACTGTTAGTCAGGAAAAAGAAATAAGATGGGCAAAGGATTTGAACAGACATTTCTCCAAAGAAAATATATAGATGGCTAGTAAGCACATGAAAAGATGCTCAATATAATCAGTTATTAGAGAAATACAAATCAAACTACTTCACATTCTACATCTACTTGGCTGTAATAATAAAAAAAAGGCAGATAATAGTATTGGCGAGGATGTGGAGAAATCAGAACCCTTTCTTGTATGTCACTAGCGGAAATGTAAAATGTTAAAATCTAAAAAATTTTGGGAACCATTTTGGTAGTTTGTCAAAAAGTTGACATAGAGTTACTATATGACTCAAATTATACTCTTAGCTGAATTCCAAGAGAATTAAACATGTTTATATAGAACTTAGATGTAAATGTTTATTCCCATTATTAACAGCATTATTCATAACAGTCAAAAAGTGTAGAACAACCCAAAATGTCATTTACCGATGAATGGATACCCAAAACGAGGCATATCCACGCAATGGAATTTTGTTCAGTGATAAAAAGGAGTGAAGTACTGGTACATGGTGCAACATGGATGTATCTGAATGCATTATACTAAACGAGAGAAACCGGACACAGAAGGCCACATACTCTTATGATTCTAAATTAAATGTCCAGAATAGACAAATCAAGAGGCAGAAAGTAGATTTGTAGTTGTCTGGAGCTGGAGGGAGGGGAGAATGGGTAGACATGAAGTTTCTTTTGGGGGTGATGAAATGTTCTGTTAATAGATGGTAGGGATGGTGGCACAGCTCTGAATATATGAAGAACTTACATCATGAACTGAAAAAGTAGATTTTATGATATGTGAAGTACATCAATCAAGAAAATAACTTACTGTTTGATGTGCATTCAGATCAAGAGACAGAAACTATATGGTAATTTGAACAGTGACAGTTTTATATACAGAATTATTAACTATAACATGATTGAAGAAACAGGAATTGGCTAGTAAGAAGTAAAGAGGACTTTAATGAGTACAGGAGAGTACATTTAATAAGTGTCTACTAACCCCAGAGCTCAGAGCCCCAGGAAGAGGCTGCCGTTTTCCTACATCTGAGATCCAGGCCTTGGGGAGAAGCACAGCCACCACTCCCTGGATGGTAAAGTTGCCAAGACACCAAACTTACTGGAAGTTCGCCATTTTGGGTATTGGGGGTGCCCAGTCACCGAGAGGGGCTGCACCTTGGAACCCACTGGGCATGCTGGGGAGAGCTATTCCTGGGGGAGATGCCTTGCTGGTGGCACTGTGCTGGGAAGCTGCTCAGCAGAGTGCAGGGGTCAGTGGGCTGCTGTGCAACACGGAGGCTGGTGCTTAAGAGGCTGCTCCCTGTGGGAGCCAGACACTAGAGACGCAGGCAGCGCAGGAGCCTGGCTGGACAAAACTTCTCCTTTGTGGCACCTCCAGCTCCCTTTACCGACAGCGCTTATTGTGCCAGCTGGTTAAAGAGCAATATCTGAAGGGCCCATCTTAACTTTCAGAGAGCCCCCAATAGGTGGATTTGGAGATGGGATGTAGTAAATAACCGGCTCAAGAACCTATGTCAAATCCTATACCAATTTAGGATATATCCTCTTATGTTGGGTTTAAAGAAAGTGCCAGGTATTCATCTCAGAATAGCTAAACAAAATCTCAAAGTACGTGTTCTTGTAAAGCTTTTAGAAGATTTTGTTTTAAATTACTTCAAAAAGTAATTTCATGGTCACTAAAATACTGAACAATATTGAAATGCTTAAAATGTAAAAATTTTCCCCTTTTCCCTCAGTACCTTACTATTTCATTTATACCTCTTGAAGAGAAAACTTTTTAACAGTTGGTGTACAGTATATTCTTTTTCCTATATATAGTTGACTGTTGGATAGAGAGGGGACTGGATTACCCTTGAAGCTGGAAATCCGAATATACCTTAAGTTGGCTCTCTGCATACATAAACTCCCGATTGCAGATTGAAATACAGGTTGATCCTTGAAGGGTCAACTTTATGTATATATGTGTATATTGGTATATATGTTACTTAACTCAGGTCTGGCTGCTTGCCACCCATAAGCCAGTAACTTGAGGGACAAGAGTTTGGTAGAAAAGTAGATTTATTCAAGAGCCGACCTCCTGGGAAGAGAGGGGGGCTGCTGTCACAAAGGCTGTGTTGCTGCTTCAGTGCAGGTGGGGGTTATGATAGGGAGAGGGCTGAGCAACGGCTTTGCGGGGAGGGGAGAATTCCAGAGCCCAGAGAGGGCTACATCCCATAGGGGAGGAGGAGACCAAGGCCATGTATCTTGTCTTTTCGGCCTTGGCTTATTTCTCGGCCACCTGGAGGGGCGAGTGGAACAGAGGAATTAACAAGGAGGGTTTGGGGAGCAACCTGCTCTGATCATCAGGCTGCATGGTGCAGTGGAAGTCTGGGGAGGATTTTGTGGTCTTCTGGCACTGAACATCTGGGAACTAAGCTAGGTCTCTTTGAAGTCTGTTCCTAGAGTTCTCAATTAAACCAACTGTTTATCTACAAGTTACACATTAGTTAACAAGGCCTTTTTATGTGCATAAAATAATGAGAGTGAGATTGTAAGGGCAAAAAGGAAAAATTAAAAAATGGTTACAATCATAAGATTATAATAAAACCACAACAATCACAGTTACAGTCCCCACTGTTATTTCCTCATTTCCATTTCTCTGAAAGTTTTGTTGATCTACCAGTAATGGGCTCGTGACACAGTAATTCATCATGAAACGCTCGAACTTGCAATGAGACATGGTGTTCAGTTGCTTTAGCTGGAGGAAGAGTTCTGAGGTGCATTTGCTACCTGGCTGTCAAGGCCTGTCTACATAATTTAGTTATTATGATTATTTTTAACATTCTGTAAAAGACTAATGTTAACACTAATACAGTTAGGGCTAACTACAATTCCTCCTAGGACCAATTTTATTCCTGATTGTATCCAAAAAGATAAATCAGAAAATCTTCCATGTCTTGGAATGAGGCAGTATGCATAACAAAGGTGGCAGAGTAAGGGCAGAAAAAGCAAGTGAGTCACAATGCTATTAAATTAGGCAAAGTCTGCTTGAATAAGAAAAAAGCCATATTAAAGAAACAAAGTTTGCGTGAGGTTACAATTCCAGTTACATCTATGTCTATACACACGTGTGTGTGTGTGTGTGTGTGTGTGTGTGTGTGTGTGTGTGTGTGTGTGTATTTCCTACTGATAGAGACTATATAGGTAAATATTGAATATGAGCTATTTTCAGGTTTTTGTTGTAAGGTTGTAATCCTTATTTGCCAAGCACTAGGTACACTAGGTAAATAACATAACCGTTCTCTTTGCTTTTCTCAGCTTTTGAAATGAAGGGATTTTTACTTGCAAGAAAGTTTAAAATCTGTAATAGATATGTTTTGATAATAGTAGTAACCGTGGGAGAAGTAGTTTAGTAACCATTAATTAGATAACAATTTTTAGTATAGCCTAGATGTTCATATTTTTCTTTGTGTTTTATAATTTAAATGTTTTTTATTGTGTTAAACATTTACACATGTTATGTATATGTTGTTGGCTAACGTTGTTGGCTTTGTATATCATTTAAAATTTGAATCATAGAAATTTACTTTCTGTTTTGTTTTTTCTTCAGAAAAATCCTGCAAAAATGTCTCTGTACCCATCTCTTGAAGACCTGAAGGTAGACAAAACAATTCAGGTATGTTTAATTTGTTGAAGCACTTGTTTTCCCCATATATTATGCTGTACAATTTACTTAGAGATAAAGTGAAGCAAGAAGCTTAAATAGATGTCTTTGTTCACTTGTACACTGCATATACTGTTTTTTCAGTTTATTAATTGTAGATTAAAAAGTTACAGGAAAGCTAGCATTTCATTTCATTGTGAATTGTCGGGCATGGGATATTATTTCTTCAAAACTGGACTTAAACTATTCAGATTATATGACTAAAATTTAAATTAAATACAACATATAAGTTGGTATAATACATACCAACTTTTCAGATGTTCTAATTTTTTTTTGTTTAAAGTTATAGCTCTTTTGTTTAAAGTTATAGTTCTTTTGAATCTTCAGGCATGATCAGTCTTTAAAATAATTCTTTGCTGCCTTTTTGAAGTTAAAAATTATAGAAAAAGTGAATGTACGTGTTGCTTACAGAAGAGCAGTAGTGTGAAAGCACAATGAAAGCATAGTGATTTATTTCCCTGTAAATATAAGCAGCAGACATATTTCACATGTCCGTGCTTTAAATAACTGTGTTAGAGATTACGATATCTCTAATTTCATTGGGTTGAAACTTTGTAGTCCTTTCATGTAAGTATTAGCTTTGGAAACAGATGCTTCTGTTGAGGAAAAAAGTTTGAGATTAGAATCAATTCTTTATATTTTATAAGTTTTTATTTTTTAATGAACCCATCTTGTTTCCAGTTTACTTTCAACATGATCTTTTATAACTCAGAATTTTTTCAGCTGTTGTTACTCTTAATTTGACAGGTAAATCAAACTCCTTTTACTTTTTTATTCCTAAAATCTTAATATGATAAATGTAATGAAATTCTTTTTGAGTTATTTGTTACTTCAAAGCTGTTTATTCCAAAGATCATTTTACTTGAAACCTTGACCTCAGTTGACTCTGAGATTTACTTCTTAATAATTTTTTAATGAGCATAAAATGTTTATTTCAGACTTATGGGAATTCTTAAGCAATCTTGAGAACAAACAGGCAAACTGTTGACCATTTTAGGGTGGAAAAAAAAACCGGCAATAATAGTAACATACATGGCCGGAGTTAATAACCTTGTAGTAATGATTGGGTAAATATGGGAGTAGATCAGTGAACATGTATTTCCCATCATAGGTCCACTGTGGATATTAAAATGTGGTTTGTAAAATCTCTGAAATCTATTGTTTAGTTGCCAAGGCTTTGATGCCTCACAGGTTTAAGTGGCCTGTGCAGGCATCTTAAATGCTCTATCACTTCTTTCTTCAGTATTTTGAATCATAGAAATTTACTTTTGTTTTGTTTCTTTCTTTTGTTTTTTATTCAGTATTTTTCTCATGTAATTTTTATTTTCACAAAGTTCATCAAAATAAATGCATTTTCCTTTTAAAAAGGCTTTATTTGAAATATTTAGAATTCAAGAATAACAGGTAAGCCATTAGTATGACATAAGAGCAATAAATGATGAGGATTTACAGATGGATCTGAAAGAATGACTAATCTCTTTCATCTTTTTTATTTTTGTGGAATGAACTCTAACTATAAATAACTTTGAACAGAGGTTTTTGATTTAGAAAACAGCAGAAAAAGAAGAAAAGACTTGATTTTGATAAATACTGCATTAGAAAATAAAGAGGGCTACAACCTACACAGGCTAACAACCTCTTTAAGGAGAAGCATGTTATATGGATATTTCCATTTGAAGACCTTTTGTGTTCTGAGCAGAAAGCTAGCTGTTTGGAGATATAAAAATGAGTAAGGAAGGGGAAACTTTTAATTTTTTAATTTAAGAAATTTTAAATTCTCACTGTGTTTAAAAATATTCGTAGCCTAGCTACTAAAGTCTTAGGCTGTTTGTTCATCTTCCATGGTAGTTGATACTTAGGTTTATTTCTATTCTTCAGATGCCTCTTTAGAAGTGGTATTTATTTTCTAATTTTCTGGCCTTTGACACCATAGCAAAGCTACATTGTTGCAGTGAATTGGCAATTCATATTTTGTAACCTACATTGCAATAGCCATTAGGTTGTGGCTTTTAGCATTACATAACCCCTGAATCTCTTTGTCCATTACGAATCCTGAACAGGAGCCTGCAATTGCTGTACCTGTACAAAATAAGCTTTTAAGAAACAATGATATAGAGATCTAGTGCTCATCAGTTTCCTAAGACAGTGAGTAGATAGAGTTTGGCAGTGGTGGTTCCATGTTCTCTCCACCTACTTTCTGTAATAGCAGAAAGGACATGCCCTGGCAGCAACTGTGTGCCCCTTGGGAGACCCCACACCCCACCACACACACCCTTTTAACAATAGTTTGAGAGTTCAAGTTAGTGTGAAACAATTTGCTACACTTAATGACTCATCTTAATGTATCATCTTTCATTTACTACTCCAGATTACATAATAATTAGATAACTTTATTTATAGAGAGCTTTCTATGTATATTTTTCAGTATTCCTTGGATAAGAACAATAGCAGTGAATGAAAAAATAGAAAATAATAACCAATCTAAAAAAGACCAGTTTTTAAAAATGAATTCTACTATTTTGAGCAGTTTTAGTTTCATGGCAAAATTGAATGGAAGGTACAAAGAGTTTCCATTTTACCGCCCCCTCATTACAAAGTGTACATCCTCCTGGACTATCAACATCCTCACCAGAGTGGTGCATTTGTTTCAGCTGATTATCTACACTGACACATTGTTACCACCCAGAGTCCATTGCTACATCAAGGTTCACTCTTGGTGTGGTACACTCCTTTGGTTTTGACAAATGTCTGACATATTTTCACTGCCCTAAAAATTTTCCTTCCTCTTGCCTAACTAACTAATCCCTGACAACTGCTGATTTCTTTACTGGACTCCATTGTTTTGCCTTTTCCAGAATGTCATATAGTTGGAGTCACACAGTATTCAGCCTTTTCAGATTGGTTTCTTTCACTTAGTAATAGGAATTTAAGTTTCCTCCATGTCTTTTCATGGCTTGGTAGTTCATTTCTACATTTTTAGTGTTGAACAGTGTTTCCCCCCCGCCCCCCCTGAATTATCCAAGAAGTATTCCACTGGCCTCTAGTTTCTTTTAGCTGATACCTGATGAAAGAACTTTCAGAATTCAATATACTTTGAGTTTGTGGATTGTTATTTAAAATTTTAAAGATTTTCATGCTGCTTGTTATTTCAGCTTAGAATGTGTCAAGTTATAAAAAGTAAATATTAAAGAATGACTCAATAACAAGCATATCAGAACATTTACAGTCCATGGGAATGAAGCATCATTCAATGCTTTTGTAGGCTGTGCGAATTTAAATTAAGCTTCCATCTGTTTCCAAGGATCTTTGAGACTACGCTTGGCATTAATTTCAGGGCTAGGTCGAGATGCAAGTATAAGCTTTACTCCTTAATTGACATGTTTCTGATTATGTAAGAAGGGATGTTTGAGATGGGTCATACAACTTATTACCAATTTTATCTCTAATTGACGTAACCATTTCAGAAAGTCAGATCTGTCTGTAAAGGAGAAAAGATTTCTATCAGTGGGCTATGCAATATCACATGGCTTTATAAAAAGGCAGCACAGGGGAGTTCCTGGCATACTTGAGCCTGAGTAGCATTAATTAATATATATGTTGTCAAAATGATTTTGGCAAGTTTATTTAACAGTTACAAATTACATTCCTTTATCATCATTATTTTATGTCATTGATAAAGTATGCATTTTGCATACTCTGTAACGTTTTTGAATTTGGTATAATTAGTAACCCCTTCTTATGCTTGCTAAAATGAAGATAAAGTTTATTTCGGTAGGATATGTTGGAGTGCCAGAATAATTAAGAACTTAATAAGTATTTAAATTTATAGATGTTTTTTGATATGTGACTTTTAATATATAGTTGAGCTTTTTTTCTTATGCAAATAAAATATCTTAGATAAGTAAAAGAAAAATGGGAATAGGTAGCCATGCATTTTATAATACATTTTGAAAATATTAATTTGCAGCAGCACTATGAAATATTGATTATAAGATATATAGAATGGTGCTTAGTCAAGGTTTATGTGACAGTGTTAACATATTTAGAGTATGAAATATATTTTTGATTTGCAGATTTTCTTTGAAAAATATTGCTGAAACATTTGAAATTAAACTTTCTTGAATACAACTTCAATGTTTTAGTTTCTTTTTGGAAGTACAGAATTTAACTTATATAAGAATTTTAAGTAAGCATATGTATAACATTATTGTTAGAATTTTCTTCTTTTCTTTTTCAGGCTCAAAGTGCCTTTTCTGCAAACCCTGCCAATTTAGCAATTTTGTCTGAAGCGTCTGCTCCTATCTCTCAAGATGGAAGTAGGTTTATACTTGCAGTTCATTTTCCTTGAACAGAAATCTTTGTCCTTCGTTTGCTCAAATAGGGAATCCAAGATTAAAAAAAAAAAATTGATGCAGCATAAAATTGGTGGTAAAAGGCTAGAAAAAATGTTTCTTTTAAAAAGTAAACCTTTAATCAAGAAAGTGAGCTATGAATGTGAAGATGTGTTTTACGGCTTAATGAAAATTAAGTTAATGAAATGAAATTTTAGCCCTCATATGTTCCTCACTTACGACTGATACATATATGTGAACTGTGCCTATATCACTGCTCTTCAACTTCCTGAACTGTCCTCTGTTTTGGAGCTGGGGGGAATTTTCAGCCACCTTGTTTTGGGGGACCTTTCTGAATTCTGGAATCTACCATCTTCATGTCCTTTTCTTTGGTCCCTTTTCCTTCTAAATTCATAGGTATTCAGGAGAGAGCCCTTAAATAATGTGACTTAAGATATAAAAGGAGTTAAATAGGTTTTTGTGGCCTCTCATAACTATTTATAACCTAGTTTCTTTTAGAAAATCCATTTTAAGTCAAATCAGTTAAAGAGCTTTCAGGAATAGTACCTAACTCTACTACTATATAGAATACTGTTAATATTTAAATATATCATTTCCAAGATTTCATTGGAATGTGGTTAACATTCTTAAAATAATATGACAATAAACTTACAAGCTTTGATTTTTTAAAAAATTGTAGCTAATTGATAAGAATCATTTCATAGCTGTGTTTACTAATTGAATTATAAAGTAGCTGCCTTGCATTCCACATTTTGGTCAGTTGTTTTATATTGGAGAATCAGTGGTATATTTACAACATTGCTAATCAAATTGGTTATTTTAAGAAAAAGGAAGGCAAGATAACTTAATTTGGAAAAATTATTCTTCTGAGTATTTAGAAGTTTGAGAATATTTCAGTTCAAATATCTTCATTTTTTATGACTTTCACCTTAAGCTTTTTCTGTATTTTCCATTTCTGATTGTCATTAAGGAGATAGGGAGATATTTTTCCAAATAGTTAAGTTTATGTTAGATTTATAAGTTAATGTAATTTTTTAAACACAGGTAGAAGCCCATTATAATAAGTTTTCATTTTGAAAATTCTCTTCAAAATATTTCATTGGAATGTTTTTTCTTCATTCATTTATATTAGATCTCTATCCTAAATTGTATCCGGAGCTCTCTCAGTACATGGGCCTGAATTTAAATGAAGAAGAAATACGTGCAAATATGGCCATGGTCCCTGGAACACCAATTCAGGGGGTATGTATACTAATTAATTTTGAATTATATAAAATCATGCTTTACATATAGATGTAAGCTTTCCTTTTTGTGGCTAACTCACAAATATATAACTTTAGCATTGACCTCTCTTAGAAATTTTAGACTGCATTCTTAATAACACTTCTAATAGTATACTTCCTTTTGTGCTGTTACCACTTCTCTAATTTATTAGGAGTTAAAAATTTAGATACCTTTGACTAGTCCATTTTTCTTTGTCTTCTGCATTTAGTCAGTTACTAAAATCCTAGTGATTCTGTCTCCATCATGTTTCTTGTATTCATTTTATGTATTCCAGTCCAACTATGACCCTATTTGAGGTTTCTATACTTCTAACCTAGATTATTAGTGTCATATATTTCCTCTTTTAACTTCTTGCAACAAATAGTATGAAGCTGATGCTAGATGAATCATTCCGAAGTACAGGTCTATTATCTCTTTTTTTTTTTTTTTGCTCACAAATTTTTAATGTTTCGAGGTCTAAAGTTCCTTGTAATTAGACTCCAAATTCTAGGCTTAAATATACTGTATCTCATAGCCTTTTATTAAGGTCATTGCTATAAGACCTTAGTAGCATTTTATAGCACTTACTATAATTAATTAAATACTTCATGAGGACAGAGTCCCTGTCTATCTCGTTGCCATAACCCTAGTGCTTAATCCAGTACCTGCCTGGTATTTATTTATCTACCAAATATTTATTAAAAATTTGATTATTTCACAAATTTCAATAGAAATAGATATTATCAATAGAGATAATTTAAGAAATTAGACAAAGAGGTTTAAGAATTGAAAAAAAGCAAAAATGGAATATATATATATATATATATATATATAATTGCAGAAAGTAGCTGCTCCTCTTAGGACTGGAGTAACACAGAGAGTTTGAAGTAATCAGAACTTAGAAGCCTGGGGGAAGAGCTCCATTGAGCCAGGCCTCAGCCTTGGAGGAGGGTACACAGTTGGCGGTGCTGGTACCTCCGAGGAGTTGCAAAGAGGCCCATTTTGGGAATGTCAGTAAGAGCTAGAGAATGGAATTCACTGCTGTCACCAAGGTTAAGGGCTAGGCCCAGGCAGTGTTGACAGCAAACCAGAAGAAATGAGGACTTGTCTTTCTTTAGCCTTCCAGTCTCCCTCTAGTGCTTCCTGTGGTAGGTGTTAACCAGAAACCTGCTGACAAAGGAAAATGTTAATTTGCATAGTTCAACCCCCAGCATCTAGATAGGAGGGTTTGGAGCTGATGGACAGTAGCTTATTACTTTGCATTGCCTACTCCTTTGACTACTTAGTATATCCACATACTTCTACAGATATTCCAACTTTACGTGACAGTAATAACAACTTTATTAGTCTCCCCTTAAAAGATGCAATTCTTCATGAAATTGAGGTTCGGCAAACATTTTCTATTAAAGGACCCATAATAAGTATTTTAGGTTTTTTTTTGCTGACTACACCTGATCTTTGTTGCATATTCCTGTTCTTTTCTTTCTTTACAAATTTTTAGAAACAATAAAAATTATTCTTAACTTAGGGTGTACAAAATCAAGTCAGTTACCTCTGATATAATGAGGTTACTCTTACCTTTTCCCCAGAATAGGACGATAGCAGTTATCGTGGCTTTATCTGGGCAGTGGTCCAAGGTATTGATTACTGTGTGATATTAATTACCACCCTTAAGTATTCAGATACCAAGCTGAATATTTTTAGCCTATAGACAAAAGTATAAAGTTAACCAATACCAACAATTCATTTATTAAAGTAAAAGGCAGGGAGAAACAAAAAGGTTAATTACTATATGTACAGAAAATTTATAGATACAGGCAGAGAAGAGAATAGTTAGAGCTGCGTAATTCTTATTTGGTAACTAATCAGGAAGCCATAGTCTTTTCATTCTTAATACTTACTGGCATCAATAATCTAAACCTTCATCTTCGAAGTGTTTGAATCACCAAGGCTCTTTAGTGCCCTACCATTTCTTTCTTTTTTTGTTTTAATTAATTGGTGGAGATTTTTCTATTAACTCTTACCATCTGGTGAATTTTTCATTTTCCGTATTGTATTTTTCTTCTCTAGATGTTCCACCTGGTTTTTATATCTTCTATTTCTCTCCTCCTTTATTTTATTTTTAAATTCTTGTGCATATTGAGCATATACTTTTATAGTGGCTATTTTAAAATCTGCTGCTAATTTCATGATTTATTTCCAGATCTCGTTCTATTGACTGATTTTTCTCCTGTGGGTTTACATTTTCATACTTGTTCATATGCTACCTATTTTTTTAATTTTATGTCGTCAGGTGCTGGATTATGTTGTATTTCTTTCAGGAGTATAGGCACCTGTTCCGGCAGGCAATTAAGTTACATGCGGATCAGCTTGATCTTTCTGGGGCTTGTTTTTACACTTTGTTGAGGTAGGTCTGAAGCAGCCTGAACTGCAGGGCTTGTGTAGCCCCACCACTGAGGAGGCGGCGTGTCCCCTCTGGAGCTCTGCTCCGTGCCCTGGGTGTTTGACGAGCACACTCATCTGGCTGCTGGGAGCTTAAATGGCTCTCAGCCCTGTGTGAGCTCCAGGAACTCTTCAGCTACAGCTCCCTGCATGTGCTTTGCCTGCCTTATGGCACTTCACTTCACACATACTCAGATTAGTGTTCAGCCACAGACTCAAGGGGTCTGGAGATCTATCTCTAGCGATCCCTCCTGTTTGAGATTCATCCCTGAAAATTCCAGCTGTCTTAGGAGCTGTTTTAGCCTCTTGACCTCTGGTCTCTGTCTCCTCAACTCATCAGCACAGTGACTGCTTGGAATTGGCACCTCTGTGCCCTGCCCTAGACAGTGCAGAAAGCCAGGTGACAATAGGGCCCACCTTATGTGGTTTCCTTTTCTCAGGGATCACTGCCTATGCTGCTAAAATCCACTGTCCAAAAATTGCTGCTGCTTATTTTTGTACTTTTCTAGTTGTTTATGGCAGGAGGGTAAGTCTGGCTCCATTATGCCTGAAAGCAGAAGTCTGGGTTTTTTCAAATTAATTTTACTGTTGGACATGGAAGACCTAAAGGCATCTTGGAGAACCCTCTGGGTTCCAGATGCAGCCAGAAACTCATTATCTAGCAGCAGCCATTTCCTCTTGGTGACCAGAGTTAACCACCCAAGCCAGGTCAGTAACATCTTCTTGCCTTCGTTTCAGTGGCATGTGAAGTCGAAAGCAGTTAGATGGTGGCCTTCTTATTCAGGGCAAACATTGTTGTGTCCCCTGCTGAAGGCATTCTTCCCTGGTAAGCGAGACCTCCAAACTGCAGAGCTCAAAGGTGTGGGCACAAGATGCGGAAGTTTTGCACGTGGGTGTTCAGGTGTAGCAGTGAGTGGGAATGACCATCCACAGCCACACCAGGCCTTATATTCAGGACTTGGAAGAAAGCTCATTATGTATTTGGTTGCTCAAAGCATATATTGTATCTTGTAAGATAGAATCCCAGCCTTTTGATATGTTGTCTTCCATGGGCACTTTAAGTGAATGGAGATGAGAGCCAGTAGCTTAAGAACCTGCACACTGCAGGCACTGTGCTAGCTGTGGTAGGTAGAAGAGTTAGAATAGTGAACCACAGTCCCCACCCGTTCCAGTAAACTCATGTTCTAAACAAATCAACTGATATGTATGACATATAGAAGAGTAAGTGAGTAGATTTCCAGGGCTATATTTTAATTAGGCGAGCATGTACATTCTCTCTGAAGGGTTGACATTTGAGCAGAAAGCTGAATGAAATGAGGGACTAAGGCATGTGAATATCTGGTGGGAGAACATTCCCTACAGTATAGAAAGAGAACTGAAAGGCCTTCAGGCAGAATTGAACTTGGCGGACCTGAGAGACAAGGCCTGTGTGATGAGCAGAGGAAACAAATTAGAACATGGTAGCAGATGGCATTGGAGAGGTGGTTAGGGCTAGGTGGTCTGTGGCCTTTTATTCCATGGTAAGGGTTTGGGATAAGAATTGTGGAAGTGGTATAATCTGATTTTTTTTTTTTTTTAAAAGATGTCTATTCGTGCTCTGTAGGGAGTGGGTAGTAGCAGGGCAAGAGGCTAAGCAGAGGGACTATCTAGAAGGTTACTGTAGTAGCCTCGCCAGAGGTGGTTGCTTAGAGTGGGGGAGGAGGCAGAGGTAACGAACGTGGTGTCAGTCATAATGGTCATAGTAGGTAAGAACACATGTAGGTACTTAGAAATACTTGATGTAGAAAATGAAATTTTCTTTTTCAAAAGTAAAACCTACTCCAGAGGCTAACTTTTTGTTCTGTATTCCAGCTAAACTTAATAATTTATTTGTATCTGAAATTTTTTTTCTATTCCATTACCTGATTTTCCTATGTCTCGTAGCTATAATTATTTATTTTGAATCTTCGTAATCCTTCATAAGTAATATTTTCTGGCATCATGTTCTGATCTCTAGTATAGTTGTGTAGTATGTGTGTGTGTTACTCTTGGTAGACTGTCAGCTTTAGAATATGCTGTCGTAATTACTATGAGTTCTGAATGAAAAAAATGTATAATCTGTGGTGTATTTGTATAGCTAAGCTTCCTCTTTCCTCATTGTTGCTGCTCTGAGCATCACAATTCTTAGGTAGATCAGAGCTCTTATGACAGATTCCAATTAATAGATCTTGGTGAGTTTTTCCCCAAGACTAATCGACCTTTCCTCAGTCAGTCTGCTTGAAATAAGAAACCAGTTTTGGTCAAGAAAACTTGAAAAAAACATGAGTCCCTAAGAGAGCTATTCTAGGGCAGTGCCTGCAGTTGGTTAATCCATAGATGTTTGTTAAAGAAGAGAAATGACAATCTTGCAAATGGCACTGGAAGGTAAGAAGGTTGCCCTTTTACAGAAACTCTGAAAGGGTAAGTAGACCATAGAAAAGAGACTTCTGGGAAATGTGTGTGTTTCAGAAATATGATATGGCCTTTAAGTTCAAGGATAATGCATTTGAGTTGAAGATAAGCCAAAGTACATATAAAATAAATAGCAGTGAATTCAGAAGGCAGCAGAGAGTAGGTCTTTGACTCTGTTGGAGATGATAAATGTGGGAATACATTACTTGGGGAGTTAGTAAATAAAAACCTACATCATTTTTGCATAAATCAAACCTTATCACAAGGAAATAATTCCCAGATTACTTTTTGGGAAACCACACTGAGTATATTTAAGTTATTATTTTAGATTTTTTCACAGAGAATGTTTATAAATATTGACACACTGTATGTTTCTTTTAGCAGTTGGTAGCAAGACCTTCCAGTATGAACTATATGGTGGCTCCTGTAACTGGTAATGATGTTGGAATTCGTAGAGCAGAAATTAAACAAGGGATTCGTGAAGTCATTTTGTGTAAGGATCAAGATGGAAAAATTGGACTCAGGCTTAAATCAGTAGATAATGTAAGTATTTTTAATGTCCATTTGAATTTGTCTAAATAGCTTATAAGATATTAAGTGATCAATTTTAGAATCATTTAAAATTAAATGCATTAATTAAATATAATGGTGTGTCTATGAGACTATTTTAAATCTGCTAACTTAATTTTTTTCACTTGGAGATGCTCTATTGCGAAGAGGCAGAGTTGGGACTCCCAGCATTACCTCGAATGCATTTTTTTTTCCCCCTTTTTGAGTCTTCTTTCCTGAATAAAGTTCTCTGGTCTGCATGTATTATAATATAGTTTATAGAAATAGAATTCTAGCATCGAAATAGGACAATATATGTGGAAGTTACGACTGACCATTATATAAATGTCTAACCATCATGCTGCACACCTAAAACTAATATAATATTGAATGTCAACTAATTGAAAAATCAAAAAAGCGGGGGGCAGGGATGTGAAGGGGAATAAGAGGTTCAAATTTTCAGGTTAAAACAAGTTGGGGATGTGTATAATATAGGAAATATAGTCAGTGATATTATAAGAGCGTTGTATGGTGTGAAGTGGTTGCCAGGTATTGTTTCTGTTATCACTTCTTTAGACATATAAATGTTGATTGATTATGGTGCGTACCTGAAATTAATATTGTGTGTTAGCTATATTTTAATAAAAGTCTTTTTTTAAAAAGGACTGACCAGTGAGAATCAGTGGTCTTACGCTGAGTATTTTTAAACCAAATGATGATCATTTAACTTCTTGTGAAGTGGTTTTGCAGTTTTGTTATTTCCATCCTTCAATTTGAATTTAATAGGTCATTTCTGAGCAAAGGTGACTTTCTAATTAGGACAGCCATTACTTCATAATTGTGTTACTTCTCCTTTGACCATACTGAAGAAATTAAACAAGGTTACTCTTGAGGAAGCATTCAGGATTAGGACATGCCAAGTCTTTACCCCAGTTTATGGTTTTAGGCATTCCCTTTTTGCATTCCTTTTTAGTCTTGAAGTCTCAGTTCATTGTGTCCAAGCTTTTCACATGGAAAATGGTAATGAGCATGGCACATTGTGGGAAGTGGCTGAGGCTGATCTTGGCAGGAGGCCCCTTCCTTGCTTGCCTACCTAGAGAGCCAGGGCATTGATCTCTCTGCACATGCATAACTTACTCAGGACACATCAGCGTGCTGCTTTGAGCAGCTCTGAATTTGCTGCCCTCCCTTCCTCTTCAGAGAATAGAGAATTTGCTGTCCCCTCTGCCACAGTTTCTTCTCCGCCACTTCCTCTGTCCTGAAGAAATAAGATACTCTTCACAGGCCCCTGTCCCCCAGCGCGGTCATTTTTGCAGCTGATTTGTCCATTTGGCCAGAGCTCTGTGGTCAGACCACTTTACAGGAGGCTGCTTGGTGTTCGTTCACCACCCTAAACTGAAGTAGAGGACACATGACAAGTCCTGTTGGGCCCAGCGAAAGCATCTAGCCTTGTAGATGCTGTCATCTTTTATTAGGTTTGCTCTTCTTTTATACACCAATTTGTTTATATTTTGTCAACACGTGAGACCAAGAGTTTATATAAGTAAAAATGTTCATGTGGATTTAGTTCTTATTTTAACATACTAAAGTTTTTTTTAAATTTATTTTGTAATGGAGTTTTTATAAGAACTGGAGTAGTATTGAATGTGCCCACTTTATTAAGCTGTTAAATACACCCTAATCTTACTTAATTATGCATAATTTAGCGAATGGGTAAGGGGATCTTTCATCTCGAAAGGTAGAGTTATGACTTTAAACTATGGTTTTTTAAACTGTAAAAGATATCACGAAACTTCTCACACTTGATTTGCTTTCCCCCTAAATAATGGTCATGTAGCTAATACCTATTTGGTATTCTGTCAGACCCATAGAAGCTTAACATTTATTATAGTAATTCCACTTTCTTTGGTCTCTTTATTCCAAGATGAAAGGCTATAATTGAGGTTAGGCATATGGTTCATGATTTGAGGTAGAAATTACCACTGAAGTCTCACTTTTTTGCCTTATTTCTTGGGGTCATTGCCTTTATAAAATTTTCAGTTTCCTTTTTTGAGGGTAATGACACATATATTCATGTAATTTTTCTTTTCTTTTTTTCTTTTTTCTTTTTTTATTACTAGGGTAGATTCCTAACCTAATACACAGTTTGTTCCTAAATTTTTAGCATTTTAAAACTATGCCATAACAGAGATATTGTCTTATCTTCTAGGGTATATTTGTTCAGCTAGTTCAGGCAAATTCTCCAGCCTCGTTGGTGGGTCTGAGATTTGGGGACCAAGTACTCCAGATCAACGGGGAAAACTGTGCCGGCTGGAGCTCTGATAAAGCACACAAGGTGCTCAAACAGGCTTTTGGAGAGAAGATTACTATGACTATTCGTGACAGGTAAGCTAACAGGTTCAAACGGAAATAGTTTTCCATTTTGGTATGCTTTTAAGATTCTGTGAATATAATATTTTGTTGGAGAAAATAATCAGATGTTTTTGATGAGCCTTAGAGCCTTAAAATTGTGGTGCGGATTTTTTTTTTACATAGTTTGATTTTTTTTTTTAAGTAGCATTCTGGTTTTGTATATACCTTATTTTATAGCTTTTAGAAATTTGTCCTCTGAGAAGTTAGTTTCCTGTCTTAATTCATTTCTCTAAAAAAAGTAGAAAATGTACATTGGAAAACAATGCATGGCAGCTGGCATTTCTGGCCTCACTTTCCAATTTACAGTTTAGACTCCCAGCCCAGGGTGTAAGCGCCAGAGGCCCTGCAGAGTTCCCAAGTGCTCTGCGAGTTCTGAAAGGCAAATCGGGTGTTTTCGGTGGTTATGAAGCCCTAGTTGTCAACGTGAGGGATAAACATTTTATTCAGCAGTTCGTTTGTAACAGACATTCAGCACGTGAAACATGGGCCTACATTTATGCCCTGCCCCGGCCCTCACAAATGTTAAGGGCGGACCTATATATCACATTGCCACAGTTAGCTTTTGGGTTTTTATTCTCAGTGAAACTTATACACAGATCTCATTAATAAGTGGACTTGTGCAGTTCAAACCTGTGTTGTTCAAAGGTTAACTTTTTTGATCTGCCATTGGGAGTCTGCAAATGTGGAGGGCTGACTATAGTTAAGTTGTACATGGACTTTTAACTGCATAAGGGTTGGTGCTCCTAACCCATACCCTCCCTCCCCCTCTGCCTCCCCCCACCCATGTTTTAATCTTTTATGCTAAGATGTCCTGTGAATGTGCAGTTATCAGAGCCATACTTAGTTGCTCTTATTAGAAACACTTTATTATAACAAAATATCCAGTATGGCACAATAGAAACACATTAAAATGTTTACCATGGAATTACATTTTCCATTGAACCCATTATGTTTTCAGGCCCTTCGAACGTACAATTACTATGCATAAGGACAGTACTGGACACGTTGGTTTTATTTTTAAAAATGGAAAAATAACATCCATAGTGAAAGACAGTTCTGCAGCCAGAAACGGTCTTCTCACAGAACATAACATCTGTGAAATTAATGGACAGAATGTCATTGGATTGAAGGTAAGGAACAGAACTTGTGTCTTGTTTTGGTTTTGTTTTAGCAAATGTCTTTTTCACTTGTCTGTTTAGGTGGTGCTGTTCTCATGTTGACTTCCAAAATATAGAAACTCAGTGGGGAAATGGGAGACTCTGTGCCAGCTGTGCCCTCAGGCAGCTGTGCCGTCAGGCCAGTCTAAGGAATTATCTGAAATTATTGTTCCTATAACAAAGGGGCTGGACTAGATGGTCTGTGAAGTCCCTTGAACTAGAATTGTGTGGAGATGTGGCTATTGAAAATTTGATGGCATTCTGAATGACCGTCCTTCTTTTTTTAATCTAGATTGTAGGAAATGAGTAATCATTTCTGTTCTTATTGCTACTTCATATTTTTTTTTTCCACAAATTCCTGAATAGGGCTATTTCAGGGTCGAAAGTTTTTCAGAAAGACCTGCTCATTTCATAAACTTTGGTTAAGAATACAGAGTTAACTGAGGGGATATGGTAATATTGTATATGGGGAAATTATTTAATCTTAATAAAAAAGATGATTTTTTTGCTGATATGTTCAACTTAGTTTACTTAGCAATTTTGCTACCACCTATAACATTGTGATTTTACAGAATTAAACTTCGTAAGGACAACTAGAAAAAATTATAAATACCAAGGGTCAGGATTTTAGAGAGAGGACATATATATCAAGAAAACATAGTTTTATATTTGTTAAATAAAGCATCTGTGAAGTTTTCATTCTGGGTTTTCAACAGGACTCTCAAGTTGCCGACATATTGTCAACCTCTGGGACTGTAGTTACTATTACAATCATGCCTGCTTTTATCTTTGAACATATTATTAAACGGTAAGTAGATGATTTTTTAACTTGATGATTATGGTCCTGTAACTTAACATAAACACTGCGCTTTCTTTGAATTCCCAAACCTTTGGTTCTTTACCTAATGGACGACATTGATACATTTATCTGAAAATTTGAAGTAAATTACTTAAATCAGAGAAATTGTTTGATAAGGGTGACTCCTCACAACTTCCCAAGTATGGAATAAAATTCACCATACACTTTCTAAATTTTGACATCTCCTAGTAGGAAAAGGGGATGTGAGCAGAGGTGGGTACATTATCATTCCAGCTTCCAATTTTCAGTAAAACAGACTGTGGCTGCACACTCCCGAGAGCGCCTGTGTTCAGCAGAAATATACTCATGGTAGTACATGATGGTGAAGTCTTGCCTATGGGATGTTAGGAGTCACAGTTTTATTCTCTTGAGCATCTCAGGAGTTGGGTAGAGGTGTGTGGGGGTGTGGTATATGGAGGGTGAGGACCAGAAAGCTGAGTGGAGAGTCTAGAAAAGGGGCAGCGAGGGTGATCTTCCTCAAGCTTTTAAAATCCTAGACATAGTTGTTTTTGCCAAGCCAACTTAGAATCCTTATTTCAGAATCTATTTTGATGTGGAAATAAGATAAAAACGATTCAAAAACATAACACCTGTAATGAAAGTTTTGTTTCAGCTTCTGGGTAGAAAGCAGTTAGCTATTCTTGTGGTTAAAAATTATTGTCAGCACTAATTGTTCAAGAGTTTTCTCTTCTTAAACCAGTATGGGTGTCCTCGTCCTCCCACCCTAATTTCCCTCTCAATTCATTCCAGCATTGTCATTTTCTTTTTTAAAAAAAATCATCAGCCTTAATATACAAGAACTTACCTGTATCTTATCTAACTTTTCTAGCTAAGATCCAGATAGCCTTTCACACTGGATATTTGCAAAACAGATTCCATGAGATGCTTAGATCAGAACTCATTAAAAAGTCTTACCCCCTCTGCAACACCCAATTGATGCTAAACAGTGCTAAGTTTGAACTGGAGTTTGGAACAACGTAGGATTTTTGAAAAAAGAAACTCAAACTTCAGTATTTAATTTTAGTGTGATTCTCTTGTAGGATGGCACCAAGCATTATGAAAAGCCTGATGGACCACACCATTCCTGAGGTTTAAAAGTCGTGGCACCATGGAAACTTGGCTGAACTTCTCCAGTTTACTTCTTTGGCAACTTAACTTTATATTCTGCACATGAAGCTTCCTAGGAGCCAGAGCGCAAATGCTGCATGAGGACCTTTCTGTCTCACATGATGGCTGGGAATCTTACTGTTTGATCTGATACCTTGTTCAGACTTCAAGATAGTTGTAGCCTTATCCTAGTTTTACAGATGTGAAACTTTGAAAAGATTTACTGACTTTCATAGAATAGTTTCTCTACTGGAAACCTGATGCTTTTACAAGCCATTATGATTAGAATGACTGATGCAGACTTAGTTTTGTGTTAGAACCAGTCACCTTTATCCTATGAATCAAGTAGTGCTGTTCATATATTACTTTAGTTCTATGGTATATTTGCATTTTTACTCTGCTACCATAGTACATTTGGAATGATTGCTTTTGACAGCTTTTTTTTTTTTTTTAGTTCTGTGTGTGTGTAGTGCGTCTGTAAAACACCAATTAATAACATTGGTTTCATTCCACATAAGCATTATACAGTGTATATAGGTTGCAAGCGATTGTGTTGATTATCATTAAATTTGAACTACCTTCAGTTAATATGCTTGAACTGTCGCCTTAACTATGTTAAGCAACTAGAATAAAAGCCAAAATATAACTATTGCTGCCTTTCTAAAAACCACAGTGCAGTTCTGTATTAAACTGAAACGTCCACTAGCCGGAGCGGTTTAGCGGCGCACGGAGCTGCTTCGTTGCATTTGAGATTTTTTAGTTATTGTGTAACGGAAACTTCTTTCTTCTAAAAGTTATTGGTATCGTTTTCTGAGAAATGAATCACTATATATTTAATGTAAAAATTCTTGTAGTAAGTAGGATAAATGGTTGATTCCCTTTTTTCATTTGTAGATTAAGTGGGATAATACCTAATTTTGACATTTTTCTCTTAACCATTATGTAACCTAGCTACTTTGGGATGGTCTTAGAATGCTGTTCAGTAATTTGTTCCATTTTCTGACTCCTCCCTGCAAACAAACAAAATGGCATTGACACTTTATCTTCATTTTTTCCTTCATTTTGGTTTATACCTATTCTAATTAAATACGTATAAACATAAGTTAAATTTTAGTCTGTTACTGCATTATTTGGAAACTGCGGCTTTCAGCAAACCTGTGTAAGATGTAGAAAATAGGCACATGAAATTCACCTTGGGCCTGTGAAAGAGTCACTCCTACAGCACCTGATATCCAGGGCCCTGAGAAAGGCCCGCTGTGCTCAGAGAGCAAGAGTGTCAGGGGGGTTAGGAGTGCTTTCCAGCTGTGAACTGTTCTAGCCCTAGCCGAGCAGTAGGAGGTTGGTGAGGCTGTGGACTCCCAAGCAACATCCAAGACCAGTTGATGTTTGATGACACTTAAACAGACTGAAGGTATTACCTTGGTCTGGTTTGCGTTTTTCCCCCATGCCACATTGCTACAAGATACAGCAATGTTTTTAAAAAGTATAGAAAAACTTTAAATCACATAATTGTGGTTGGTTCAGAAAAGAAAATCAGGGCTACTACTTCATAGCTTACCTTGTCTGAAATTTAGAAAAGCAAACCAGGGTTTCCCAGTTTGATTATTTACTTTGATATCCAGACTTGGGTCTGAAGATAGTTCCGAAAGTGTAAGAACAACATTTGCATCACTATGGTTTTCTACAAGGATCGATACTTGACATTCTTAAAATGTACTTTTCTTTATAATGTCATTTAAACAAGAAAATGAAAACTACTTTCATTACAGAAAAATATTTTTAATGTCGTAGAAAAGATGAGCATTTAATTGCTATAATGAAATAAACCATTCCTATACACAGTAAACAACTGCTAATCCTTCCCCAGGTTCTTAGAATCTGAGGATAGTAAGTTATATAGAAAGTAACACCATGAAAATACATACCCAAAACCCAATGGGCAGCAGTTGTGTAGATCAGTAAGACAAAATAGAGTGACTCAGAAGTAGAGAATACTGTACATTTTCTTGGAAAATTCTAAATTGTTCAGTGTTTTCTGATTGTTTCCCCAGCCCAGTGTAGCATCTCTTAGCTACTTACTTTGCCACTCGAATCTGTCTCCTGACCGACCATTGGCCTTATAAATGTAATGTTTTCTCCTTAACACTGCCTTAGAGGATGGCAACTAACAGCTTTCAGTGAAGTCACCATGATTTAGAAAGTTTAAAACCACAGATTTCTCATGTGGTAAAACCTCTAATTATTATCATTGCACATTCACCAGTTCATTTAAAAGTTTGGTTTAAAAATATATTAAATAGAGTTCAATTTAATATTGAGGAGAGGAAAAGGCACTTAATACTGTAATTTCCAGAACATAATTTGTCTGTCTTCCCCTCCCGTGATGATACTGCTACACTGTTCATTCATCCATATACATGTCACAGCACCTAAGAAAAAGAGACATTACGGTTAAGAAGTAAGTTGACTGGGACACCCCGATAGATATAGTACTTAACGTTAGTAAGTACTATATTGTCTCATCCTATAAGGAAATCTTTGTAGAAGTTAAAAGCTACTTGGTACAAAGAGCTTGTGAGGAACAAGAAACCATTTAAATGTAAAGCTAAAGCAACTGGGAATTATGGGTACAGAAGGGAATGCAAATACAAGCAAATACCTCTAACAAAAGTCAGGACAGATGAGGGAGAAGGTGGAGAATTGGTGTGCTGATTGATTTCCATTTCTATTTTAAGTGTCAAAGTGTTAGTTTAAGCTAGTAAGTTGGGGAAAAAAAGGCAGACACATTACTTCAATGGATAATGGTAAGAAGAAATAGAAAAATGACAGAGAAAATGAAAGGCATGAGTTACTGCTCGTAGTGGGAAGTCAAAGGATACTTACAACCGTAAATCCTAGAAGAATTAAAAACTAAATCCTCCAAGTGATCAGGAGACAACCATGCAAATGTAAGCAAACAGTGAATCTCTAAGAGATACTATTAAGTGAAAAATACAGCAGATTGATTAACATGCCAACATATCCTCTCAATAATGAGAGGACATGAAGCCAGGAAACTGTCCTCCAAGGAGGAGGACTGGGAAGAGGAGACGGCGGTGGGAAGAATACTTAGTTTTTACTGTAATTTATTACTTCTGCATTGTTTGTTTCTTAAAACTATAAAAACTATAAGAGTTTTACTATAGTTTTTAATTTTCCATATAGAAGTTAATATAAAAACTTCGTTTTTGGAGTCAAATGTCAACATAAATCTAAATCCTAAAGGACCCAAAAGATGCAGATCACTTAGGTAACAAGGATGCTGGAGGGGAATGTTTACACCAGGAGGGCCCATGGAATACTTTCTGACTGAGAACAATATGCTCCGTGAATAGCAGGTTTGAATAGTAACTTTGCATCCTGCTACTTTACCGAATTTATCAGTTCTAATAGTTTTTTTTTTGGTGGAACCTTTTAGGGTTCTATAGTACCATGCCATCTGCAAATGACAGTTTTATTTCTATTTGGATGCCTTTTATTCCTTTTTCTTGTTTGATTGCTGTGGCTAGGACTTCAGGGAAAGCAGGTTTGAATTCAATATTTTAGGGAAGTCAAGTCACCTGCTAACTCCTTACCTGTATGGCCCTGTATTCTTTCACTTAGCTTTCCTCTGAGGAGGTCCCAAACAAGCAGTTCACCAGACTGACTTCCGGATAAAACAGTATTTCCATCCCAGATGAAGCACCTGCAAGAATGATTAGAAATAATCATTATTCATCATGAAGAAGGGATATATTACACTGGCCAAAGGAAGCCCAAATGACATGACCATGACCATTTGTGTAAATGGCTTCACCACTAGTAACCCAAGAAAATGTACCTCTGGGGCTTGTCTGAAGTCATAGAAGAGATAAGCATTCCTGTCTGCACATCGATGACATTTAGGCAGCCATCTTCTCCTGTGCTGAGGACATGGCGACTGTCTACAACACGAAGTGAAACACAGATACAGGCTACAGCTTCAGGGCATGATTTATATTACTCTGGTCTGAGATTTTATTTCTGAATCCAGTGGCCCAATGTCCATTTTCATTTTCCTTGAGCTACTTGTTTTATTAACCAGTGACTATCCTGTCCTTGAAATGCTTCTGTTTCTAAGACACTGGGTTGATGACCCTTTGGTGTGCGTTCATTTACATCTTATAAATTAATTTCTCTAGTGAGTTGAGGAATTAAGAATAATATCCAATACAGCTTTTCTACTACATGCAGAATGCACAAGTATACTTTATTCCGCCATGAAGCAGCCTTAGCTACAGGCAAAACCTCTTTTATCAGCAGTGTTTTTCTTTTTGCATTCTCATTACTTATTTCAAAATAATAATTCCATTTCCTTGTTATCATCTGTATTAAAAAGGATAATACTACCTGGGCTAAAAGCAGTATCACATACAGTTCCTGAATGGCATGGAATCTGGTGCAACATGGTGGCCACAGCGAGGTCCCAAATATTCACCGTGCCTTCTTTGGTGCCTGAAACCAACAGTGTGCTTGCAGCATTTAAACTGATTGTATCCACCTAAAGAAGAAAACACATAAATATTCCATTTGGAATTATGGTCATAAGCTATGTTTCTCTGGGCCAATTCAAATATGCAGACACGATATAGATTAAGCTCTATGGTACGGTGTACTGGAGCAGCTAATGCCGATGTATTTCAACACCACTCATTGAATGATAATTTATTTAAAAATGAAATTCTTCATATACTAGCAAATGAAGTACTGTTAGAGGAAATGTAATGCTGTTTTAAAACACCCTAAAATCAACAATCTAACTCCATGAATAATAAATTGTACTGAGGTGCCAAACCACCTGAAGCACAGCCAATGGGTAACTCTGAGGGACCTGGGAGAAGAGGGGGATCACTCAAGGTTATCCTTGCATATCTGTCTTGAAAAACATTAAGTATTTCTCAGCCTTGGCTAATCGGTGGACCATGCACATTAGGCATCACTTCACGACCTCAGAAAAAAGGCAGAGCCGTAAGCCACAGCCTAAGTGCAGCAGTGTGATCCCGTGGAAACAGAACGAGTGAAAAGTGCAAAGCCCAGCCTTGGTCTGCCCCAGGCTGCGTGCACTTGGCCATCCAGATATCGGGCCAGTGTCCTCAGCTTTTGGATGTGTGTCACCCTACAAAGGTGCTCCTGAGAGAGGAGAGGAGGCATCTGAAAAAATGCAAAGGAAAGGGCCTGCGGAAATAAAACTGCTCTCTCTTCCCCCACTCTGCCCTATGCTCTTCAGTTAACATGTTTTCCACAGCTGCGTCCCCACCTCAAGGATCCTCCGGCCCCTTCCTTATCTCTGTAGCTGTGTATGAATGTCAAGACTGTGTGGAACTGTTTGTTCTGTTACAGTTAGAGCTCAGCCTCTGGATAAGGAACCCACTGAGCTGAGCGGGTGAGACATCAATGAGTGCTGCTCTCTGTCTGTAAGCCTAAGGAGTCCCGTCTCTCTGTTCAAGAATCCGATAACAGTGTTGATAACACCAAGGTCTCAGACTCTACAAGACAAAACGACCTGTAAGACCATTCCTCCCCTGCAGCCCTCCCACCCGAAGCTCCCCATCCCCACTCTGAGTAAGGAGGGACATGTAAAACCTCAGACAATGGAATCACATGCCCCTTGCATGGACACTGCAAAAGTATATAAATTGTAATAAATCTAACCAGACTGAGCTCCTGCATGGAGTTGTTAACCCCATGCACTCCGCCAGCCTAATAAATTCTTCCTCTAAACAAAACTGTCTGAGCATCCGACTTCCTCTGTTGGGCGTCGCTTCCTGCAACATTCCCTTCCACTTTCTGTGTCAGAAAACATGAAAGATGGGTCACATCTTGTTGCCCCAAATAGTTTGAAGGAACCCCAATATTCGATGCCATGCTCAGAGGTGAGTATTTTGAAAACCTAGCTGGACAGTTGCCAATTCTCTGGGGGAATAGGAAACAAGTAAAAAGGACAAAGTGGACTTGGAAACCCAGAGTCAGCTCAAAGAAAAGAACTGAGAGTTAGTTGGTCTCCGACCTCCAATAAGCAAAATAAAACAAAGCAAAGGATCATAAACAGAAAAGTAGAACCAAGACTCTCCCGCAAGCCCTGTACTTCGAAGGTCAACCTTCCTGCCCTGTTGCTGCCAGTACTCACACCGACGTCATGTTCCAGCTCGGCCAGCATGTCAAACTGGTGTCTTTTGGTGCCTGTCATTTCTGCTGGAACGCCAGACCACACCTAGGATGGGATACAGTGCAGAAAGTATTTGCAAACATTTACTATAAAAGCATTTCTAAAACATTCAGGAAGAACTCCCTTGACTAACCAACTTCCACCGAACACACTCGCCAACAAAATGGAGCTGCATATGCTTTTGGCTCCTCTCCCGCAGTGCCTGGGTCTGCCTTCCCGCCATCCTGTGCTGTTTGGACCTGTGTCTGTTTCCATCCCTTGCATTTGCTGTTGTAATTAAAATTATGTGATTTAAGTATTGTGTGAACTAAGGAAATACAAGTACAGAAGTGCTGTGTCTATTAATATTTTGAGAAGACTCAAAAAGGGAAGTCACCAAAAAATTACTAAAATTAGATGTAGACAAAAAAACTTATCTTCAAGAATGGGGGACAAATTCCTGAAAAACTTTTAAAGGAATTCTAATAGTTTTAGGTTCTTGCTTTCTTTCTACACAAATGCAGTTGGGAAACCGAAGATGATGAATACTGGCATGGTTTATGGATAGCCTTACATGAGTAGAATGGTGAATTGTGCATTTGTATGCTCTAACTTTCAATAAAATTCGATATCTTCTAATGATTCCCGACTTTAACATTACATTTGCTAATTAACTTATCAAACATTAGTTCTAACTGTACTAGATAAGAGATGCTGCTACCTGTACATTTCTCCATAACTCTACTGTCTAATGAACATTAGATCATTCAAACCCCAGTTGAATACACAGTACAAAAATCACGAAAGTTTCCTATCATATCGAGAAATACACACATTAAAAAAAAAACAAAACAGGCAATAATATTCCATATCCTTATGTATCACATACTTTGTGCAAAATAGTGAAGCAACTGAATACATTAACAGGTAGCTGAATTTATAACATTTGTATTTATCCAAACACTTTTAGTTAGCAATTATATATAAACCTTCACTGTAGAGTCCCATGATGCAGAATATAGCCTGTTGTCATGCCAACAGATCTTACTAACGGCATCATCATGTCCCATTAATGTGTCTTGGCGTCTTCCAAAAGCTATGGAATAAAAATAGCTAACAAAAAAGATAATGAGAACTATTAAAACAACATCCAGCTTAGTTTTAAGATTCTTAAACACATACTCAAGAAACATTGTTTAACTCTACACTTACTAAGGCCCACTAGAATTACAAATTACTTGTTCTCACATTATCAAACCAAAATATTGAAAATTTTAATTTAAAACTAGAAATTTCCATGTCTGACTCATCTGTATTTTTATCTCAATTTAAAACTTAGAGAAAAATAGAGTCCAATTAGAGAAATTATTAGATTCAAATAATCATATTCAAATCCAAGAGTATTACCCTCATCTAATATTTGTTCCTTTTCTGAAAATGACACAACACAGTGTCCTGCCAGTGGAAGAGTCTGTCCTTTCCTGCTTCATGTCCACAAAGGCAGCTACATGCATGTGGAATCACAAAGGAGCAAGCACAGATACGTACACGTTATTATCCCATGAAGAACTTATGACAGTGGCATCTCCTGGTAAAAGTAAACATGATGATAAAGCCTGAAATATAAACAATTCAACATTAATAATTTACAATAATTAGTAAAACTCTAACATGATAAAACTATCTTTTATAAGATTCCCCCCACAATTAATGCTCAAATTCTGTTTATGTTGGCCTCTCTCAATATTTACAATGTTTCTTTCAACTGGCTAATTCGAGATGGCTTATTTCTTCCTAAATGCAGGAAAGAAAGTCCAAGTGTGCCAAGGGTACGAGGCTCTGGCCTGGCGGCGGTTGGGGCTCCGGAAGGCCCTGGCTCACTGTCCTGGGCTGGGGGTGACCCTAGAACAGTGGCATAAATCATGGGGAAGGTGGGTGGGGATTATCCCCAAGAATGCAAATGCCCCCACTGGATTACAGATTTATGGGTAAGGAAAACTGCCAAAATTCTTTAGGGGATTCCAAATCTTTCAGATGATACGCATTAACAATAAAATGTGTTTTTCAGAAGAAGTGGTTTTCTAGTTTTAGGTATCTCATTGAGTCAGACAAGCATACGTTATTTCAGTAGCACATGCACATTAAGTCCAACAGTTCCGACAGAGGGAGGGTTTATTAAGGAGAATTAATAAACATTATTATGAGAAAGAGGCAACTTGAAAAAAATTTAAATTTAATTTAGAAGTAATCTAATTAAGGCATTCTGTAGATACCACACAGGAATAAACCCAATTGTTTTGATAGAAACAAAATGTCATTATCTGTGTGTGTATAAAACGAAGTGCATAACAGTGATTGGAAATTAAAGTGAACTCACCATATTTGAAAATGATATACTTCTTTGTAGCATTTTGGATTCTTTAGAAAACATCTTCAAGGTGGAATCTAATTTAATAATGAGAAAGCAAGCTGTGAGAATGACCTCCTGGCTCTTGCAGATGACCGAGAATGCTGCCCTTCCACCCCAGGAAGGACACTCCTGGTCTACGCCGGGTGGTACTCAGGGCAGGAGGACCAAAGGCCTCATCCTACACTGATTCTGTGATCTGTGGCCCCATGACAGGGAAACCAGTGAAAACCTGGCACAGACACAGCACACGGCTGACCTTTCAGCACGACTGAACACAGACTTAAGTCTAGTGACTGACAGAAGCTGAAGTTAAAGAGGAGTGAAACAGCAATTTTAATATTAAAGAAAGAAAAGACTGTGGCAATATAAGTTGTTTTTTCTTTTTTTAACCAATAGCCCAATTGTGGTGTGATACCTTGTACTAAATTAGCATTTATGAAACAGAATCACCAATTTTCCAAAAAATAATAAAGTAGGGATTAAGATGTCCAAGCTTTTAAAATTTCCCTAAAAGAAGTTTTAGAAATGTATCAAAACCTCTTGAAAACCACGACTCAGGAATCACGATGTGCTCCAAATATCCCATATTTGACATATGTAACATTTCCTAACTTGTAAACATACAATATGATAGATAAAAGGTCAGAATGAGATTTAAACAATTTATTTTGTATAGTAGAATTTAGTATTTCAATCTAATTTTTGCAACACCAACACACAGAAGACCTGAAACTTTATAAACATAAGTCTAAGTAAAACATTGTCCAGCATTAGCTTGAAAACAAAAACAGAAGAATGAACACAATATTGCCTGAACTTTTCCCTGAGTGGCATAATTTTACTCTGATATTCTTCCCAACCTTGCTTTTGATTCCAAAAAAATACCTTTCTATAGGCAATTCTGAGTAGTCATCACAAAGTCTACTTAAGCCTATTAATTTGGCGCATCCTACAGAAAACCATAAGCCAGCCTGGTGTATAAAGATGCTTTTCTTGAAATGAAGGTTCCCTGCCCTACCAGGGGTAAGCGCGTCACAGATGGCTGGAAGAGCTAGTCTCACAGGTCATGCGGACGTTCCTGTCATGCCCACATATCTAAACACACACTGCAAGTCTGAGAAAGACATGTAACTTCGGGGTGACAATCAGGATACACATGTAAATCAGTAACACAAATTATTAAGAGTGAGAAGAAACAAACAGAAAAAATAAAGCGACTTAAAAAAACCCATCTCTCTTTCCTTTATTTAGCAAATTCACAAAGAAGCAATATAATGCTCAATAAGCCTCAGAGATTTAAAGCCTTGAAGCTCCTAAAACTCGTGGTTCAGAAGGTCATACAAGTACAACAAACTGAAGGATTCGACAAACCATGTCAGACAAATCCGGCTAAGATGCGAGCGCCGCCTGAAGGAAGCACTGCGCGCCGTGTGACAAGGCTGGCAGGCGCAGCAGGCAGGAACCCTGGTGAAACCCTGGTGAAACGCTTCCTTCCATCCGAGCATCGCCTCAGCGGCCCCAGCGTGGGCCAGGTGCCTCCTGCGTGTCAACCTCCCTTAGTCTACGGCAGAATCATTTTCTATGCTTTGTGGAAAATTGTTTTATGAAATCTTAGACTGTATTTCAAGGAGAAAGGAATGACATGCTACAGGTAAGAAGCCAGGATTACAGAATCTGAGAGGAGCGGCTGATTCACCCCGAAGGGCTTAGTTCGATAGCAGCATTTCTTAACTTAATGGATGAAAAATATAATTTCCTATGATACAGACAAAAGAGCAAGTAGACTCAAAAACAGTCAGCTACTAATTTTGAGGTAGAACCGGTTATTTTAAAACCCAAACAGGATAGGTTTTACCTATCCTAACATAGTACCCGTTTCGTCTTCACACCTCCCAGAGTGCCTGCCACCACACACCGACCACACCAGGGACAGAGCGCGCTTTAATAACTGCATATCACGTAGACTGCCAGGGAAAGCAATGGTAAGTACAGCAAGAGATGCTTTATGCTTAGTCCTTTTTTAAGATCAATATAGTAAAATTCTAATATGTCATTAAAATATAGGAACAAGTCGTATCAACCAGCCACTGCAGGGTTTTTCATAATTCTGACAATGTATAAGCACATTAACAACGTTGGAATTAGATTTCAAGCTAAATCTGACAAGAAACAGCCTGAATATATACTGAGTGACAAAAGTGAAAAGCTTCACAGCAAATTTGCATTTCCACGTGCTAACACACTCGCCCGTGCTGCAGCTCTGACAGCAGCGGCTGGGTCTCTGCACCACGGGGTGGGGGGCGCGCCCCAGGGCAAACGCCCTCTTGCGGTGGGAAAGGCTCCCCCAAGCAGGCGGATGGAAAGTGAGGTCCTGTTGTCCCATCCCTTAAATTCTGGGAAACCTTCTCAGCAACAGAAAGGTATTTTTTTCTGACAAACTACACAAAATTGTAAGTTATCACAAATTCATTGCTTAAAATGTGTCCTATGTGGAGGGAGCATACCAAGCACAGCCCTGGACCGAGTTCAGGAACTTGGACACTTTCTGATTCTAGGTAAGCCACTTTTCGGGCAGGAAAACATACCTTGTGAGGTCGTAAAGACTGAAGACCCATTGCAAGAGACCGCTATGCCAGTAACCGCCCTGTTCAAAGACAAAAGTTTCATAAATCTCCACTCACCACGTGCTAGGACACCCATCTCTTTCAAGTCTTTGATTTAATTTTACCGAGTTTCTATATTTTTTTTTGATTCACAGCTCGTCTGCTGGATCTGACCATTACCAAATCATCACTAATTCCATTTGGTGATACCCGTGGCTAGGAAACAGTCCCACTCTTGGCTTCCCGAGTTGCCGTACTCAAAGCTTAACATTTCTGACAACTGGAGAATTACTCATGCTTCTCCTTCATTTCCGCCGTATTTGACCACCACCCAAATTATTGAAACTCTTCTTTACGATCACCTCACTGGCCTCGTCACTGAACTGAATGTACCTAGCATCTGTGCAGGGAGGACACCACTGGCGGGTCCCAGCATGTCCTGTTAAAGGTTCGTTCACATGGTCACTGCCTTGAATTACAGGCCCCTTTCCATGAGCTGTTTTGAGACGGTGAGAGGGAGCAGCCATTGCTGTAATGAGTAAGGAGGAACTACGCATTCTTTTCACGAGGCCGAGGTCTGCTTTTAACCACTGATCTAAAGCAGAACGGCACATTCCCTTCACAGGATGCCCACGGTCATGGGCAGGATGAGCCTTGTCTTATCTGTAACACAGCGGATCAGGTGACATCAGTGCTTCTCAAGCTGTTCTGCCCAAGTACACAAATATCCTTCATGGCAGAAGACAGGGACACTCAACTGCCCCCCCCCCGCCCCCGCCTGACAGCAAGCCCAGCTTCTCCGTGGTATAGGTATTATACTGAAAATTCCTGTGGACTTTACAATGTTCTCTCTTTCTCTCTCTCTTTCCAAACACACACGCACAGTTTCTTATCATTTTTTAAAGAGATGTATTTTCCCCTACAATATCAGTAAATTCAACACTTAGGAAGAACATACTATGTTTGTCCTGTGGCTTTCTACCACTGAAGACTCGGAGAGCTGCGCATCTCAGTGTGAGAGGCACAAAGCCACCTGCTGTCTACAGACCCCATCTACAGAAACCAACTACAGAAACGACAGCATGGTGGGCCAACACGAATCCGTTTTGTGCCAGTTCTTCTTGCCACATAGACTTCATGGGGCTGATCACTATAGACTTTTTGGGGGGATAAAAAATAATCAAGATGACATTGAAAGAGAACATCCCCCTTGACTCAGCTTAAAATGGTTTCATCCCAAGACCCCAACTTCTGTGAAGAATGATAGAGACATTCTTACTCTTTGTGAATTTTATACTGCTCGTACAACTGCAGTTTGGCGATGTTATTCCAGGCCAGTGTTTTGCTTTCTTCAGTCAGGTCTTCGAAAGACTCTTCACCTGGAGAGACTACATTAAATTATTGCTAAGTGAGTCAACAAAATTAGACAACAAGCATTAGAGTCACAATATTTTCTATTAAAGTCAAATAATCAAGAATACAAAATATCCCACCAAAATATACTTGATAGATAGGCTCCCTATTAGTCAAGGAAAAATAATATGGCACACAATCTAAACAATATGGAAAATCATTTGGAGAAAGATTAAAAAGTATCTTTGAACACTAGAGTGTTTTTATAGTTTTGTCAACGTTTGCAAAGTTTTCACTTGGCCCATAACTTGAGAACATCAGGAAACACAAGACTGAATAACCATTTCCTTGTCAGCAATCTTTGCAAACATCTGATGGTTCCCTAAGAATGCTGCGGTTCTGTTTTAGTTTTGAGGGGGAGAAAGCAGAGATGAAAGCAATTACTGCAAATGCTCCCAGAGAGGCCTAGCTAAGTGATCCTTTCACTTCTGTTTCAAGAGAGGCTGGAACAATTACCCCTTCTAAAATAATCATGAGACAGTGGTATGGGTCTGGTAACTAAGCTGAGCAAGGGTTTAAGAAGCATCACAAGATAATCCAATGATCTTTATGACTTAATCCTGTGGGGTTATCTCTTAGAAAACTACTTCCAGCCAGCTCTGTGACTCTAGTGAGCTATTTCTCCACGCTTGAGAACATATCTAGCTAGCTATGTGTGCCTAAGACTGAATGTCCCTGGAACAGATAAATTTGGACATAATAAGAAATCAAGTGATTTTGCCCCTAAAGTTTCATATAGTGTCACGCTCCTTCTGAAAGCCTGCAGGTTTCAGGCGTCTTAGATGAAACCTAAAACACGGATAACTGGGTGAAGGTGCAGGTACTTTCCTCCCTCTCCAAACACTAGATGTGAGAAACAGGGTCAAGTTCACTTTAGCACCTAGCGTGAGCCTGGCACAGGACAGATATTCTGTAAATGTTTGTCAAATGATTGAAAAAGAAAACACAATTGAAGAGAGTACCCTGAATTCAAGATCTGTATGTGGGGATGGAAGAGGAGAATTAGGGACAGAAGAAGTCATTTTTGGGTAGAGTAAGAAAGAGTGGGGTGGATAGTGACAAAACAGCCATGGCCAGGATATAGCAATGTGAAAAAGAGAATAGTTAAGAATCAAATGCCAGTTTGGAAAAACACAGAAAAGAGAACTGTAATCATCACAAAGAAAATACTGCCAAGTCTCAAATCACCAGAAAATAAGAGACATTTGATTTCCTTTAAAGGCAATATTAAAAACAAACAAAACAACAAAAATAGGCTGTGGTTATTATTTTTTTTTAGCAGCACCACAATAAGATGGTAAAGCGATCATCGCTAAGCAGCACGACAGCTCGTGCCAGAAACAACTTAAGCAAAACAGAGAAACAAAAGGTGCTTACACTTAATCTCTTTGCAAAACTTACCTGGAGAATCTGCTATGGAAGCATTATAACTGGAGGTTTGGGGTAAACTTTTAAACTTTGGGATAATCTTTCGAGGATGTGGTGTCACAAAGAGCTGTTTTGGTGTCTGGCCAAATTCCAGGATTTGGGTCAGCATGGCTACTTTCTCATCAGGATCCTCGATGCTTTAGGACAGAACACAAACAATGCAGTGAACCACTAAGCTCAAGCTCCCTGAAAGCACACACTTCAGATAATACAGGCCAACAGGAGAGAGGTACCTTCAAATGCTAACAGCAGCTATGTGCAGGAATGGTCTAAACCTCATCATAGATTTTCTGATAATTTTCTGAGGCTCAGTAACTCACATAATGGTGAAAGCAAGATAATTCATTGTAAAGTTTCCACACTTTCATATTATCAAATAACTCCATTAATCATTCAGTTAAAGAGTTTTTTTTTGTAACAAAGTAGAAACTCCTTATAGACATAAGTACCTGTTCAAGTCTACACCGCCTTCATAGGTCAGGGGATGGAATACTGAAAAGAGAGACATAAAACGCTATTGAAAGACGTACTGGTCAGTTATCATACACTCCGCTCAGAATTTTAAAACTCAATATCTACTTTAAACTTTTATTCGAGTAAATTAATTTTCACTTTGCAAAACAGACTAATAATATACAACTTCATTAAATATCAATTTGAATTATCTTTATTAAGCAGAAATCTAATTGGCAGGTTAGAGGACCTGTTATCTCAGTGCATTTCTCATTCAGCATTATTTTCCCCTGAGGGGAAGTGTGAGTCACTCTGCCCTCTACACTGGCCTATGAGAAGTCCCGCCTGAACTCCCAGCTCAGCTTCCTTGACATCAATGCTGAGAAAACTGTGGGGAAGTAAACTGAAACTGACAAGGTGGTGTTACCAGTGTTGGTTTCTTTCTGCTCAGTTAGAAACTCTGGAGCCCTTCACAGCAACTGAGGTAGCTAGCTGTTCCATCATATCTTGATTGAGTTTTAATTGAAATTATTGAAGGAATAGAGAGTACATTCTGAAATCAGAAGACTTTAGAGAAAGATCTCTTGGCATCAAGGTGAAGCTCATGTTCTTTAGGCAAAAGTACTTCCTCCTCTGTTACTCGGTATCTAATCCAGAGTCACTGAGCCAGTGGGCCCTGTTTGCTGATATAAGATTCTTTTGGTGAAGAGATAAATTTGACTGTTCTGCCCTCATTTTTTTTTTTTTGGTGGTGGTGGGGGGTTGTTTTTTTTTTCATCAAATGCTAAAGGAACTTTCAATGACCATTACCTACCATTATGGGCTCCAACAGCCTCACTTCCTTTTTGCTTGTAGCCAAATATTAAATCAATCCACTCGTGAAGGTGCTCTGACACATAATTACTTTCCAACGCATCCTTGCTCTTCTGTAGAAAGTCCTCGGGACCTGTTAGATTAGACTTGATCAAAACATCACAATCTCCATTTTATTTTCTCTCATTTCTTTTGTCTATCCACATGTAGATAAAGTTTCTAGGATAGGCAAGAGGTACATATTTCTTAAATGAGATTGCCTCCATTATATAAAATATAAATTTTGTGGGGGAGAAAGTGGCAAAAATACTTTTTATAACATTTAGGTTTCTCAAGCATATATCAATGTTTTTACATTACAGACTCATTGAACATTTTTTTTTTTGAAATACGAGTGATATTGCCTCATTTAGATAGAAAATTATGCTGTTATTTTAAAATCTACACAATTAAATAGTTAATAATATGGAAATTCTACTACTACGTTAAGAACTTCTATCATACATTACTTTCAAAGTGGTACTCACTCCATGCCCAAGGGGGAAGTTCTACATCATCAACCATCTGCCCTCCTTGTCTCTTTCCCAAATTCAGCTTCAGACTATTGACTAGAAAGCTGACATCATCACCATAGAACTCAGGAATCAACTAAAAGTTTCAGGGACAGAAAAATAAAAAGAACAGCAATAAACATTTTTTAAGCACTTAATCATTAGCTTTTTAAAAATTTATATATATTATTTTAGTTTAGTTTTTATTTATTTTTTTAATTGAAGAAATGATTTAAATTTTTTTCTTTTTTTCTCTTCCCCCATCTACCTACCTCTCCCTCTTACCCTCTGGTAAATTTATATTTTTATTTAAGTATAATTGGTATACACTCTTATATTGGTTATATTAGTTTAGAGTGTACAATATAGTGATTTGACATTTTTATACATTAGCTTTTTTAAACTGCTTACCTCTTTAAAATCTGTTGCACCATCCAAACAGTTTTTCCAAGTTTCTGCAATGCTAAAAATGAAACAAATTCAACTGCCTTTAATTCTAGGTCATGGAAACAGCCACCATAGCGCTTTCTCTGGACAGAGGTGTTCTACACTTTACCTATAGTAAATCATTTCTCTCATTAACTCAGAATTCTCGAATTCCATCTGTATACCCCTTGTACAAATGAGAAAAAATTCTCTAGGCTCTCACGGGACCGAGCATGGAGTCAGAATACGGCCCTAGATGAGACATCTCCAAGCCCCTGCCATGAGCCTTCGCCCACAAACTGCCTCAGTGAAGGGCCAATGGAGGCAGGTGCTTAAACACTGGAAAAATAACACAACTATTTTAAAGGCTCATTTAAAAAAGGATTATAAATAAACATACACAAAGCTTAGAAAAAGATTGAAAAGACAGAGACTAAAAGATTAACAATTAATATTATCAGCGTGGTAGGGTGCCAAGTGAACTCTATTTTCTTCTTTATATTTTCTGATTTTTTTTTTGGCGAGAAAATACTACTTTTACAATTAAAAAAAGTTATTTACACATTCACAGGGAATCACATTCAATTCATAGCAGAATTATTTAGAATAATGAAATGTTGAAAACAGTCTAAATGCACAACAATAAATGATTAAAATAGTTAAAAAATATATTGTGACATAGGTTAGGATATAATACAATAATTTTTAAAATGACACCGTTTTGAAGAACATTTAAGAACATAGGAAAAAAATTCAAGATTTAATATGAAGCTACAAAAGGCAGGTAAATAACTGTATTTAAAGTATATTCTCACAATTGCACACACACACACACACACACACACACACACACACACAGAAAAAGCCTAAAAGGGATATAACAATTAGTGATTTTTTACATATATTTACATTTTGATTATACCTAGTTTTTTTTAAACAAACATATTACATATATATTTAGAAAGTTTAAAAAATGGGTGAGGCATTTATGTCAAACCTGTTGAACATTCTGTCCGCATTATCAAATCTTCCATTTTGCAGGCACAGCATATACTCTGGAGCTAGAGGGGGAAATAATCAGAGTTACATGAAATCATAGAACCACTGGAGAATCCCTGTGCAATGACCCTGAATTGGGGGGGGGGCGATGGGAAAGAGCCTCACCGATCCTCACAAGGTAAAAGAGCACGTAGCCGGGGGAGGAGTAGTGACTGCCGTACATGAACCTGGGCTCTGGCATCTCCTGGTAGCGCGTCTACAACATATGGGAAAAAAAATACTACTAAACGTTGGCTATGAGAATAATAAGTGACTAGAGGAGTAATACTAAAAGAGATCATGCATGGGCACATTATATTCATTAATATCTCTATTGAATAGGAAAATGAAAGATAAAAAGGAGAAAAATCTGTGCACAGACACAGCATTGCTGTTGACAAGTATTTTGGTTTTCTTGGCTCAGTGGTAACAATGTTGGTGCTGGATTGAATATTCAGAATGGATTTTATGCGTCTCTTGTGCTATTTCCCAGAGAGCACCTTCATGAAAATAGGTAGTAAACTTGTAATCAGGTCAGCCTCCTACTTTCTGAATTGTAGGCAAAAAATACAAATGGTGAGTGGCTAAAATCATGGGAGAAGGCAGCGGGCAGAGAAGGGGAATGAGAAGAACCATGATCACTTTGGATATATCTCCCCTAAGTTTTAGAGAAACGAGTTTCAGTCACTCTAAAAACACAGGCCATTAAGTTCTAATTAACCCAGAATCCCTCCGTCCACGTACCAGTAGTCTCTCCAGCCGTTCCTTATTTAGGGCCCCGATTGGCTTACTAAGATCTCGGAAGGTTTCTGGATTTGACAAATCTATATAAATAAATACGTTTTTAAAAATTAATTAATCAAAAATAAAGAAGCAAGCTTATCCATTATCCCCCTGAACTGATTCATAAACATATTTATTTCCACGAAAGTTTTCAAAAAATTGAGACAAATTCATTAGAATTGTAGTATTTCTGATAGTTATTTTCGTAGCTGTGAAGTAAGAACTTTTGAGTTTTAAGTTAGCAACAGCCACTCAAGAGTAGTATCTCTAATTAGAAAATGCCTTGAATTTTTCTGAAAAAGACCTCCTGATAAAAAACTATATGGCAAGTAAAACAACAACAAAACTAAAATTTTAAGTCATTATTCTTCTACTGAGATTTACTTTATAAATTTTAATTCCAGTGAATATAATTCTGTGATAACAGCATGATTTGAGAACTAGGAACATGAATATTATCAGAGAAATAAATTCATATTCCTAGAAAATCTCACTCTTTCAAGTATAAGGACCCAGTAAGTGAACTGTCAAAAGGAATTTATTGTTCACAGTATGTAATTTTAAAATATTACAAAATAAAATTATAACATGATCACAATTTTTGTTAAAATAATTTGAAGTACATATACCACAAAATTAAAATGCCTATCTCTCTCAACTATAATTGAAAAAACAAATTTTTTTAAAGGCTACCTCTCAGTAATGTTATTGATGATTTTTATTTCCCTTTTGAATATTTCAGTACTTTCTAAATGTTCTATAATGAATAGTTGTTACTCTGGTGATCACATTTTTTATGTGAATTTAAATATAATATGATAATCTGAAATAATTTTCAAAGTGGAAAACTAAAGTATTTCAAAATGTGTTACTTATGGGAAATAATGATAATACTGGCTTAAAATCACGTTCATATTTTCTAGGCATGCCATTCAAGAAGTACTTGAGTACTTTCTTTTAGGATTAATAAAATTAAGAGACAGTGGAGAAAACATATAAAACACATATAATTTATATAGCACTTATTCACTACTTTGAAATAAAAACTGACAATCTTTAATAATAAAATCAAAATGGGTTCTAATCTATTCAAATACCTCATCATAACTCTATGACACAATTTATTCTGTCTTTTAAAATCCGAGCTTGGTGGCATTTACACACCCAGTTCTGAACTGCAGTAATCGCTGATTACCCATGGGAACACCGGGTACTGGGAGAGGTCATTGCAGCTGCGGTCGGCCAGGTTGTTGAGGTGCAGGAGGTACTGGTAGTTGGAAAGGTGCCCACGTTGCCACTGCAGCGTGTAGCTCTCGGCAGTGCGCTCTGTGACATGGTGCTCTGAGGAGGACAGGGCCTTCAAGGTCACCACTGAACTTGGCAAATATTGGTTAAGTTTTACTTGGCATGTAAAAGCCAGATGCTTTAAATGTGGACCCTTCTATGCATTTTTGAAAAACACATTTTAAGAAAAACAAAAAGAGGCTACGGTTTGTTTTTACTAAATATTTGTTCCATTAAATATGAATATCTTAAAGATCCAAGAGGGAAAATTATTAAATATGTTTAGAAAACACACCATATACATTAAATACATAGTATAGGACAAATGTAAAGGTATGGAGCAAGTATATAAATATTACGAGGTAATATATATTTACAATATTATATATAATTGATAATACATAACAAAGAATGTTTCCAAAAGTGCTTGAGTTTTAATGCATTTTAGAGGCCATGCCCATTTGTAAAGGCTTATTTCCTCCATTTTTTTATGAAATCAAAATAAAACCACCTTTTAGTTTCCTAGGAGTACTACTACTAAATTGTCAACGAGTATATTATTTATGCACGTGAGGAATAAAGAAACTGTTAAAGGAAAAAAAAAAAGGTATTTGGCAGAAAGACGTGATTTCTCAAACTAGAAGAACCAGAAAGATGACACTCAGAAATACCTCAGGAAAAATGGAATCACAGGTTACATGGCACCAATGATAACTTTCCTTTCAGAGAACATAAAATGAGTCAACTGTTCTATTTTGTTCAGGAAATTCTGCTTTCAACTTTATACTGGCTGCATCAAGCAACTTATCTGACTCATTTGTTGATTCAATATTTATTGCTATTTACTTTTACCATGTTTCTCCTCTAATCGGGGTTAGGAAAGGGCTTTAAAAATCAAAACACTTATCCTCATTCTCCATTCTCAGAACACCTCAGAGAAAGTCTGAACAACTTCAGAAATAACCTCAGAGAGAATGGACAGCTTTATAGAAGACAGACTTTTTAGGTCATGGCAAGTTTTTTGACTTGAGATTTTAAGACTCACCACAGAAGTTGTTTCTGTTATAATTTATTATAATTAGAAAAATAAGTAAGTTAAATCAGAAGACAGGAGATAACAGTAAACCTGTACCAAAGCTATACTTATGCATTAAGTGAAACTGAATAACTTTATGTGAGGAGAAAAAATATAAACTCTAAACCCTCTGTAAAATAAAATATGCTCCTTATTGAAAATAAATTATTCCTCCTTGAAGGAAAATTTCATTCCAAAGGAAGTACTTCATGCTGTACCTCATAAATGGTTTCACTGTACACTAGACTATTAAACAAAATTAAGATAGTATTAACAAATCCCAATACCTATTTTTAAAAATTATTCTGAAATTCTAGTCATCTGGCACCTGGGTAAACAAGAATAATTTAATTCGGCCAAACAACTTAATATGCTTATGCTTGAAAAGAAAAATATAGGTGTTCTTTCTGATAAAGGGAGGAAGATTCACATTTTCCATGACAGATTGAGGAAATATTAATTAAAAGCAAATTAAGTTCCACAGTACTAAACTGAGCCTAGAAGGTTCATGTGCTCCTTCTGTATTGTTTTCCTGCTCATGATTAAGACCACAATTAATGATCAGAAACATATGACTAGATAACTCACTGTCTCACATTGAGAAACGGAGTATTGGTTTCCATAAGACATGACTGGACATAAAAATAACTAGGTGGATTCTTTACGATCCATTCAAATCGGGTGTTGTTAAAATACAAAAAAGAATTATTTATCAAGAATTTTTAAAACACACAATTGGAGTGAATTGTTACCAAAATTCATTAAATTTCCCTTAATTTTTTTCCCCTCAGCTTCTCTTGTGCTAGATTAGGGTCACATGACTGGGTTATAGCCAATGGGATGAGGGCAATTTGCCAACTACAGTTACTAAAGAAAAGAAATAAGCAGAACCATAGAGAGGCAATTCTAGCCATCTGGCAACTTTGTAAACATGAATAATTTAATTCAGCCATTCAAACTGATAACTGAATAACCAATTAAACAACTAGAATAACACAGATATAGCATTTTCCTTCTCTTATCATCTATCCCAGTTACTTAGGAGTTGAACTATCTTCATACGAATATATACAATGAAGGTGAACACCAAACCTAGATACGTGGCAATATAAAAATAGAGTTCATCTCTATCTTGAGGGTCATAGAACTTTAGGTAGATGTCAGAACACAGATCATCTTCTGTACAAAACACTTCCAAGCCCTATAAATTCAGAAAGAAAAGAATAAAATTACATTTTATTCATCTTGCAATTATAATGTTACAGTTACAAAGCCTTTTACTTAAACATCTATATTTTTTATTTGTAGGTCTTGTATTCATATTCTCCAGCTATAAATTTGATAAATTTCATGAGAAGAAGACATGTATCTCTAAACTTTTAAAAATACCTTTTTGGTGTTGAATATTTTTGTTGATAGTAGCTTTAGTGAATTTAGTATTTTGAAATTAGAAATTGGCTGATCAGTTTTCTTCACATATCTTCTTCAAACACAAATGTTTAGCTTTCTTTTATGTCAACCTAACAGATTGATAGTTGAATAACCCATTCAACTAATAACTTGCTGTTATTCTTGAGAAAACGGTGAGATTTGTGAATGTTGTGTTGGTAAGGCTGAGAAAGGACAGGAACAGACAAAGAAATGATGAAAGCAGAGTTGTCCTTGGCTCAAATACAGGCTTTCATCATTTACCAGTTAAAGAACAGAGGAAATTAACTGTTAGAATCTCAATTTCCTTATAAAATAAGATATCATCCACTTCACAGGGATTATCATCATAAACAAAATATTGTATATAAATTGCCTATTACACAGAAGACAATGTTAATTTCTTCCCTTTATCTGACTCTACTCCCAAAGGAGGAGATTTTTAATAGTATCTGTTTCCATAATCCTCTATTAGCACTGGAAATATAGAGTAGCCCTTTAAGTAAAACAGGCAGGAAAACAGGTGAATCTCACAAATATAAAACAAAAATGAGATGCTTAAAATTCCACAACGCTTTTTGTAATGCCAGCAGGTTAGTTATTGGTTAATCTTCAAAGGAAAACAAATGAATTTATATTGATGTCAAATTAAAACACCTTAGAATCAAACTTTATGTGGAGATTGGTTTCTAAGGTAAGCATGTAAGATGAACATAAGTATAGACATACGCTCATTCAGGGGAATGGTGGGAAGAACTGCCTATATGATTTAATTGGTTATTTTGTTCATTTTTCTCTCTCACCAAGCCCAAAGGTTGAAATAATATGTTAACTGTGAAGACACTCCAGTTCCACTGAAGAGTTAATTTTGTACTAGCTTCCAGATTTTACTTTAGGACCTGGCTGCTATGAATAGGAGGGGGCAAGTAGCACTGGGTTGGTTCTGCATACATTTCCCCTGCATAAATCCAGAAGCGTGAGAACGCAGGAGTGAGAAACTCAAAGAAGTGCACTCGAGCTCTCCTGCTCTTAGAGACAAAATATTTTTGCAACAGCCCTCTAACACAGAGAAAGGACTTATTCCTTTATGAATTTCTAGCTTATCCAAAAGAAAGAGCAACAAGACTGAGTCTATTTGCTTATGTATGCACTTTTCAGACATGCCCTGACTGTTTATAAGTTAGTTACTAAACCACTGGCTAAACTGAAGGTATGGCAATCACCTACCCAGAATGGACATTCCACTTGAACTCACCAAAGGCATGAGGCCGTGCCTCCTTTTATAAATGCGGCGGACATCTTGGAGTGTTATCTGGACCACGGGTTTCTTTAAAAGTAAAAAGACAATCTCAAATGTCAACATTCTGACACAATTAGAAGTTGTCCTTTAGTATCAGAAAGGGGGGAAAATGATCAAATCTTATCTTCTCAATATGTTACAAGTGAATGAACAGGTGAAAAGGGAGATCTTAGAACAAGGCATATCTAGTTTTACATTCTGGTCTGCCCTTTTTCACATGCTTTATGACCTTGGACAAGTCCCCTTACCTCCATTAGGCACCAAAAATATGGTAATGCAACTCATCTATCTTCCTGATTATTGCAAGGTTGCTGAGTGATCCTGAATATTAAAAGATTGGTGTAGATAACTTCTCATGAATTTTGCTATCTTTTTATAGAGCAATGATTTGCTTAGTGCAAATTCATCTTTTTTTAGAATGTCTTTTATCTCCTTAAAAACGTGTATTAAGGCTCATAAACAACCATAGTAGAAAGCAGGGCCTCTAAACTTTTTTCTTTCTTTATAAGGAGGGCAATTTTCTTGCTTTTCTAGAGCCTTAAAATGCTAGTAAGAGAGAAATGAGGCTAGAAAAGGCACTGAGATTGGCTAAAATGTGATAAGTTCACCTTCCTTCTCATGAGTGGGAGGGATAAATGGATCCTGAGACTATGGCATATACTCAGATATTTTTCCAAAAGGTTTTGACCCCAAGCAATACTAACAGTAGTGGCCAAGACAATTCATTATACCACTAGGAGAATACCCATCAGCAATGTGTACTGTGTCTATTGGAGGGCTCACCCAGTGTGCCCTACCACCTGGTGGACAGAATTATTATAGCACCGTCTTTCATTAAGAAAGGTATTAGGTGTTTCTGTGACACAGAATGGAGAACTTCCAGAATACAGCCTTCGACAGCAGAAAGCATTCCGGTTCTTTACACTGCCCTGCCAAGTGGTCTAGCGGCAGTGTCAGAGTGCACTGGGATTTCTGTTCTTTTAATGAACCACTCCAAAAATGGGCCAGATCTAGATAAAACAACAAATGTTTACGAGTTTTACTGTAGAAATCTGAGTGTCTCTTTACTTTCTGGCCTAGTAAGTCTAAAGCCATTGTGAGGGAGCAGACGGCTTCCGCCTCACAGCAGGAGCGCTGGAGTGGCCTGTTACAGCCTCTGTGTGCACTGCTGGGCAGCCAGGACAGACAATTTGGCGCTGCTTCTATAGGGACGAGTCAGATCTATTGATTTGGTTGTGATTAAGGAAAAACGAAAAATACCAACATTGGTGCGTATATAAGCAGATATACAGAAAACATCCATTTCTTCTTACTCTTCATATACATCACTGGGCTCTTCTAGAAGTGCCTTCAAGCAGAAAGGTTTATAAACTCCAATGACCCTTTACTAAAATCAGGAGGGGTAGGGTTTCTTTTCACAACACGGAGAGCAAGTAACCCCAAAATGACTGAGAATAGAGCAGAAGAGCTCAAACTCAGATGACATAGGATTATGTAGAGAGCTTGGTAAATACACGCATGTCGGAAGGGTTACAGAAGGTAATTTTGATCCTCACCAAAATGTGAGAACAGTGTAATGGTGAAGTCAAGTTCACAGGGAAGAGAACATAAGGCGAATGCTCCAGTGCTAAAGGAGCTTTCCATCTGGTCATGTGGTCTTCACTCACCGGGTACCCATTGAGAGGCTGAAAATACAGGTTGGTGTCGGTGATGCACACATGTCCGGGATTTGTCACTAGAGGTGTCACCATTTCAGCTTGGCATTCCATGTGTAGCTCTTCAGAAACACTCTGAAATCTGAGAATATAATTTTTAGCATAGGTAAAAAAAATAAAAATCAGAAGTTGATCTACTTTCTAGGTTTAACTTTAAGAAAGTTACAATGTGATATGCTTTAAAACTGATTTAATACAAGATAAATGGTAATATAAATTAGTTGCTTAAATAAAACTGACATTTTTTAAATAGTATAAGGAAAACTCGATTTTTAAAAAACAGATGAGGTTAGTATTACAGAGGGGAAGACAGACAAGTAAATGTTACTAAATTATCCTTCAGCTGAATTCTTATTCCTCCTTCTAAAATAAACTGACATTGAAGCTATTCTTACATTAACATAATTTTATATTTCTGTGTCATTAAGACCTACTTTTGTAGTCATAAAAAGCGTTTTGACATAAGTAGCGTTTAGTTCACACCATACTTTATAAGGCTATGAGCACATAATTACAATTACTTAAATGTCAGTTCCAAAGTCCAGTTAGTTGGCCTTTGAAAAACATGGGTTTAAACTGTGAGGGTCCACTTACATGAGAGTTTTTTTCAACAGATACATATAGTACTATAAGTGTATTTTCCTTATTGTTTTCTTAATAGTATTTCTCCGGCTCACTTTAGTTTAAGAATATAGCACATAATATATAGAACACACAAAATATGTGTTAATTGACTTTATGATGTTCGAATGGCTTCCAGCCAATAGTAGGCTATTAATAGTTAAGTTTTGGGGGAGTCAAAAGATATACGCAGATTTTTGACTATGTGGGGGATTGGTGCCCCTAACCCCTGTTGTTCAAGGGTCAACTGCATATTCTTTTGTGGATTTACTGCAGTAAAATGAATCAAAGATGATTTCTCCACTACCCCCTCCTAAATTATTTAAATAGTCAAAAAAAAAAAAAAAAGCCCATTGTCTTTGTGCTCTACTAATTAAACATTTAGAAAAGAAACAATTAAATAATTAACATTTTAAGGCAATTAGATAACTGGGGCTAAAAATAAATCTCCCTTACAAGTAACAAGACAAAAGTATAGAAAGGCATACTTTTACTTTCAGTTAGGATATAAAAGAGACCTCGATTTTTAACGTCTTTCTCTCAGTAACTGATAGAACAAGTAACAATCAGTAAAGTACAGATGATCTGAACAATCTTCAACCAACTGGACTATTCATAAAACACTATATTCTACAGCTGCAGGGAACACATTCCTTTCAAGGACATAAGAAACAATTACCAAGACAGACCAGGTGCTAAGCCATAAAACATATCTCAACAAATATCTAAAGATTAAAATCATGTAGAATATATTCTTTGAACCAAGATAGTATCAAATTAGAAATCAATAACAATAATAATAAATTCCCCAAATTTGTGGAAGTTAAACAACATATTTCTAAATAACCCAAAGAAGAAATGAAAAAGGAAATCGTGAAACAGTTTTACATGAATGAAAATGAAAATATAACATCCAAATTTGTGGGATGCAGCTGAAGCAGTGCTTACAGGTAAGTTTACTACTTATACTACAAAAGAAGGTCTAAAATTGGTGATCTAAACTTTGCAGGAAGCTAGAAAAAGAACAAGTTAAACCCAAAGTAAGTCGAAGGAAATCAATTTTATATAAAATGGAAAAATAGAGAAAAATTAATAAAGTCAAAAGTTGGTATCTTTGAAAAGGTTAATAAAATTGGCAAACCTCTGGCAAAAGCAAAACTGGACAAATAAATAAAGATTTACAGAGAAATATTTCTCATGAACATAGATGTAAAAATCCTTTACAACCTTTACAAAATATTAGCAAAGCAAATCCAGTAATACATGAAAAGGATAATACACCATGATAAAGTTGGATTTATCTCATGAATACAAGGTTGGTTTAACACTGGAAAAAATCAATATAATTCACAATATTAACAGAATAAAGAAAAAATATGATTATCTTAATAAATACAGAAGAAGTATTTAACAAAATTTGAAGCCTATTTTTGAAAGCACTCTCAGCAAACCAAGAATAAAAGGAACTTCCTCATTCTGAAAAAGGGCATCTATGAAAAAGCTACAGCTAGCATCACTCTTTAATGATGAAACATTAAATACTTTTCCTATAAGTTCAAGAAAAAGGCAAGGATGTCCGCTCCCATCCACTCTATCAATTAAACAGTGCGACGTGGCAAGAAGTAGAAATAAAAGCCATAAGGATTTCTGTGAAATTGTCATGCACAGATTAAATAATTCTATATACAGAAAACTC
>CM053511.1:41894286-42032649 GCA_028627145.1 Eidolon dupreanum
ACAAACACTGAATACTTACCTGTTTTTGTCAAATGATGTTCTAGCCAAACGTGACTGCAAAATGGCTGTTATCTATTAAAACAGAACCATTTAAAAAGTATGAATATAAGTATTAATGAGTAAAATATCAATATAAGTTAACTTAAAAATAAAGACAAAAATCTTTAGAAACTCTTACCATGGCAGTTTGGTCCCCAAGTTTGTCAAGGCAGGATGCTCTGTGAAGCTACAATATTATAAATATACATGAATTTATTTTTTCTCTCAGATGATATGAAGATATTTCCTTAGAAGCAATGAAAAACAGCAATCATTCTGTTACCTAGTAACAGTTAAGATCGCTTCTGATGTATCTATGGCTTCTTCCTAATAAACGGTTTTCAAATTCAACATAATCAAGTAAATCTGCTTCATATTCACAAAGGAGATTATGGTTTCAGTAAGATGTAGAAATATGAAAATTAAAAGAAAGAAAAGCTTCTGCCTACGTTTGCCTCGAATTCCCTGCCCACTAAGTGTCTGAGTAGGCACTGGCTTACCTGAAGCAGCGTCTCCACAACATCTTCCACTTTCCCTGAAACGTCCAATTCAAAGACATATTCCATTTTGCCCTAATGAAAAGTGAAACAACAACAACAACAACAAGAGAGAGAGAGAGAGAGAGGGAGAAGCATGTCACAGCATGTTACTTGAAGAGCATCTGCAAATCCCCACTGAATTCCACATGCGTCTGTCAGGTGTGTCCCCTCACCCCGCCCTGAACGAGAGCTCCAGGGGAGCAGAGTCCGTGGGAGATAAACTATTTATTGTGCCCCTCCTTCTGCTAACTTTGGACATAGTAGACTATTCTTTTTCTAGTTCCTTGAGGTATAATAGTCAGGCTTTAAAATGTGAGATCTTTTTTTGACGTACGTGTTTACCACTATAAACTTCCCTCTTAATACTGCTTTTGCTGCATCTTGTAAGTTTTGGTATGCTGTGTTTTTGTTTGTCTTGAGATATTTTTTAATTTCCCTTTAGATTTCTTCTTGACCCACTGGTTGTTCAAGAGTGTTGTTTAATTTCCACACACTTGTGAATTTGCCTTCTCATATTTATTTAGCCTCGTTTTGGTACCTAACGTGTATTCTATCCTGGAGAATGTTCCATGTGTACTAAAGAATGTGCATTCTGTTGCTGCTGAGTAGAATGTTTTCCACGTGTCTGTTAGGTTCGTTTGGTCTAAAGCAGTGGTCCCCAACCTTTGTGGCAGCAGGGACTAGTGCTCCTATGAGAATCTAATGCCTGATGATCTGAGGTGGAGCTGAGGCGGTGATGCTGGCACTGGGGACTGGTTGCAAATACAGATGAAGATTCTCTGGCTCACCCACTGCTCACCTCCTGCTGTGCAGCCCAGTTCCTAAGAGGCCACAGATCAGTACTGATCTGTGACCTGGGATTTGGGGGCCCCAGGTCTATAGTATTAAGTCCTTTTTACTAATTAATCTTCTGTCTGGATGTTCTATCCATTCTTGAAAATGGGGCATGAAGTCTCCTACTATTATTGTTGCTGTCAATTTCTCCCTCCAATTCTGTCAAAGGTTGCTTCATATACTTAGGTGTGCTGAGGTTGAGTGCACATACATTGTGATGGTTAATTTTACGTGTCACATGCTCCACTCTTCCCTTTGGCCTGGGGGAGAGTCTGCCGAGCTGTACTGGCCTCTGCCTGCTGTACCTCAGGTCTTCTGGAGCAGCTGCACAATGCCCAGCTCTTTATCGTTTTCAGCAGTCCCCAAGCGTCTACACTATGCCGGGCCCTGTCAGTGCTCCAAGACAAGCAAACTAGGAGCTGTGCTGAGGGAGGGACTATGGTAAAAGGATGCTATAAATTTTCCTACTAGCTTCGATGAGGTAGATTTAATGGTAACCTGGGGTGCATGGGATCCTAATCAGCTTCCGAATTTCTAACAAAAGGAATCGGTCTGTGTATTGTTGAATTGGAGTCTCTGAGAGGAACAAGGGTCTGGGGTTTCCTAATCTGCCAGCTCTTTTCATCACTGATGTCACTATCCCTCACTTTTTTAAAATCTGAGAGTCCTTTGGTTTTTCAGTTGCTTTTACATAGTTTTTCAAGTTGCACTTCAGGTGGCTGTCAGGAGAGCCTTTAGAGGGAGAACACCCATGACAGTGGTTTTCCACTTGGTGGAGGAAGAGGTGTCCCACCAAACCCATGGGGCTTTTGTCAATGTGTGGAGGTTCTACACAACAACAGGGGTACAGTGTAGCAGGGGCATTGAGTGGGTGGGAACAGGCTGTAACATAAGGGACAGCTGCACACAATGAAGAACTATCCTTCTCCAAGTGCCAACAGCAGCACCACTTGAGACTAATTAAGTCTCAGTATTTACGGTTTCTAACTAGCACATGCAAGTGTTTCTTGTACATAACCCTCAAGGCCGTGGAAGTTAGTCTGTGTGTTCCACAAGCTGTGGCTGAGAAACTGCAGGCTGGCCTGTGACTGGCACTGAGAGTCAGCCTGTGGGCCTGTGTTTGCCCGGAGGGGGTGACTTTTCCTAATTCACAGTGGTGTCATTATAAGGAGTACTAGCCCTGCCTCTAGATACTGTAAAAACTCTCTTTTGGTAGGAGTTATCCCTTTGCTAGACATTAAGCTGAAGCATAAAGAACTAAATAAAACACAGAATGGTTAAATGTCATGTCTATGCTTATCTGACAAATCCTGGAAAACCTGGAAAACACTGTAAACTCTGGAGAACAAGTCAACCTATGTCTTCTGCCCAATTAAGAGAATTCATAAATTTGTATTGAGCTCTCAAATACAGGTAGTTTATAGTTGATAAGTATTTCTCAAACATTAAAAAAATCCTCAATAATACCCAGTAAATAATCGTAAATGATTGAAATCATATTATGATTTCAATTTTTAATCTAGTAATTTAAGCCTTTTTTCCCAATTAGAGAGAGATATATATATATTTTTTAACTCAGAAAGTTAACTGAGATCTTTTGAACAAAGTCTGTGGCTTCCATGGGCAATTTTGTTATAACTGCTACGTAACAAGTGTTTAAATACCCATTGTTATGATTTGATTAAAGATGTTAATAGAGTCACAAAATCTCATTGCTCAAAATCACTATATTAATTGCTGGGAATAAATGAAAACCTTTACTTACTCTTTCTATTTTATATGGTGCAACAATGTTGTGTTCCTTAATAAAATATACCTGAGAAAGACAAATCAATACTTGTAAAATAGTCAAAATTTTTCATTTCACTTCTTAATGAGTTATTACATATTAGGAAATTATGAATTGAATTTAAAACATTATTACATAATCTTTATTTCCAAAAGCACTTCCATTGCATTAATATTAGTATGAATTTAAGGTTCTAATGTTAAAACATTAAATTAAAAAGGGATTCATCAAGGCAACAAGGTAGCAACCATTACTAGATAAATAAAGTATCTAAGATGTTTTATGTCATCATTTGTACCATGTAACCAAGTAGACGGATGAAGGAAGCTAATCTAAGGGCCGGTTTTTTAAGGTATGGGAGAAACAAATCACTGTGGGAAGAAATACAGTCAATAACAAAGAAACTTCTCTTCCCTAGAGGTGATCTGGGCACTCAGTGTTTTCACGTGCACAGGGTTACCTGTCCTTACGTTGTGTATGAGTAACTATGTCAAACTAGCAACACCATCTGCCAGAGCCAACAAGCTCCCCACACCTGTACCTTTATTCCTGCCTTCTCCCCTGATGTAATGGAGGGTCTGCCTGGGCTGTCGAAGACCAGTCACCTTAGTAGGGCACAGAGTGTGAACCCACCCCTCACCCATCAGCTATTCAAAAACTCTGCTCCTATGATTATACATTGCACTTTCTCCCATTTGAAGCAAACCATAAACAAAAACTCTCCAAGGTCTTACATCCTCCTTTGCCGTTTCTCTGTTATTTTTTGTGGCAAAGCTTTTGCAAGAGCTGATTTTACTTTCTCTTGGGCCCCGGACAGGTTTTCATCGGTACTACATTATTAAAACTACTCCTGAGAAGGCCATAAAAGATGCACAAGATCTCCATGCCACCAAATCCAGAAGTCCATTCTCAGGGCCTCCTTGACTGTTTCTTAGAACACGTGACAGAGCGATGGCTCTTTCTGAAGCAGTTTCACGCTCAGCTCCCCGGCCATCTGCTCCTGGTTCTCCCCAATCTCACCAGCTACTCCTTCTGTCTTCCTCTGGACCTGCTCTCTTCGTAACCTCTAATGTCACAGAGAGCTGCACTACCTTAGTCCTCAAACATCTCTGTCCATGCTCCATCTCTGGGAAAACTCTCCACCTCAGGCTTAAAAAGTACGTGGGAACTGCCAACTCCTGCTTTATCTTTCTGGCTTCAGCTTCTGTAAAGCCCAGACGAATGCTTCTCCATGCCTGCCTGACTTATCCTCTCAGAGGTCACACTTATCACTTTTTTATCGCAATAAAGGGCACTATTACCCACCTAGCTGGAGTCATTCCTGATGGTTTTCCTTCACATCTTGCATCTTTCAGGTTTTTCTTCAGAATATATACAGATACCAACCACCTCTCACCTTTCATTGCTATTATCCTGGATTCTGAACACCCTTGAAAGGTCTCCTTGTTCCACTCTTGCCCCCTTATAGCATACTCTCTGCCACGCTCCAAAGAAGTTTACAGATACATACAGATCAGACTGGTGTCCCCTCTCCTTCAGCTCCTAGTGTTTTTTCTCTTTTGCATTTTACTCTAGCTCTGTGCCCCCCAGGACTCGGTCTCTGCTAGCTCTCCCTATCCAGCTCCCGTCCTTTACTCCCGGGCCCCAGGCACACTCGCCGTCACTGTGCCTGTCACTGTGCCTTCCACCTGCCGGGGATACGCACACCTCAGGGCCTCTGCCCAGCGCCTCTCTGCACCTATGGCCACCACTGCTCATGATAATCACAGCTGCTCCCTCACGCCTTCAGGTAGCACCTTCTCAGACCTTTCTATCTAAAGCAGCATAGGTATTCCTTATTTTTCTATCTTTTTGTCCTGTTTTCATTTTCATGACAGTTATCACTACCTGACATTATAGAAGATATTTGCTTATTAGCTGTTGCCCCCACTGAAAAGTAAAGTCTACAGGGAGAAGGGCTTCAGATATTTTGTTCTTCCCTATATCTCTCAAACCTTGAATATAATATTCATTGAATGCATGAATTAAAACTATTATTTACACACACACACACACACACACACACACACACACACACACCCTCTTTATTTACCAGCAAAAGAAAGTTTGGAAGCAAAATTCTCTGAAGCCTAAAGAAGTATAATGTACAGGAGTCCACTCTTATCCAGTTTCACTTTCTGTGGTTTCAGTTACCCGCAGTCAATTTTGGTCCAAAAATATTAAATGGGAAATTCCAGAAATAAACAATTCATAGGTTTTAAATTGCACACTATTCTGAGTAACATGATGAAATCTTATGCCCTCCTGCTCCAAACCACGCAGACACAAATCATCCCATCGCCCAGCGTCTCCATGCTGTGTATGCTGCTCGCCCATTAGTCACTTAGTAGCTGCCTCCGTTATCAGATCAACTGTCTCCGTATCGTGTATTGTCTTCAAGTCATCTTTATTTTACTGACTAATGGCCCAAAAGTGCAAGAGTAGTGATGCTGGCAATTCAAGTATGCCAAAGAAAAGCTGTAAGGTGCTTCCTGTAAGTGAAAAGGTCTGTAAATATAGGAAAACACAGCATATACAGGATTTGGTACTATCCATGGGGGCCTTTGAACATATCCCCCATGAATGAGGGGGGGCTACTGCATTTCTGAAACACTATGACACAGTAAGTAATCAAAAAACATGAAAGTTACATTTTACAGTTGTGTACTTAACCCAGGAAGCTTATAATAATACTTGAAAGAGTAGCTTATGTCTACTCACTCCTTGGTGTTAAGTTGATTTTGAGTGTTTGACACATGATCTTTTCTACAAACTATTTTACAAATAGGTGGAGGGACTTGGGGGCTTTATTTCTAAGCCCAAAGTTATTAAAATTTTACTGAAATGTATATTTTTCATAATGAAAATACTTCCAACAAAAAAGGTACTTATTCTTTTAAAGATACAGAGTAAATCCATGATGCACATGATACTATAGAAATGATGAAAGCACAGGTGCAGACCGAATTATTAATAACAGTGTCCCCTCTCCAAAATAAGAGATGGCTATAACCATTTCATATATGCCAATCAAAATAATATAAAGTCAAAGATAGCCTGTCAAATGTTTTCTTCCTTGAAGTTAATAGAATCAAGAAAGACGGACACAGAAAATCACCTTATCTAATATCTCCCAGCTCTCATAAAATAATTTGCAATTTGCATTAAAAAGTGTTCCATGAATGAAAGGGTTCAGTGATCCAGGCACTACTGGGAGCACTTTCTGCTTCTAATCATTCATCTCCTTGAGACTGTCAATGCACTTTCGTATGTTAAGGCTTTGAGTCAAGTCCTCAAGTAAGAAATCCATGTATCTTTGTTTCCCACAGCTTCTCCTTCATTTAGTTGATAACAATGGTTTTCCCCTGAACACTTCAAGGAACCAGGGCTCTAGCTGACAGGTGAGGCAACACTGATCTCCTTTAACCCTTTAATTTTAAAGGTGAGGAAGGTGAGTGGTAAATGATCTCCACTCCTTTATTATGATATTTCAAAAATCTATATTTCAAAAATCTACAGAAAAATTAAGAATATGACAGAAGAAAAAGCATGTTTTAATTTACCTCTGTATTATCAGTTTTAAGCACAGTGTTAGGTGCATAAATGTACTGAATAAATCTGGAGTGAATAAAAGGTCATGACCCCAAGCATCATAATTATACAAGACTACATATCCTGGGTTGTTGCCTCGGTTGTCATCGTGAGTCAACCTGAGATCCATTTAAGTGGCGTGCTTCTGGCTTCCCACCTTCTAAATGACTAGGAGACTACAAGGGGAACTGTAGCCCTTTTATCTCAACCCTCAAACCTTGCCAGGATTCCTGAGGATGAAACTGCAAGCCTGAAGGTATCACACCCTTAACAAACACCAAGGATCTCATTAGGGATATCTTTTAAAAAAGATATTTCTCAATGATTAAATTTTAAAAGCATTTAAACATCTATTCCAACAGTCTTCATTTAAGATTTCTACAAATACTTTAATCATGCTAAACACACACACACACACGCACACACACACACACACACTCTCTCACTCTCTCTCTCTCTTTTTCATTCAGCTTAGAAAAAAATATTTACTAACTGCTTCTTACCTGACTAAAACTGAGTGAAATCTCCCCAGATTTTGCCCTAAAATGCAGATAAAAGTCATTAAATACATATAATTTTTTTGGTAGAAGTAAAAGTAATTAAATAGTTAGTGACAATGACATACTTTGCAAAGTGTCTACTGGCTCCATTTTCTCCATGTTTTCCTATTTTTATACAATCTCTCAAAGGAATCTGCATAAAATTGAGAGAGAAATATCAAAATAAGCAAAAGTAAAATATACACAAGAAATAGGAACGTCTATTTTTAAAATGAATTTACCTTAATAATGGGCTGGGAAATTGCATCTGGTTCAAAAATAACTGATTTTGAACATATTTTTAAGGAGCCTCTAATTTTCCTAGGAATCAAAATACAAAGGATTATTATTAATAAACATAACAAAAGTCATAAAGAATCATAATACATTTTAACTAGAAAGTAGAAGACTAAAGCATCAATTAATAAAAGACCAACAATGGAATTAAAGAGAAGAGTATGAAAGGTTGAAAAATACAGCAAAATTATTTTCCTCTTCTCCTAGAGGTTAACAAAAGCTGTGCATGTTGTAATATGGTTTCGTCTGTTGAGCACTGTCCTATACAATTTTTTTGTATTACTTCATCTGGTATTCACAACTACTCTGGAAGGAAAAACTGATTCTTAAGAAACACTGATTCCATCTAGCCTGTCTCCAGTAAATCCTTCTGACTTTTAATTTCCTATATGTGAAAGAACTGTTCAGAAGGCAATACTAAATATCTAAAACTGACTATGTGAGGGATTTTTTTTCTTATTTATAGTAATGGAAAAATAACGAAGTTTGAATTTAGTACATAAAATGCTTTTAACAGTGATTTTGGGGTAAGCAGAAATTCAGGAAAAAATATTAATTTTGTTCCATAATAATAAGCAGTTTTAAAGACTACTTATTGAAATGTTAGATTCAGGCTTTTTAATTTCACTTCTTAGATTTATATCTACATCTCTATAAGTTTAAACAATCTATTGGTTGAAAACTTACAGCATCTAAAAAAAATAATCACAGTGAGAAATAGTCTTACAGTCTGAGAACCCCCCACCCTTCTTCCTGTCAGCACCAGAGTAATCTTCCTGCTCTTCCGTGGATGGGAAGTATTTACTTTAGCTTTCTACCTTCAGCACTCAATATACATGCATTGAACAGATGAGAAGGCTCATCACGCTGAAGGTCATGATTCAGTTTACAATTCTTCCTCAAGGAGGATTTGATTTTATGTCATTTTTTTTTCAATGCTGTTAACTGCATTTACTTTTCTAATACCCAGAATTTCCTAATAATAACTTAAGAAAAGTACCTTTGTGGAAATTTCTAAACATATACAAATAGAAAACTCTCAAGTACTATACCCCCAGCTTCTGCAATTGTTAACGCAGTCATTCTTGTTTTGTGTATAACCTCCTCCCAGAATCCTGCTGGATCACTGAGAAAATTCTAGACATCATATACCTCATCCATAAATACTTTAGTATGACTCTCTAAAGATAGATTCATTTTATAAATCTCCTATCATTATCACACCTAAACAATTAAGAATTCTTTAATGCCATCAAGTATACAGTCAGTGTTCAATTTTTTTTCTATTCCATAAATGTGTTTTTATAGTTGGTTTGTTCAAATCAAAACCCAAAGTTCATATTACGTTTAGTTGCTAACTCTATTATAGATCTCAATCTAAAACAATTTTCATTTTCCCACATAATAAGTTTTGCTGAATGCACCTCAGTGGTTTTCCTGTATCCCATTTCCTTTAAATAATTAAAAGACTTGGTCAGATTCTGGCTTGATTTTCTGATAAGAATGTTTGAGAGGCATGTACTTCCTTCATATCAGGAGGTCCCCATGATGTCAATATTGATACAGCCATTATAAAATTTCTCAGCAGCTTTTCACCTGCTCATTTTAGCAGCCATTGAAGAGTCTGTCTATATCAGATGTTGGCAAACATTTTATATGAAGAACAGATAGTAAATATTTCAACTTTGCAAGCCAGATGGTCTCTGTCACAAGTATTCAACTCTGCTTTTGTAATTCTGCTGCTGTAGCAGGAAAGGAACCACACACAATACATAACCAAATGCACGTGGTTGTGTCCCAATAAAACTTTACTTATAAAACAAGTGTCAGGTGAAATTTCACCCCAGGAGTGTAGTTTGCATCTACAAATGGGTCCATTATTCATTAGGGATTGAAATTTGTATTATTTATTCTGTGTTTGTTGTCAAGAATTCATCAATAAAGAACAACTTTACTTATATATGATGTGGTTATCCTGAAGTATAGTTTGTACAAGGAAGGCAGGAAAATTGCTTGATTCTTTACCTCTATTTATCAAGTTTCAGAAAAATGAGTTGGTTTCCTAGTGTACTTCAAAGGTAGCTGCCAGATTTGTAATTATGAATTCACAGATTTTAACAATTCTGATACATTTAAAACCAAGGCAGTCATTATTCTTTTTTGATGCTCAATTTGTCCCATTTTTTGGCCAACTCCTGACATTGGCCCTTGTGTCTGTTTGATTCAATGTATAGTAGTTTTTGATACTTTCCTTACTTGCCAGTATGACAGTATATTCCAGGCTTATCTTGTATCTTGTACCTTCCCTGCCCCAAAAAGACTCAGCCACTTCTCCAAGGAGCCTCCGCTCCTTTTAGTGGGAAGTGGTTATTTAGAGACCATAACCTCCAAGTTCATTGCTACAAAGTTGTTTCTAGGCCTTTTCAGAGGGTACAGCTAGAAAACACTTCCTTTTAAAAGAAAAGTGTATGACTCCATATAGCATTTCCAATTCAAATGTAAGATTACAAGGCTTTTACCTAACTCATTTTATATTAGCTTTGTATCTCTTTTATAGTGAAAATCTTGCTCTTAGCATTAACATATTACTCATTTACTTTATTTAACTATATAAAAACTATATAAATCTATGTGCACATGTACATAAAACAGTTTAAAGATAAAAATATCAAAATTATTAACAATATTTCTACTAAAACTGTTTATAACTTTTTTGCAATTCCTTTTCATCTTAGGATACAGAGACAACAGTCAGATTACTATGCTCTGAAGTTGATTAAAATATTTCTTCTCTGTCATTAATCCTTCAATTTTATATACAGTTAAGTTCATTTGTTTCATTTTCTTTTTGTTTTTTAGTATTTATTATTTCTTGAAATTTGATTATATATTAAAATATATAAAAAAATATTTCTATGGTTCCAAAACCAAAGTTATAAAATAAAGTATATTCCGAGAAGTCTTGTCATCTCTATATCTTTCCCGATCCCTCCCTCTTCTGTGTAGAGAACCATTTCCATTAGCTTTTAGTTTAAGCTTTTTAAAATATATAATTAACAAATTTTTTAATTTTTAAAAGTATAACCAAAAAATTACTCCCCTTTCTCTTATAAAAAAGATAGCATATAACACAAAGTATTTTGTGGTTAATATACACTAAAGATCACTCCACAGCAATATATAGAACGTCCTCATTCCTTTGTTACAGCTGCATAGTACTCCATTATGTGAACATTCCATGGTTTATTCAATTAGTTCTCTTTTGGACTGTTTACAGTATTTTGCTATTATAAGTGGTACTATAATAACCTTATATATATGTCCATTTATATATTTTCCAGTGTATATTTGAGATTGTTTCCTAAAAGTTGCATTGCTCAATCAATAGGTTACTGCATATACAATCATGTTAGACATTACCAAATTCATTTCCACGGGGTTGTGCCATTTCACCCTAATGATAACTTTAAAATTATAAAAACAGGGTTCAGTTTGCCAGCTTATATGTGCATTTTAATAATAAACAAATATATTTACCTTTAAACAGGATGGTATTATGATACAGAACATAGGAGTTTTGAGAAAAAAAAAGTATGGAACTAGAGAAAAGAATATGAGCAAAATTCCTAAGGTAAGAAAGCAAGGTGCTATTTTTAAGGAATAACAATGGCCTAATTTGATTAAATGCTAAGGAAACAGATCTGTCCTAAGCTATCAAACAAAGAGCTAAGTTAATTTTACTTTGGCTTATATTTAAACGAATACTATGTGGTTTTGATCCTTTCAGGATAAATCCTGAAGAACACTAAAAACTAAAGTGTTTATCTAATATCAAACCATGTTCTAAGTTGTGGCCTATTTGTTAAGTGATGTCCTCAAAGGAAATCATTAGCAGAAACATTTTTGCTAGAACAACTTTCATGTTAGTTCATTTCAAGTTGGCATTTTAAATAAAAAACTTCATTATGTACTTTTAAACATAGCTTTCAAAAGGTGTGACCAAACACACAAAATCTGTTTTTATAGTGATAAGTAGTAGTTATTAAAATATAGAGAAAACTGATTTTGCTTCTAGTTCAAACTGAATTACTCATTTCGAAAGTACTGATTTTTATGATCATTATTTTGTAACACCATAACCCAAATAAGTGAGAGCATAAGTAAACAAAGGACATAGGAAAACAGTAATGGAATGAACCAGAGTTCTAGTGGGCTGATTTAAGATGCCAATAACCTTAGAGGAATGTTCTTAGTTTTGGGAACATTTGAAGTTATGGCAGCAATTTATAAACCTCCCTCTCTTCTCATTATTTTCCCAATACAAAAGGAGGGGGAAAACCTATGTAATCATATGTTTAATTTTTAAAATATCAGACAACAGAAAGGTTGGCTAGATCCAAAAATCTTCCTTACCTTTCATTCTGACTGCCCTTATGCTGAATATGATGAGCTGTATGCTGTTCAAAGTAGTATTCCTCCAAGTTAAGCAGGAGTAAGGAAAATCTAAGTATGGGAAAAAAGACAAAAACAACAAAACCTCATGTTTATTTTTTTTAAGTACAAGAAAAGATAATATTTAAAGCATTTGTTCCTAAAGCACTTTTCCATTAATCAGACCAACAAATATTTATGAAGTATACAGTGTATGCCAGGCACTCCTCTCTATGTGATAGAAAGGAATAACAGACAGACTAGCTGGCTATGCCAAAACTAAAATAAATAAAATTATTTACCAGGCAGATGTATGATTTCTTTACAGAAACCCCAAATTTCATGATATGGAACTTATTCTTGACCAAATAAACTTGAAGCTTTCCCACGCACGGAGCTTTGATCTTCTGTTTCCCTGACTGACACACTAGGCTTTTCCCAGCTTCCCACCCCACCACATACACCCCCCCAACCCCCCCACCCAAAGTCCAGTCTCACGGTTAGGTGAGTTTATCTTTCTGCTCCTACAAAATCAATCTAATGCTTTGGATACAACGGGTGCTTAATAAATAGGTAAGTTGAATTGAATTGGTTTGAAATATAGTTATTTTTAAAGTTTTAGGTGCTTTACACTTTTAAAACCAAGATAGGGTAAAGAAGAAAATGTGTTAATTTAGTTGTATGACAAAGAAATGCAAACTAGTATTTTGTTTGTTTTGTGGTAAGGACCAGGAAATAGCAGCTAGAGTTACCAGGAAAAGCTTTCATGAAAAGTGTGGGACTTGCGATGGGTCTTGAGGTTCTGGTGTGTGGAGGAAGACATTTAGATTGAATACAGCAGATTACATATATGTTTATTTATGCTCCTTCTGGAAACACCACTAAATTGTGAACAAAAGTATTTTTTAAATGGTAAAACCCACGGACCAAACAACATTGAAGAAACATAAAAGCACATGAGAGATAAAAACTTTGTAAGAAATGGAGAGCGAATCAGAGGAATCCACAATGACCTGAAATCAGAATAGCAGATGCCTCCAGAGAAGGGAGGTACCAATGAAGAGAAAACCAACTCGAATTACAGGACTTCCCAAAAGTCAGAATGGCAGGTATCAGGTCCTACGAAGGCAGGGATGAAGCAGGAAGGGATGGCTGAAAGCCTGAATGAAGTAGTGGCCTAGATTCCTCCCCTGATCATTATCCCTACTTCATTCTGGCACATGGTTTGCTATACAAAAGTTGAGCAAGAGTCTCCACAATAGATATCAAAAGAGGATGATTAAGCAAAAAAGGAAGACATATTCCACTCCCAGCAGAAGTCTGGTGGGTTATTTTTAGAAAAAACTAAATAGCCCTACAGAAAAGACCTATGGTCACTAGGATTTGAGAGAGCCAGGTCTCTACAACATCACCCCGTAGAGAAGCCCAACAGAAAAGGCCTGCCCACAGTGACACAGCATTGTGCACTTCACACTTAAACATGGACAGACCACCCAAGGTCACCAGCCTCTAATGTGTAAGAACTAGACCAAAACGAGGTGAACACGTCTTGGAGAACATGAGCCAATGCAGAGGACAGAGGAAAAGATTAAAAGACTATAATTAATATCCTTACAAAGAAATTATATCCATAAAACAAGAAGATGTTGCTCATTCAAAAAAAAAAAAAAAATGAACCAAAATGAAAAGAACTTATAAATTAAAAATGAGAGCAGGAACCACCTTTACCATCCTAACAAGAAACTTTGACTGGCCTGTTCTACATTTTAAAATCCATGAACAAGAACTGATCATAAGCTAAACTGCCAGAGCTCAATATGAAATGCTCACTATTAATTCTTATTCTGAATTTCAGTACAATTATAAGAGTTAGGATTGCTAGGAACAGTCCTTTCATACATCAGATAATTTCCAGGATGGTATAAATCAGAGATACACTTAATCATTACCTTGCCTGTTATTTTTAGTTTGTATCTTAATAACATGAAACCCTTTGCTTGGGCTGGAGCTAAGTAACCCTTTCTTCTCCCTCTTAATCTCCCACTCCACCCCTTAGAAAGAGGATAAATAAAACAAGTATGCTTCGATAAGACAGTGGCATAATGTTATTGTTATGAAGCCCAAGGAGACTTCACAGATGATGAGCTCTTCCATATAATTAGTAAAATATAATCTTATCCTTAATATTGTTAAAATGTTCATACTACCCAAATAAATCTACAGATTCAATGCAATCCCTTATCAAAATCTCAATGGCATTTATTGCAGAAATAGAAAAAAAAAATCTTAAAACTCACATGGAATCTAATAGCAAAAACAACTGAGAAGGAAAAACAAAGCTGGAAGCCTCACAGTTCATGATTTCAAAATATATTGCAAAGTTAGTTTCAAAACAAAAGTGGTACTGACATAAAGACAGACATGCAGACCAATGGAACAGAATAAAAAGCTCAGAAATAAACCTTTACACATATGGTCAAATGATCTTCAACTAAGGGTTCCAAGGCCACATAATGGGGAAAGGACAGTCTCTTCAACAAATGGTGTTGGGAAAACTGGATATCCACACGCAAAAGAATGAAGGTGAACCCTTACTACCACCATATACAAAAATTAACCCAAATAGATTAAAGACCTAAATATAAGACCTGAAATTACAAAACTCCTAGAAGAAAACATAGGGGGAAACTTCATGACATTGGATTTGGCAATGACTTCTTGAATATGACACCAAAAGCGCAGGCAACAAAAGCAAAATTAGATGAATGTGACTACATCAAACTTAAAAACTTCTGTGCATCAAAAAAAAAAAAATCAAAATAAACAAGAAACAATCAACAGAGTGAGACGGCAACATATGGAACTGGAGAAAAATATTTGCAAACCGTGTATCTGATAAGGAGTTAATTCCCAGAGTACATACAGAACTCCTACAACTCAACACCACAACAAAAATCAATCCAATAAAAAAATGGGCAAAGGATTTGAGTAGACAACTTCTCCAAAGAAGATATATAATTGGCCAAATGTACATGAAAAGATGCTCAATATCACTAATCATCAAGAAAATGCAAATCAAAACCACAATGAGATATCACCTCATACACCATTTAAAAAAACAAATGGAAAACAGCCAGTGTTAATGAGGATATGGAGGAACTGGAACCCTTGCACGCTGTTGGTGGGATTGTAAAATGACGTAGCTGCTACAGAAAACAATATAGAAGTTCTTCAAAAAATTAAAGATATGATCCACCCAGTCCAATTCTGAGTATATACCCAAAAAGAAATAAAAACAGGATCTCAAAGATATATTTGCATATCCATGTTCGCTGCAGCATTATTCACAATAGCCAAGATGTGGAAGCAACCTAAATGTCTACAGACAGATGAATGAATAAAGAAATGTGGTATATATATACAATGGACTATTACTCAGCCTTAAAAAAGAAGCAAATCTGGTCATATGCTACAACATGGATGAATCTGGAGGGTATATACTAGGTGAAATAAGCCAGTCACAAAGACAAATACTACATGATTCCACTTATGTGAATTATTTAAAGTAGTCAAACTCTTACTAAGAGAATATAGAATGGTGGAGAAAGAGGGGAGTTGTTCAGTAGGTACAGAGTTTCAGTTTTGCAAGATAAAAGAATTCTAGAGATCTGTGGTATAACAGTACTGCACTATACACTTAAAAATGAATCACTGTATTAGTTATATAAATCTCTAACGAATGTACTATAGGCTTGAAACTAATAAAAAAATTTAAAAAGGGTAAATCTTATATGTTTTTACCACAATAAAAATATAATTATGTCAATTATTATAAAACTAGAATCATTATTTTGGTCAACAGATTATATACTCCCTAATTTATCAATATCCATATTTTGTATTTATAATGGGTCCAGAAAATTCTGCTAGTCAATCATTTTTCTAGGTTGGAGATATAAAACAGGCTTTACTGTGTTGAGGAGGACTGCAATATGGGCTCGATGGGAGACCACCATGATGCCTTAGATGTGAGCACAGGCATAGGAAAGGGCATGACGTCATGTGTTTGCCAAATCTGCTCTGAATACCCCAACACAATCCTTGGATTGAGCTAGAGTATAGTGCTCTCACCATGTAGAAAGTTGGTTTACCTAAATTGGGAATTTTTATAAGCTTAAAATGCCCTATGAAACAAGGAGGACATTAAGAAAAATGTGGAACAGATACAGTCTGTGATTCACCATCAGAAACATTCCCCGTCATACATATGACGACCTCTGAATAGTCATTCAAACAAATATAATTTCACATAACTACACTAACGTTAATTTCTCCTTTCTCAATTTGCTATTAACACATTAAAAAAACAAATCTTATTCTTTGCCAAAGTCCAGATGAACTAGATTTTCCTAATCTACCAGTCAGAAGTCTGTCAAAAGAGATTAGATTAGCATAACATGACTTCAGAGTAAATTTGTGCTGGAGACAGGTGATGACTTCCTCTTCTAGTGGTTTATAAATAATCTGTCTGATCTAGAACTAGCATTAAATATACTCATGTACATATGTTCTTTCTGCTCCTTTCAAATTTCCTAGGTCGCTGAAACAATTCTGTAGTTCCAAACTCAAAATCTCCTAGGAGCTTATGCCAGGAGACATAAGCACATGGGTGCCCTTTGCATCTTCACCCATCTTATAAAAGTTTATCTGTCACTTCCAGTCTGATGGTATCATTAACAGAGTACAAAATAAAAGCTACTTTCTCTGTCATAAATCAATTTTACACTGTCAGTCTGGGCCCTAGGTAGCAGCCTAAACACAACTTTAGGAGACTTAAAATTTTTTTAAATTTGTAGCATTTTTTTAAAACACCACTCGACTGGGGCTTTAAGTTTCTTGATGCAGATCGAATAGGTCTGTGACATCCATTTAATCAGTCCTTGGTTGTCACCCTTCTTGCTTTCTAAATATATTTTTTTAAATTATAAGCTCAGAAGAACATTACTGATACATTCTACGTTTACTTGCTTGTCTGATTTTCTCTAACTCTTCACCAAAGACCATTGGATTAGATGTTCTGAATTAATTATATTTTTGACAGTTTTGTAGCCATGAAGATTTTCACTTCTTTAAAATGACTTTTTCTCTTCTCTTTCTCCTAGATACAAACTGGCTGTAGGCTCACCTGCTTCTTTTCGTTCCGTGTCCTTCTGCGTACTGCACGACCACTCCCTTAATCATTAAGGCCTTGTGTCAGCATCAAACAGTCTTAGGAACAAAACCTCAGGTCTGCTGACCACAGAAGCAGAGTTTCATCAAACTAAAAATAACACCACACCCAAGGCCAGAAGGACCCTACCAGCATCTCCTTGAAATCAGAGAGAACTACCCTGCGACTGACATCAGGACCTGAAGAAATGATCAGCTGCCTTCTACCTCAGCCCCGACCAATCAATAGAGCCCATAACCCCAACTTCCTTAGCTACTAAAGAGTTCTCCCCAAAAAACCTATCCCGCAGAGGCCATCAAGGGAGCCAGGTCTTTGCGCACTAGCTCACCTGTGTCTCCGGGCTTGGTGCCATTTCCTTAAATAAACCTCTGCTTTCTTCGTTGCAAACTCCTGTCTGTGTTTCTTTGGTTTTGACACAAGCAGGCAAAAACAGACCCCCTGAGTTCAGTTTCACAAACTTCCTGGGTCAATATCCTTTCCGGAACTGCCCAGTAATAACACGTATTATTTTCCTCCTTGAATTCGATATCTGCCTTTTAATAACTGGAAAAATCTAAATTCTATAAATGACAGAATTGTTCTTAATCTCCCTGGGCTTCAACAATAAATAACTTGATATGACTGCTTTTTCTTTCTGTCATTGCTACTTGGTTAGTTAATTTCTCTTTAATATTCAGAATTTTGTAAACTCCTCAAATTCTCTGCCTTAAGATAAAATTTCAAAAAGGAAGTCAAGAAACTGTAGTTATCTTACTGAGCACTAAGTAAGGTCTCCCGTCATTTTCTGTATTGCTACTTCCTATTTTCAATCTATATCAGGTACATATCTGCCATTTTTTTCTACCCATTAGGTGGCCAGTAACAAATGAATGCAATTATGTTATCTCTGTTCCTCTTTCCAATAAGTTTTCTGGGGGTTTTCCCCACTCTGGTTCATGGATTACCCAGCAGCTGTATAACCTGACATTCAGAGCCCACTGTCTCACATCCTAACAGCTCTTCCCTTTTGAGTAGGCCTGTAGCTTTTCAGCCCTAGGTTCCAATCTTGAGTTCCATCCTAACAAGCCTTAGTGACACCGAAAATACGCACTACTCCTCTTATTTAATAAAATTCCATTCATTTTATTATCCATGTTCTACACATCTGCATAGAGACATCTGAGTGACTGTTATTTCTAGTCCCTGAACCAATGTTTTTCTCATTTAATTACCAGCCCCGCCTCCTCTGGAGTAGCATTTCATCTTCTGCCTGCTGTCCTCCAGGAGGACAAAGAAGTTAGCAGGCCATGGCCAACTCTCTGAGGAGTGTAACCAATTTCACTATTTCATCCAGCCTTTTGATCCTGTCCCTTGGGAGCAAATTTAAAGCTCTATCACTGAGCCAGACTCTAGGAAATTATATTCTCCTCCGATTATGTGAGTGCAGTTACTTCCTGGCCAAGAGGGTTCAAGTATCGAAATCCCTTTCACTGACACCATCCATAAAGCCAGTGCTTCTATTTCCAACTCTCAACTACCTATGAGAAGAAAAAGCAAAAATATCACCTATGTTTTCAAAGTCTTTTAATTTCCCCCTCAAGGTCATAACCCTGCGATGGATGCTTTCATGAGGCTCCTTCATATTATCAAGATAAATATGGAAGTATAAAGAAAACAAAACAAATTAACAAAGATTTTAAAATAAATGCTTAATTACTGTTACGTAAGACAGTGCTTCTCAAACTTTAAAGTGTGTACAATTAGCAGGAGATCTTGTTAAAACACAGATTCTGATGCAGTAGATCTGGGGCAGAGCCTGAGATTCTGCATTTTCTAGCAAGTTCCCAGATAATGCTCCTGCTGCTGGCCTACTGATCATACTCAGAGTCACGAGGTTCTAATACTAACATAAACCAGGCTTCCATTTCTGAATCATTCTAAATTTCAGAGACATCGTTAAAATAAGAACTGGCCTAGTATTTAAAACAGGTGGAAAAGGGCTTGACTTGGATCAGAAACATTTGTCTTAGCTTTAGTTTTGCCATGACTTAGCTGCGGGATTTTGTCAAATCATTTTACTTACTTAGACCTCAACTATAAAACTGAGAGGAGGGACATGGAGATTAGATGACCTCAAAAGTCTCTTCTTAAACCAGTGGGTTTACAGATTTATTAAGTAAACCTGGGCTTAAAGAATTAGCAGGAATTCCTTTCCAGGCATTTTAGTAAGATTAGATATCTAGAAAACAATCTCAGTACAAATCTTCTAAAATTGCTGGATGAAATACTAAGAAATGCTTGGCTGAGGTGATGAAAAAGTAAGGAAAAATCTTAGAAGAGAGAAACAAAGAAATGAGCAGGCCTTGGCCAACTCTGAGTAGTAGAGGCCTGGATTGATTTGGGCCATGTGCCTCGAGGGGCTATGGAAGAGGGAAGGATGTAGAAAAAGCTACTAGGGTCCTGAATGGTAACACTTTGAGAGTGGAAATAAAAAGTCTTTAGGCTCCAGAGAGAGATGGTAGGACCTTAGCTCTGGGCTGGAGGAAAATAAGTCTGCCTTGAGAATTTGAAACCACAAGCCTGCCTTGACACACATTTGCAGCTAGCATTCATACTACCTGTTTAGCCCAATAAACCTCCAGAGAAACCAATGTGGCCTCTTCCCCAACCTGGCAGAAATAAATACAAACACTTTCAGAAAAAACACACTCTAAACCCAGGCATTGAAGAATCCCCAAGAATAAATGTCCAAGAAACAAGAGGCTACAATCAAAAATCATAAAACAGGGCAGGAGGAGGGAGGTAGATGGGGTAAAGAGGGTCAAATATGTGGTACGAGGAAGAAATCTAACTATGGGAGGTGAACACAGAGTGTAAACATATGTATGCCTTATTGTTAAAGTGTACAGCTGAAACTTACTGGATTTCATTAACCAATGTCGCCATAAAAAAAATAAATTAATTTTAAAAAAATCATAAAACAAGCGAAGTAAAATTACTGAATGAGGGTCAGTGGTGCAAGCAACACACTACTCAATCAAACCTGTAAAGGCTACAGATAATTTATTTCTGTATCTGAATATTACAAAAGGTATGTTTAAAGAAATACTAGGACATCAAAAGTATAATAAAGGAACAGACTTTTATCCAAAATGACTAGGCAGTTATAAATGACCCAAATAGAACTAGAAATTTAAAAGCACCATAATTGAAGTCAAAACTCAAACTAATGGAATAGACAGAAAATTGGGCAACTAGAGAGAAAAATAGTAAATTATAAGATGGATTTAAATAACCCACAACGCAGCACAAAAAATAAAGATAAATATTAAAGAGTCATTATGAGACAAAAGAATGAGAAAAAAAAGCAATATTCCAAGAGCTAAAGGCTTGGCTTCAAATTTTCCAAAACTGTTTTCAGCTTCAGGGACCTCAATCGGGATAGATGAATAGAAAGAAATCTCTATATAGACAAACGGCAAAACTCTAGAAAGCAGAGATCTAAAAGCAGCTAGAGAAAAGACAGGTTACTTACAGAGAACGATTAGACTCAAATGATATGGGTTATTTGCAGGCTGGTCTCCCAGAATAGAAGGTGGCCTCCTGCAAGGCTGTAGCTACACGGAAACCTGCTACGGCCTTGTGTTAAATGAAACAGTCCTGGTTAACAACAAGGCTAGGACTCCAGTGCCTTAATCATGCCACAGGAAGTATTGGTGGTTCCCATCTACATCACACAAACTCAAGAACAAGGCTTAGACAGACTCCCATCAAGCTAGGGAAGGGGTGAGGCCAGCCCATAGCCACAAATGCTGAGCTGGACATGACAAGCCAAGGTTCCACCATAGTGGCCACTCCACAGGTTCTGAGTTTTTTCCAGAGTCCGAAGCCTGATCCTGAAGCCTGACCCTGAGGCCTGACCCTGTGGCTAAGTGCTGCAGCAGCGGCATGGCACACCTGTTCCTAATGTTTTCTCTGCTGAGTTTCCCCACTGAATGCTGCTCCAGCAAGCCTGGTGTGTATTCCCTAGTGCATATTCCCTGGCCATTTGCCTTTTTTTTTGCACAGTCTTCAAAAAGCCAGGAGAATTATACATCTAGCAAAAATGATTTTCAAAACAAGGACAATATAAAGACATGTCCAGACCGACAAAAACAAACGTAGTTTACTATCAGACAATCATCGTGGAAACTTATAAAGGATATTCTTCAGGAAAGAGAAAATAATTCTAAAGGTCAGATATAATATGCAAGAAGGAATGCTGAACCAAATATGAATGTAAAACGATACAAGCATTAACCAGACAATTATACATTACCGGCGATTCCACCTTCCAGTTTCAGTTACCCGCAGTAAACTGCAGTCGAAAAATATTAAAAGAAAAACTCCAGAAATGAACAATTCATAAATTTTAAATTGTGGCACTGTTCTGAGGAGCTAATAAAATCTCTTGCCCTCCTGTTCTGTCCCACTCAAGACGTGACTCATCCCTTCGTCCAGCATCCCTGCACGGCACATGCTCCTCACCCTTTAGGCATTTAGTGGCCATCTTTTTATCACATCAGCTGTTGTGGTATCGCAGTGCTTGTGTTCAAGGAACTCTTGTTTTGCTTAATATTGGCCCCACAGTGCAAGAGTAATGATGCCGGCAATTCGGATATGACAAAGAGAAGCTGTAAAGTATATGCTTATATAGGAAAAAACAGGGTTCAATACTACCTGTTGTTGCAAGCATTCACTGGGGGTCTTACAATGTATCCCCTGTGGATAACGGGTGACTACTATAATGTCTAATTTGTAGGTTTAAAATATAGATGGAAAATTCTGGGCAATAACAGACTATAATTTAGGAGCTAACTATTCCAAGGGCCTTATATTACTAGGAAGGAGGGTAAAGAGAATGATTAGCTTCAGACCTTAAGTTAAATGTGTCAAAAGTTCAAGGGTAAGCACTAGAAAAACAGAAGTAAAAATGAAAGGAACAAGGGGGTCTTAATTAATTCAAACAAAGGGAAAAAATAAGATAAAATTAAAAAACAAAATGAAAAAGTAAAAATGCATCCAAATATACCTATAATAATAAATATAAAAGAACTAAACAAACCTATGAAGATAAAAATTATCAGACTGTATTATTCAAAAGTCCAACTACAAGCTATTTAGAATATGCCTAAAACCTAAGGATACAAAAGTTAAAAGTAAAAGAATGAAAAATTATATGTAATGCAAATAATCAAAAGAAACCTGATATAGTTATATTAATATGACAAAATAGAAAATATCATTACTAAAAGAGGTTACTAGAATTGATGAAAGATTCAATTTACTGAGAACATATCAATTCTAAACCTACATAGAGACTTAATAACACATCCTGAAAATATATGTCGCAAAAATTGATGGAAATACAAGGCAAAATTTGCACCGTGATGTATTTCTCAGTAATTGACAAGTCAATCAGAAAAAATTCATTAAGAAACTAGAAGATCTAAACAATTAACAAGCTTAATGTAATTTATCTTCTTTTGACCCATTGGTATTCCTGACTAAGTAAGTGCTGATTCTGCATTCTACCTTCATTTTCAGCACTGGGCATATCTCTTAGAGACATTAAAAAATAGGATAATTAGTCTTAGAAATCAAAGACTAAACAGGAATATAAAAAAAATCACTTTTTCCTCTAACAAGTATTTTTAGCATAATGAATACAGAGCAACTGATAAAATAAACTTATTAAGTAAAAGATATTTAATATCAGCCAAGAAATTTCATATCGGCATAACCATGAGAATTATACACATGGAATGTCTGAAGCAAAGCCAAAGTCTAAGAAATGACTGTGAAACTATCAATGTAATACGTGTGTCCAATGTAGAATACACAATCACTAATTTTTTTTTAAATTACAGTTGATAGACATATTATATAGTTTCAGGTGTACAACATAGTGATTAGAAATTTATATAACTACAAAGTGACATGATTACTAATGTTTTATCCTGGAATGACAGTTTGTGTTTATGACATTGTGGAGAGAAAAATGTGACTCTTCCCCCAGTAGGAACATGCTATTTAAATTTCTACATCATCCAAACATGCTATTTAAATTTCTACATCATCCAAGAAAAAAAAAGCTAGTCCTACTATGCCATTCCTAGATGTGAAAATAAAAATCATTTTACAATTATCCTATCTTAAAACAGAAATATCTTAAACAGTAGTTTGTACAATATCCTCATCTGCTAACCCACCATACACAGCTGCCATTTCCAATAATTCTAAAGGAAGATACATGAATTGTCTTTTTAAAAATTTTTTCCACTTATCTTCATTAATACCTGCATAGGACATTAAAAAAACAAAACAAAACAAACAAACAAAAAAAAACAGTAAAATCAATATGGTCCTGCCATCTAAATCTTAACTAGGATACTAGAATACTTAAATGACCAAGTATCTCTTCATTTTCTAATGCTAAAAATGATCAAAGTATTTCTTTATAAACATCGCCAATAAAGGGCACCACTATAGAGATGTTCAAACCAGAAAACTCAGAATGTGATTGCTGTGTTTAGCAAATAAAAATAGAGGGTGCCTCGTTAAATTTGAATTTCTAATAATTATAAAATTTTTCAGTAATAAGTATATATCAAACAGTACATGGGACACACTGACATTAAAAGATTGTTTGTTCATCTGAAATTCAAATTTAACTGGGCATCCTGTATTTTATCTGACAACTCTAGCTGGGATTCTTCCTCCATTATCTCCTGCATGCAACCTACCACACTAGCACCTGTCAATGCTACCTCCTAAAAACATTCAAAATCCACCCACTTTTCTCCATTTCTTCTGCTGCCACCTTGATCTAAACCACCAATCTTACAAGAATCTCCCAACCAGATTCTCCGCTTCTACTTTTGTAGAAATATCACTTATTCTAAATGCGGTAGCATCAACTTAACACTAAGAGAAATAAATGCTAACTTCAAGTTTCTCCTTTTCTAGGGTCATTATTTGGTAGCAGTAGAAATCTAAAATCTATAAAGTAGCATGAGGGGCCAATGAACTCACAATTCTAAAGAGACAAGGCCTTTCATGCATAACCTGTGAGACAGTCCCAAGGAAAGTAATAGTTCTCTTGGGTATGCAGGAGCCAATGATCTATATATATATATATATATATATCAACATTTTGCTAACTGGTGTTTCTTGCCACAAATGGACAAAGCCAGAAAAAATCTGTGCAAAATTGGTAACTTTAGGACCCAATAAAGTTGGTTTAAAATATTCTTGTCTTTCAGAATGAATTCTAAGAGACTGCTTGATTTTAGCCCACATTTGATTGAGATAGATTCCTGTCATTCGAATTGATATTCCATGGATACCATCCTGGTTTGAGTAGGCCCATCAGCCCCAAGTTGTAAAGCATGGGCAGAGAACATTATAGAATTTGGGCAGTCAGCAAGTAGGATTCAAATAAATATAAAACACGTGGCACCAACTTTTTCAGATTACTGCTGCTCAGAACAGTTGCTGCTTTCTGACGAGTGAATAAATAAATGGTTTGGTTGTGAGAGCTAGTTATCTTCTAGTGCTGCTAGCCTGTCATGTCCAATCAATAGATACCAACAAAACAGATTATACATAGAAATGTAAGTGCAGACTTGTGTGACACTGCAGAGCAGTACAAGTTAACCAAACTCAACGCAAATTACTGTCATCAAAATAACTGGCAGATCTAAAGAAAACAGATTTTCCTGTTTATCAGTGAGGCAATGGAATTGTTACAAGTAACTCAGATCATTATGGCAATTCAAGTGTTTCAAAGTTCTTACGGAAATTTGAACATTTGTCTATTTAACACAGAATACCACCATGTTTTAATGTTGTTGGTACAGAACAAAGAAACTCTACTCAGTTCTTCCCACATGAACCGAGCATGACAAATGAAGTCAAAAGAGCCTGAGTTACTTTATTTATGGTCCAGTTATTATTTAATAAACAAGACTTTCTGAGGATAAAACCTAATCACAATGCCAAAAACATTCTTGGAAGTCATATCCAAAATAGTTTTTTGGTATATTTTACTCCTCCTCTACAGTAGGGAAACATTTCAGATTATGGATATCCTGGCAAGGCCAACCTTAGAGCTATTAGAAAGAGACATGAACGTTTGGATGAAACTGGTGTAGTCAACACCTGTAAAACAAGTGTGGATGCTGCCAGATCACACAAACCTTAAAGTCTACACTTGTATTTCCGTGTATAGTCGTTTGGTTGGTGTCCACTGATCACACATCAAAGTGGCAGGTTAGCAGCTCTGCGACATGACTAGCTCCCCAAACCAAAATAATATCTGTAAAAATAATTCATTCCCAGTTCCTTCTGGCACCTGAGACCCCAGACTCGGGAATTAGAAGTTGTTTTGGTCACCAGAAATGTACTGGAAAGTATACTTAGAGCAGAAGTGAGCTTTCTTATAGGAGATTTCCCTTGGAGCCTGAGGATCATAAACTCTGAAAGGGCACTGCCCTGGGTCCGTAAGTCCCTCACCAGGATGCTTACACTTACAATAAGGTCCACTGCTTGGTAGAAAACGTTTGGGGGCGCGGTGCAGGTGAGGGGGAGGGGGAGTTGGACCGTGCCTTTTTTTTTCAGAATAAGGCCTTTTTTGTGGCCCTCCTCCAGGCCCGGGAGGGCCTCTGCTTTATGTCTGAAGAAGTTGGCAGGAAAAAAAGGCGCGGTGATGTGAGGCATCGAGATCTACCGCCCCCACTCCCGGGTGCTGGCGGGGTGGTCGCCGGCCCGCGTTTGGCCTGGGTGCGACAATCCCGCGGCGCCGGACCCGGTGCTCCGACCCGACGCCGGTTACCGGGCAGTGGTGGAGGGGGCGGCGGCGGGGCGATGAGGCAAGAATGGGGGGAAGAGGGTGCCGGCCTTGCTCGCCTACGCACCCCCGCTGACACCCCCTACCCAGAGACCGCCAGGGCTCGCGCGCCGAGGGGCGTCCCCGCCCTCCGTGGCCCGGCGCCCGCCGGAGGAGCCGGCTCGGGACCCGCGCGGCCTCTTCCGGGTGAGCCGGCCGCGGCCGCCGGGGCCTCGGCCCCCGCCCCGGCTCCCGCGCCCGGCGGCCTCCTGCCGCGGCCAGGCCTCCGGCCCCTGACCCCCGGCCCGGGCGCCGAACGCGCTCGCGGCGCCGGCCTCCGTGCCGGGCGCCACGCTGCGTCCGTCCCGCCACCGCGCTCCCGCCGCGGACCAGGCCCCGGCCGCTGACCGCGGCGCCGGCCCTGCCCGCCGCCGCCGCCGCCGCCGCCGCCGCCGGCGCTCACCTCTCCTTGGAGTAGAGCTGCAGCTGCTGCTCCTGCTGCTTCTTCCGGATAAACGCCATGGAGGCACGGCGGGCGCGGGCGGGCGCGGACCAGCGGCGCGCGGCCCGCTGTCGCCCGCCGCGGGGGTCCGGAGGAGCCGGCCTGCGAGGTCCCGGCCGGCACGAGAGCGCGGCTGCCGGCCCGGCTTCCCGTGCGCGCCGCTCGGCGGCCGACAGCCCGACGCTGCGCCCCAGGGCCCGCGGCGTCCCGGCCGCGCTCACCGCAGCATCTTCGCGTGGGGACTCCGGCGGCGCGGTGACTCAGGCCGGGAGGAGGAGCGCGCGGTGACCCGCGGCGTCCCAGGTGCTCGCCAAGGGCCCAGAGGTCAACCTAGGGTCTGTCCTTCCACACTAAACATTCGCCACTGTACCAACTACTGCACTGCTCCATGTTTAGTATCTTACACATGAAAACGGATGCTGGCCCATAAACTACACCACTTTACTACACCACTTTGTTGGCCTCAGGGACTCGAAATAACGTTTGAAGCCCTCAGTCTCTTGGTAGTTGAATAATTGGTCACGTGACTTTTTTCTTTGTCTAACAATTTTATTGAGATATACCTCACATACCAGGCAGTTCACCCATTCAAAGCTTTTTAGTATATTTGCAAATATGTACAACTATCAATATAATTTTGGAACATTTTTATCAACTCAAAAATCTATATACCCTTTAGTTCTCTCTGTCTCTCTCTCTCTGTCTGTCTCTCTCTCTCTCTCTCACACACACACACACACACACACACACACACACACACACACACAGACTCAAGGCCCCCTTCCCTGCCCCCTATCCCCAGCCCTAGCAAATGCTCATCAGCTTTCTGTTTCTATGAATTTGCCCATTCTGGACATTTCATATAAATACAATCATACAATATACAGCCTTTTATGTCAGGCGTCTTTCACTTAGCATAGTGTTCTAGGTTCATCCATGTAGCAGTACTTCATTCTTTTTTATTGCTGGAGAGTATTCCACGGTATAGATAGATGTACCACCAGCAATGTATAAGGGTTCCAGTTTCTTCACATCCTCTCCAATACTTCTTGTTTGTTACCTGGCTTTTTGATTATAGCCATCCTAATGGGTGTGAGTGGTAACTCACCGTGGTTATGACTCCTTGATATATCCTGAGAGTGAGCTTGTGATTGTTTACCTTTGAGGGATTCTTTAATAATGAACTTCTAAATTGTGTAATAGCTCACACATCTAATATTGTCTTGTTGACCAGGTTCTGCAGGGTTAGATTTTTAAAAGCTTTAAGGTGAATGTGTATTTCAGCTCTCTAGTGTATAACAGGACTGATGGGATGGTGAGGGAGCCAAGCATAAAAGCTGGAGCTGGTCTTATTGAACTTGATCCCCGGCAGCATTGGGAAAATGACATACATATAGTGGATACCTATTAGAATTTTTTGGAATGAACAAAGGTGCTTGGGTACCCTATGGCTGAGACTGAGTCTCTTCCATGTGACCAAGTGCTGCACAGAACCTATAAAAAGATGTCAGAGACATTAGCTTAATATTTCTGTAGGAAATTGTGATCTAGTCAGGTAGCTGAGACAAATACATGAGCAGATACACAAGGAAATAAGATAATAAAATTTGCAAAGAGGTATGACATAATTTAAAATTTTTTTCAGTTACAGTTGACATACAGCATTATATTTCAGGTGTACAACATAGTGATTAGATATTTCTATAACTTATGAAGTGATCACCCCAATAAATCTAGTCGGTAACTTTCTATATGAGAATTACCATAATAGATGCTATGAGTTCAGAAGAGAGAAATCACATTGGCTGAAATAAGGTGAGAAAATAGCACATAGGTTTTCTTTGTTTAGTTAATAAAGGATGATGTGATCTTGGTCAGTGGAGAGTGACAAAGATTCTCTCCTTGACCAAACTCTAGCCAGGCCCCTTGAGCCCTCTTCTCAAGTAGGCCTCAACTTGGACCTAAAAAAACTACAGACTTTCAGCGCAAGTAATTGTGTCCACTACCCTCCCCTGAAATTAAAAGACTTAATCACTAACATAGTTTCTATCCGCTCAAGGCCTCATCCCTAGGATGATCTTCGGCCGCCGGCTCCCCCGCCCCTCACCCCCAAAGGCCCTGCCTGAGAAAGCGGAGTGGCTGCCAAAAGAATGTACTGTTTGTTCTAGCCAACACCTGACATAGGCCTCTCCCTGATTACTGTTTCTTAGAGCATTTACCAAGAGGGCTTACAATTTTGAATTCTTTCTCTGTATCTTTGAGATGTATATGTACCTCCTGCCACTCAGGAGTGCCCTTCTCAGGGACTTGAAAGTCATTCCTTCGAAATGTCATCATCAGGCAGGATGGGGCTTCTGTCTTCCACTCTCTGTGGGAAGATAATTGCCAACTAGCAGATACAGATACAGTATTTGCCATGATAAACCTTTTGTAATTTTTCACTTTTCAGCTTTATCTTTGACAGAGGAGGGGAATAAACTCAAAAGGATTTTCTTGAGCAGTAGCTCAGAAGATAGAGTCTTCTGCTGTCACAGAGTTTGTGTTGGTGGAAAAGTAAGAACTGAGGTGGGAATTTCCTCATCCACCACCAGATCATCCAGCCCACTAGCATCTGTTTCCTTGTCTTGATTGCTGCTGTTTTGAGGCATATTCGTTCCTATCAAAGGCCAGCTTCTTCCTTCTCAACAACTTAGCCTTTGAAATGATCTTTTCTCTCTTCTCTTTCTCTCACTTTGTCTATTTTGCCCTTACCATCAAATCATTCCCATCTGAGTATTAAAATATAGTTTTTAAAAAATGTTCCCTTTATGTCACATTTTCTTCTAGCTCCCCATTCTTAGCCAAAACTTCTTGACAATATCCGCCTATACATGCTGTCTCCATTTTCTCACCTTGCATTCTCTTCAATCCATTCTAACTGGACTTCTGTTTCCACCAATCCACTGTAATGGTTCTTGTCAAATCACCACACTCATGGGATGCTTTTCTGGTTTTAAGTTTTCTGAACTCTCAGAATTCAGCATAACTGAACATAGCATTCAACATAGCTCCTTGTTGGAGCACACTGCCCTCCTCCCCAGTTACTTCCAAGGTCCCTTAATTTTCTTGCTTTTCTCTTACCTTGCTTCTTACTCCTTCTCAGTCCCCTTGGTTGGTTTCTCTCCTGCCTAACTTCTTAATGTGGGTCCTCTGCCCTCACAATACAGGCCATTCCAACCGGTGCCATAATTAGGTAGGCGCTGCAGGGGACAAAGGAGGGTAAAGTCTACCGTTTAGGTGTGTGTGCAAATTAAGTCAAATAGCAAATGTCCAAAAGTTTTACCATGTCGCTATCTACCAGGGAAGACATCAGGAAAAATCTCAGGACGTAGAGCAAAGTAAAAGATTTCAGTGGAAGCTGAGTGAGAGACTACTTCAAAATGTATGTTCCTCAGGAAATAGAAACTTTGGACAGAACATTGAACTTCTACTAAGAGAGAATAAAACTTTACTTAAGCTAATCTTACCTTGACATTTAGTTGCTGGCAACTACAGTTTGAGGTAATATAACTTATCTTAAGTGAAAGTGATTGCACATCCCAGGAGATATGGTAAGCTATGGGTCATGGCACAGTAATGAGCTTTATAGAAGAATGATCCTTATTCTTTCTTGGTATTTTCTTGCAACCAGTCAACACCTCTGTTGGAGTCATCTTATTAACAACCAATATTATCAGGGCCCATGTGTAAACTGGATCTCTCTGCTGCAGCCCTTGGACTTATAGATAAAACTTGCTCTGAACTCATGGAATTCAAAACTCTTTCCAAAATTTCCTTCATTTCTCTGAGGGCTTCTTTGCCCATGGTTTCCTCTGCCTCCCAACATCTTGCTTCTTTACATGGCTTCATTTTCACCACGTGAGGGCCCTTTACCTGTCCACTTCCCAGTGCTGCCCCAATCCCGCAATGTTAGTTTTTAAAGGAGCACCATGAGTTCGGGGAAGAGTACCATATTTTGTCAGTCATTTTAAGTCCTCCACTGAGGATTCCTCACATTGTTCTTCCATAAAAGAGTCCAGTTTCATACCTTCCCCTTTTGCCCTTGTCCTTCTTTCCTCTTTACCTTTCACTGACTTTCCTCTCTAAGGCAGTAGTTTATAGACTTGAGTGGGCATCAGAATACCCTGGTGGATGTGTTAAAAACACAGATTTCTAGTTCTCACTCACGGATTTTCTGATTTAGTAGGTCTGAGGTGGGATCTGAGAATCTGCATTTCTATGAAGCTCCCAGATAATCCTGATGCTGGTCTTGAGACCACACTTTGAGAAATACTGCTTTTGAACAACAAATTCCTTTCCAAGTGTCAAAGAGGGCAAGTCCATCCCCTTTTTGTCAGCCTGGGCATCAGCAAATACACAAACTGTTGTAGGCTCACATTTTACTACAAGCACTTATCAGCACATTTCCCCAGCAAACACAGTTCCCTTTTTAAAGGGAATGGTGGTGCCAAGTTTAAAGAAAATATGCTGGGTTTTTTTTTTCCAGTTTACCTCATCATCATAATTGTCAATATTATTGCTATCTGAATTTATTATGTGATTACTCTGTAGCAAATACTAAGCTCAGTCCTTTGCATTCATTTTATTATTCAATCCTATTGGGAGAAAATTCTCCATGAATCTCTCACATTTCTTTATGTCTAGGCATCATCAGTCAATTTGTTCAGATTTATTTCCATTCCAGGATAGTGAAAATCAAATACATCTCTCTCTCTGGAGACATTCCAGGATAGTAACAATAAAGACCTCACCCTCCCCTCTTAGGGAAGATTTGCTGACATCTCAGGATAATATATTTCTCTACAAAGAACAGCATGGGTAGGTTTGTCAGCAGCCCCTGTTAAGGTTGGGGGTTTCTTAAGTCAGGTGTTCATCGGCTGTGACACAGAACCACTGCATGTGCGACATCTACTTGGGCCCCTCCTGGTCTCTCCCATGGAACTCAAGGCGTAAGGGAAACTAATAGAAACTGAAGCTCATAGTGCCTACTCTGCCATAAGTAATGAACCTTCTAAATCCATTTGGGCTCATTGTCTCTATACCAGCCAAATCTAGGGACATGCAAGCCAGTCTAGCAGCTGTCACCTGCCACTCCTTAGGAACTGCCTGACTTCTCGGCAAATCTCTAAGGTTGTTTGATTATTCCCATTCTTTGGAATAGAACAACTAAGGCTGTATACAGTTTAATTACATGTGCAATATTACTCAATGAGTAAGTGACAGTGACAGAATTTGATTCCATGGTTGCCTGACTCAGAGTCAACTTTCTTTGAAATTATTCATTACTAGTGGCAGTTATGAATCTTCATTACTTGCAGTAGAACTCTAAGGGACTTCATGGGAAGAAAACAAAATTTTCCACTCCTGTGCATATATCCAAAGAGAGTCCCAATATACCTATGTGCTAGAGCTCTCCTGAGCGGTCTTATCTCAAAAGCCTTCCTTGAAAGCAGTGGCCTCAAAGGAGGAGAGAAGAAGTGGGACAGACAAGCTCAGTGTTTCTGACATCAATCTTACAGTTTGTTTTTCCTTAGTTTCTTTTGGTAGCTATTTATAATATTTGTTAACTTATAAATTCATTTTTCAATCAGGTTTATTGAGGGATAACTTACGTACAAAAAATTGATTCATTTTAAGTGTGCCATTGGATGAGTTTCGACAAATGTATACAGTCATGTGATTGCCACTGTAATTATGATATAGATATTTCCATCACCCTAACATGTTTCCTTGTGCCCTGTTGTAAGGAATCCCTGCCTCCTTTCCTGGTACCTGCCAACCACTGATCTGCTTTCTGTCACTATAGAGTTCTCTTTTCCAGAATTTCATGTAAATGGAATTATACAGTATGTAGTAATTTGTGTCTGGCTTCCTTCACTTAACATCATGCTTCTGAGATTTGCTTATGTTGTTACATGGAACAGTAGTTAATTCATTTTTATTGCTGAGCAGTAATTCATTTTTGGACATACCACAATTTGTTTATCTCTTCAGCAGTTGATGGATATTTGGGATATGTTCAATGTTTTTGGCTATTATGAATAAAGCTGCTATTAACATTTGAGTACAAGTCTTTGTTGGAATATATATTTTCTCATATGTTTTCTCCCAATCCCTGGGAGCCATCTCTTGGAGGCTCCCATATCGCCCCAGGGCAAATCCCCTCTTTGCATGGCATGTGATATCTTTTAAGAGACTTCCTCTGCATATCTTTCTTACTGTATCTCTAAATGTTTCCCTACACAAAGTTTGTAGTCCATTCAGTCACTAATCCAACATCTGTGCACCCAAACAATGCTAAAGGCTGGAGATAAGCATGAACAAAGAAGATAAGGTCTCAGTCCTTACAGAGCATTGAGTGGGTAAAATTGACTACTAACAAACAAAAATATAAAATGATTGCAGATCGTGAGTGCTACAACAAAAACTAGGGATGAAATGACTCTAGCTAGTTACCATAGGGTGGAAGAAAACATGGTTGGAGGTGAGAAGATCAAAGAACCAAGAGGCTAGGAGGTTGGCGGGGTTGGCCATATAGGTGTAGATGTCATCAAGAATAATGATGGAAAGGGAGGAACTCAGTGAGCTCAGAGCCAAAGCCTTTCATGAATTGTGTGGAGTTCTCAAAATGTCTATAGATGATAACAACAAACATGGATAGTAGACAATAAAGCCTGATGTCATTAACTTCTAAGGAATTCTGATTTTTGAAGGAGGAAGGAAAAGAAATTGGATACAGCAAAATGGAACAAGGATGACACTTATCTCTGGGTCCTAAAGTACTCAGAATTACATAGGACAAAGGACAAAGAATTTGGGAGGAAGGGGGAGAATGGGAGATAAGATCAGATTTGGAATGAGTGTTCTGTGGCTGTTAATGGCTTGAGAAGTTTGGACTTCTAATGATGACTGAAGTAAACAAATGAGGAATGGGAGGATGGGTGGGAAGAAATGGAATCTTGGTCCTGAATATATGGCCCAATGGCTTCTGGCTACTCTCCTGAATCTCCCCAAGATTCCGAAACCTGAGAGTGATGCCTTTACTCAGAGCGTGAGTCTACTTGTTCACACAACCAAGCCTTTGCAAAGCTATTTTGGACTCAGTAATTTCCCTGTTCTTCTTTTCATTCACAATTCAAGTCAAATTTCACTTCTTCCTTGAGCCATCCTCAATCTCCATTTTCACCACACCCTAATAAAGCAGAATAGATACTGAATCCCTAGCTTTCTCATAGCTTCCTATTTTTTGTCTAATTTTAGATCACACTAATATGTAATTATTTGTTTACATGCCTTTTTATCTTATTCTAATAATAGCACCTGAAGGGCAGAGATTATGTTACTCATTTTTGATTATTAGGAAATAGTAGTGCCTGTTCCATGCATACCACATCAATGAAAGTTGATTGGAAGAATAAGAGATTCAACTCTGTTAGTCTATTACCTGCTCTGTTAGGTCGTATTTCCTCTTATTTATTGTACTTACCTAGTTTAAGTTTAAGAGAATGATCCTTATAGTAGTATTTTGAGCTCAGCTAACAAATCCATTTTATCTTATTCATGTGGTTTGGAATAGTGTACATCTTTTTAGTTTATATCCTGATAAATTGAAGAGTCCACACTTTGTGGCTTGTTCCTTCAATGTAGTTTCTCTCTTCCATTATTTTGGTCATTTCAGTTGCCCTTCTCCATATAATTAAGTAGGGACTCCCTTTGTTTTGTTGTTCAAAAAGTAGTACAGGTTCCCCCTCCCACTTACCCCCCCATCCAAAAATAAAGCTTCCTATGAAACCTTTTATAAGCTGAAATGGCTTAAAGCAAAGAAGTAATTACCTTGCTAATGGAGGTCAAAATAAATTGAGGTAAAGCACAAATGCTCACGAAGTTCAAAAGCGCTGCCTCTATGACTTCTTGCTGCAAAACACAGTTTTCACTTTTTTGCCTTTTCTTTTCTTTTTCTTTCTTTTCTTTTTTTGTAAAAGTAAAAATCCTCTTCAGACTTCTTTCAATGAGTGAAAACATACTAACGTAATTCTCTTAAAAGCGTAGAATGGTAAAGCGAACTTTCGAAAAGTAGTGGACACCTGTACTTGCTTCGCCCTTCCTTTGTTTCTTAATCTTGTCACTAGGGCTTAAGGTCAGCTTGGAAAGCTGACTGAAAACAACCCTGGTTGTTGTTGTGTAGAAAATATCACTTTACATGTGGTCTTAACACTCAAGAGATTTTAATTATAAAAACAAACTTTTTTTAATCACTGAGGATTGCGTCCTTTACCACATTTAATACGATCATTTATATAAGGATCTTAACAACTGACAGGATCAAGATAATAAATGTATTAGCTGTTTCTAGAAACATAAAGAGTGTGAAAATTAGAACATAACTCTTAAAATAGTCGTGGTTAGGATAAAAGATGTATGAATCTACATTAGTAAGTAGATGAGTAAGATAAGATATCCAGTGAATATTATGCAGATACAGCATATTACTTTTTAAATGATATAAATTGCTTTTGAAAATCATGAATCCTCCTCAGAATGCTGCCAGTAATTGAGGAAGGCAACATAATAGCTCCCCAAAGATGTCCTCACCTTAATTCTCAAAACCTGTGAATACTTACCTTACATGAAAAAAGAGAGTTTGAAGATGTGATTAAATTAAGGCATTTGGGTTAGTTGGGTGTGCCTAATCTAATCTTTCCTAGTTATGGTCTGAAGGAGATGTAACTGTGGGAGAGAGAACCAGAGGGATGGCAGTGTGAAGACTCAAGCCACCTTTGCTGGCTTCGAAGAGGGAGGAAGAAGACCAGGAGCCAGAGAATGCAGGTGGCTTCTATAAATTAGAGAAGGCAAAGAAACAGTTTCTCCTCCAGAAACTCCAGAAAGGAAGACACAGTCCTGCTGGTGCTTGATTTTAACTCAAGGAAACTCTGCACAATGCTAAGATAACAAATGTATGATGATCATTTAATATAGCAGCCATAGGAGACTAACACATGACAGTATTAAAAAGGTAATGGAACTGCTTTCCAGAAAAAAAGGAAAAAAAAAAAAAAAAAAAACCTGGGTAAAAGTAGTGTCTCTTTTAGATGGAAATAGGGAAAATAAATTTAGAGCATGAATTATCTGATTTTTTTTTTCTAGATAGGTTTAATGACTACTTAAAACAAAATAGAGGGGGAAAATATGATATGCACCAAAATGTTAATAGTATTATCTATTTTCTTCTTTCCTTCTTCCCTCTCTCTTTTTTCCCTTTTCCTTTCTATTTGCTTAATTTTCTATTTTCCTGTAATAAATATATATCACTTTGTATATTAACAAAATATTTGGCAAAGAATGGAAGTGGCTAAAAGAAATGATTTACTTGCAAAACAATCTGGTTTAAAGGTCATTTATACCAGGAATCCTGACCCATGAGCGAGTTTCCCAATCAGTAAGAAATTCTTTTTCTAAGCACTCTGATGTAGCAACATACACATATGCACACACACACAATCTTTGAATCAAAAATTAAAATTTTAAAAACCTTTATATACCACCATGAGCCTGATTGTTTCCTAATATTCAAAAGAATATTCTTGATGAAATCGACGGGGATATTATCAAGTGTGATTTTTTTTCTTGACATTTTAGTAAAGAAATTTATCAACATTTGGCAGCTCCAGAATCACACATGGGTAAAAAGATACATGCAAAGTGGGAGATAGACTGATGGGTTTTCATGTAACAGAAGAAGAGAAGTTCACCAATATGGTTTTGGTTTCCCCATTCAACTATTCTTTAAGAAGCCACCACTGTTGAGTTCCTATACAGTACTAAAGAAGGATATCCAATTATATGAGAAGGCTATTAAATACTCCTCTCTTTTCTGACCACATATCCCTGTGAGATGAGGCTTTCTTCATATACTTCAGCCAAATGATATATCACAATAAACTAAATGCACGAGCAGATTATGAGAATCCAGTTTTCTTCTATTAAGCCAGACATTAAAGAAATAGCCACAACATAAAACAATGTCAATTTTATAATTAATTTCATTCTAAAAACATGTTTTGTGGCATATTACTTATTTAACAGGTAATGGATTTATTGTTGTTACTTTAAAAACTTTTCACTATTGATTCCCAGTATTGTAAATATCAATAGGTATAATCCACATAAATAAAAGTTCTCACTCGTTTTTAAGAGTGTAATGGATTTGAGAGACCAAAAAGTTTGAGAAATGCGAAATAAACAAAACCATATGGAAGTTATAGAATCTAGCAGCTTCTGACATAGAGATTGCAAAAACTGTTAGCTAGAGTCATCCTGTTTGTTTGACACACCTGTGATTTCAGCAAGGATTAAAGATACCGCAGTTCTAAGAGCAGTTCCAGTTACCCATATGACTACTAAGATTTATGGTTGTTACACTAAACTGAATTGTAAGTGAATTACTTTAATATAAAAAGATGTCTTATTCTATAAGTAATAAAAAGTGCAAAAATATGAAATACATTTTTATCTTTTGCTACAAGAGAAAATGGTACTTTATTGAAAAAATGGAGAAGAAAAATGAATGAGAATTGATATAAGAAGGTCTAAGAGTTTTGGAGCCATTTTAGAGAAACTAGCCACTAAGAAAGTTGGTAACAAACAGGGTTATAGACCATGGAAAGACCAGAATTTCTAACTTGGCTGAAGGGATATTTGAAACAAAAAGCTTAATATGCCAGCTAAAATGAAACCTCAACTTTAAGAAACATTTTTTATTCCTGTAGTTTTTATAAAGTATACCATCAATGTAAATAACCATAGAAAACATATTTTTTATCCATATAATTTCTTAGCAGCTACATTGCAGATCAGCTGGGTCATTGCATGGCCGTGGTGACAAATAACAGCTCTTGAACTGACAATCTGTATTGTGGATAGTTCACATATGGAGAACCGGGAATTTATTTTATGTAATTTAATTTTCCCGCTCTACCCAGCAGGGAAAACGTCTCAGATATTTTCCGGAGTAAATGGTCATGTTCCCTCAACTGTGATTCTAGAGGTACAGTATTTTAACACTAGTTAATTGAGCCAACGATTCCCTCAACGCTCCGGCTCCGCTAGCTGCACGCAGGAGCTAAATGGGCTGTAACAGCACTGGGGCCGAAAGGGTTGTTGAAGTATTCCATTGCTACACACTGTTCTGCCACAATGATAATGATTTGATGGTGACCCAGATGGATGATGATGACTTGAACTTACCGACGTTGTTGTACCGCTGGCCATTTGTTTTACTACTCATTCATTTAAGTCCTGTCACAGCACATCTAGTATCTCATACATTACTGGTTTAAAAACATATAAAAGCCCTTTTTAAAAAAAATTCAGTTAAGGGGTCTATTCTCTCTGAGTGAGAGGCTATAGATGAAAAAAATATGATTTAATAATTATTGCATTGAGACAATTGTTATAGTGTTGAGTTAAAGTTAATTTTAGGACACGAGCATAGAAGATGTTTGTGGTCTTTCAGCAATGAGCATCTCTTGTCTCTTTCTCAAACAAATTTCCTCTCGGGAACTATCTTATTTGCCATTGAGTTTAATGGCAAACATTTTGTCAGTCAACTGTCCTTGCCTCCCCAAGCCAATGGTTGGGCGCATAACTCAAGCTTGATGCACGTTCCCTGAAGTTTGAATCTTGAGTAGAGTATATCAGAAACTGAGGATAGCTGAGTTGATTGATTCTAGTCTCACTAACTAGGCAAAGCTGTTCTTGCTGCCACTTCATTCTTGTTGCTCTTGTTTACTAGTCCCTGGAGTTAACTGGGTTTCAGCTCACAAGAACTCTTCTTCTCTAGCCTGCTCATTGAGTCTCTACACTCTTGATATCTTTCCAGAAAACTTTCTTTTTTCTAAAGTAAACGGAACCTAAATATACAGTTTTTGGCTTGCAGCCAAAGAACCCCAATGTAAACAAATGTCCATACATGAGTTATCACATAAAACTTGCTAAAGGTATTTGTAATTTCATGTTACCTAAAGAACATTAGCCTTAAAGTGTGCAAGAGAGCTGGCATAAATACCCCAAACCTCTGTCAATTCAAACACTTCAAGTATACATAAGAACAAAGGACTTATTCAAGAATCATTATAGAATACTTACTCCATGCCATGCATTGTGCTAAATTCTGCAGCAGACACTGGAAATTTGGAGATAAAAATAAAATGATTGCTTGTCTTCAAAGACCTATAACATAGCAAAGTAAATAGACATGTCCACAATTAAACAGAACCAACATGATAAATGCTACAATAGGGATATGAACAAAGGACCGTTGAGGCCCAAACAAAACAGAAATTTCCTTCTGCCAAGTAGTTCAAGAAGGAATTAGGCCTGAAAATAAATTGGATTGCTCCAGGTGGAGAGGGAAAGGAAGGAATCTCAGGTAGAGGGAATACAGAGGAAGATTAAAAGACAGATTATGAAAAATCACAGCCTGTTTGGAATCAGCCCATTTGGGAGAAGATTGGTTAGGGTGCAGAATGCAGGAGGTGTGAAGGTGGGAGCAGGAGGCGGGTATGAGTTTGTGAGTGTTGATGAAGGGGTGAGGATGAATTCTGATGCCATTGACTGTGGAGAGCCTGGACACAGTTTTGGATTGCAAAAGAGAGTCAAGTGAATAATTGATTCTATGTTTTTTAAAAAGATTACTCATGGAAAATGGAGGCTAGAAAGAAAGGAGACAAAATCACTACAGAATATACTGGAGTAGATGGTGATACCACTAAATTAGATAAAAAACATAGGACAATGTACAAGTTTGGTGGAAAGGGGTAATGATCCTGTTTAGGACAGGAAAATATTACTAGTCACAGCAAACTTCTAAGCTACCTGGAATGCAAGTAGGGGAAAAGAGTGAGTTAGGGTGACCGATTCTCCTGGGTGGTATCTAGGAGACAGCGAGCCCTGAGACAGCTCCAGACCCTCTTGCCCATCTCCAGTGTGGTGCGTGGTCTGTGGCGTGGTCTGTGTGTGGTCTGTGCCACTCTTAGGATGGTGCCTAAGAGTATGGCAGGCATAGAGTCAACATTTATTGATGAATAAGTTACCTTGGTCTTGGATCCTTCACTTTTTCCTTCTCTTAGCTAGCTGCAGATAATCCTAATTCATGTGAGCCACAGAAGCCAGACTCTATTTTTTTTTTTTATAATATCCCAGTTTCTTGATTTTAAATTTTAGTAGAGGTAAATCTGAGCAGTCGAGAATTATGTAATACCTGCATGTTGCTTCCATTATGGTTATTAATTGATACTAATTAACACAACAACTGGTGCAGAATAGGCGTGGGCAGTCCTTTGGACCCAACTGGGCTCCCAGTTCATCTGTGTGAAAAAATTTGTTTATCTGGGTAAAAAACATGGAGGACACATTCTGCCTACAGACTGAATGGCAGATTCTGGGAGCCAGAGTAAAACACTGTTTTTGCAGTTTTGTTGCTGGCCACTTGTTTTTTTTTTTTTTTTTCTTTATTCATAAATAGATTTTTTTTCATGAAAAATGAACAAATAGATACATATCTTCCTGCTACTCAAGCTTACCACTATGAAAATTAAACCATCAAAAGAATATAATACCAGGAACATGGTTTTTGTTTTAGCAACAGATTTCATCATCCAACAGATGCTAGATGATGATATTCTTTGAATGATATAATTTCCAGAAGGTTTTATCATTAGTGACTAAAAAGTCACACCATCTGTACTGTTGGTGGTATTTTATCACACACTCCACTCACCGTAACTACCTGTTTTTTGCAATAAACAATATATGTGGATAAATATATATAGTAAGAGTATTTTTTTTTAGGTGAGGCAACCCTTGGCTGACCTCATAGATTGCAAGGACCTTGTCAGCTTACAATCCCTTATTTTTTTTATTTTTATTTATTTATTTTTTTTGCCTACAGTACCTGTTTTCCTAGGTGGTCTTCTATCCAAGCACTAAGCAGTCCTGACCCTGCTTAGCTTCTGAGATCATACAGGATTGGGCTTGTTCAGGGTAGCATGGCCATAGACTAATAAGGGTATTTTAAACTTTGAAGTTTTGCAGGGATTATTTGAGAGTAAATGAAAGGTAAACCTTGACATTTGTAGATGAAAGAGCATCAGAAGTCTATTCCCGGATGACTGAATCCTGAACAGCCACATTCACCTTAAGTTCACTTATCAGTTGACTCAGGTATAGTCAGTGAACACACACATGGTCAAGGCCTTCTGCTGGACCCTGGGGATTAGGTTTGAGCAAGATAGACAAGGTTCCTGTTTGCAGAGATTAAACAACCAAATATGTAGTGAATTATTTCATTACAACTGTGGTCACTGCTACAAAGATTAAGTACAGAGCCCTCCGAGAGCACTGGCCTCACCAAAATCATCCCTGTGACACACTCACATACTGGCAGCTGGGGGTGGAGGAATCCTTCCCTAAGAAAATGATGTTGGAGTCTCACCCCAAGAGATTAATTGTCTAGTGTGGTGAGGGAAGAGCCTCAGATGTGAAGGAACCTGGCAAAATGATGGAATGTCACAGGAGCACAGACTCTGTGAGGTGCTTAGGTGTGTGGCTAAAGGCTCTGGCCTCAGGTTTAAAAGACCCTCGCATTTAACTCTTGATCTTATCCCCACGTGAGGCTGTATATACAGGCATAGTATAAATGAATGTTTAAAGCATTGGTTGATTAAATTAACATTTAGAAACATACCATAGTTTTTGATTTTCTGTTTTATTTTTTTGTTTGAAAACTCTACATGCCTCAGTCCCCTTTCATTGAGCAAGGCTCTGCTGGCAAGAGATGAGAGTCAGGTTGCAAAGGGTCCTGTTGGCTGTGTGAAGGGTAAGAGGCTAATTTCCCCAGGTCACACTGCTTGGAAATGGTTAAGCTAGCATTTTAGTACAGGCCTAACCCCAAAACTCAGACCCTCTCTATTGCCTCATAGCCTCCCCTCCACTGTACTGTAGAATTTTGAGAAGTATGGGCCATACTGGGAAGAACGGGACAAATTGTCTCTCCCTCAGAATCATACGTTGAAATTCTAACCCTCAGTACTTCAGAATGTAACCATTTGGAGACGAGGGCTTTAAAGAGGTAATGAAGTAGAAAGAGGTTATGAGGGCGGGCCTTAATCAAATATGACTGGTGTCCTTATAAGAAGAGGAAATTTGAATGCAGACATGTACATGTGAAAACACAGGCCATTTACAAGCACAGGAGAGAGGCCTCAGAAGATCTTGAATCTTTAGAAAATAAATTTCTGTTGGTTAAGCCACCCAGTGGTACTTTGTTATGGCGGCCACAGAAAATGAATACAGGGGGTTTGTTACCATGTTGGTGCTTCTTTGCTGTTACTTTGTCGTTGATATTGCTCTTTTCAAAGATACCCACGGTCCGGGCAGATTTCCCAATACAATATTCCGTTGGCCACCGACAGTCCTTTGTACACCTGGCCTTCTCTCCATCATTAAAATCATCATCTAGTATATCCTCAAAGCCTTGCCTTCTTATCGTATGATGATATATAGTGAAGAATTACACCACGAAAGCTAAATCCTGCCAATAATCAATGTTAGACATCCAAACTGAGATAAGGCCTTAACTCATTCAAAGATATTAAAAATATGAAGACATAATTAAAGTTCTTAAGGTTGGATGTAAGTCTTAAGAATTTCAGGTACCAGGGGATAATTCAGAAGACAGATTTCTGATTAAGGGATGCTTACGGCATCTTTCGAATCATCCTCTGAAGTTCACATATAAAGCTAACCCCACCGAAAGGACTATTTTGGCAGATGGAGGGATTGAGAAGCTCCGTGTAAATATACTCGTTTACAATCTCCTGGCTTATTTGGCTTCACTAATTGAATCAATATTTCTTGTGCATTTTCCCCATTTTGAAAAAAAACACACAAAGATACAGTACCAACCTAATGCCTTTAGGCATTTGTATTTTGTCTTCTAAACATTTTTTAGTGTTATAATTCCCTTAGCCACTTTGCAATTCTTTATTAAGTTTTAATGTGGTTTAAACTCTCCATCTGTAGACAATATTATATTTCCTCCTCTTTGCCAGCAGGTCTAATATTTCCCAGTAGTCTGTTTTAGAGCTCCTTCTGGTGGTTTAAAGCTATTATGACACATCCATCTGTAGCATCTGCATCAATCTCATCTCACAGTGATTGCTAAGACCTGATCATCAAAACAAAATAATGGAAGATATGTTTGTAATAGAATGCAACAGAATGATGTTAAGCTTTACAAATTAAGAATAATTACTCAACTTGTGACTGTCAGAAAAAGGACAAGAGAGTTTTAGGAGGCAGGTTACAACTATTCTAGCAAATGACCATTTTCCTCTTGTAACCATAAAACATATTCTAAGGAATGCATTTTATATTCCTATTGTTTGCTGAATTTGGCTAAATTTTTGGTATAATGTGAAAGTGGAGGAAGGGCTTTGGTTTTGTGCTATGTTTTTGCTCATATTAATGTCATTTTTGATAACGTTTATTAGAGTGGGGCAATAGAACTAATTGTTAGCTCCTTTCAAGACTTTTTATTACTTGGTAATGAAACATTAGTACTGAGCTCAGTGACTTGTATTCACAGTTGCTCATACACCTTATGATCTAAGTCTCTGTATCTTTCTTTTTATTTATTTATTTGTCTTTTATTGTGGTGAAAACACATGCTATAAAATTTACCATCTTAATCATTTTTAAGTGTGCAGTTTCTGCCCTTCTCTTTGTCATCTCATACAAATTATAAAGTAAAACTTAAGTATTGATATTGAAATTAAATAAAACATACAAGGATTACAATGATAAATTGGCTTGCATCATGATATGACCAGAAAACCATGTGAAAAGCTTTTTTAAAAAAGTAAAAAACAAACTTAGATGTATATCAAAATGAATGTTTTTCTTTTCAAAATCACGACATTGGAAAGTTAAACATTAATTAGAAAGATTTTATCTAAAATTGTGGTTTTTACATCAGAGAATGTTGAATGTTAGTTATATTCTTACTGTTGCAGAATAATTCATATTCAGAAGTAGGTTTGATCTTTAAAAAGTGACAGAGGGGATATGGCTAATAATATAGGCAATCAAGCTGAGTCATACATAGGTCAAAAATAAAACCTAACCATTAATGAGCTGTTTTTTTCTTGGGAAATAGCAGCATTTTTGGAATCAACAGAAAAATGAGCATAAGCTATTTAAAGGTTACAAAACATTTCAACTTATATTTTCTTATCTGACCATAACACACCAGAATAGTAGATGAAAGAGATTTTGGTATTGTTTTTATTGTCCCCAACATGCAGATGAGAAAATAGAGACTTGTGGAAGTAAAGTGTCCCTTCAAGATACTGTAACTATTTAATGTGGGAGTGATAAATCTGGATGTAGAACAGCAAATCCTATGGCCTTTCAGCTCTGCCACAACTCTTTAGTGATTGACTGTTCAGGGGACATTTTTTTTTTTTTGAGCTATAACATTTTTGTCTTATAAAAAATCAAATACTTCTTATCATAAACCTATAAATCTTATAACATTCAAAAACAATCTGATGAATGAGAAGATTGGAAGAGTATTTCTCCAAAATTGTTAGCAGTTAATTGATAATATTTTATTTTCTGCTTGAAACGATGAACATGTATGTATTAATAATCAGAAAAAGGTGTTATTTATAAAATTGATTTTAAAATAACTAATTGCTGAGTTCTCAATTTTTAGTTTCCTTTTTATTAAGATTTTTTTTTATAGCAGTTTAAAGTTCACAGCAAAATTGAGGGGAAGGTACAGCGATTTCTCATATAACCTCTGACCCCACCATATATCATATATAGCCTCCTGCATAATCAACATCTCACACCACAGTGGTACATTTGTTACAACTGATGATCCTACATTGACACATCATAATTACCCAAAGACCATAGTTCACATTATAGTTCACTCAGTGCTGTATATTCTATGGGTTTGGACAAATGTATAATGACATGCATCTATTATTAGGATATTGTGCAGAGTATTTTTACTGACCCCTATATTCTCTGTGCTCTGCCTAGTCTTCTCCCCTACCCCTCCTACCTCTAGAAACCACTCAACTCATCTTTTTATTGTCTCCATAGTTTTACCTTTTCCAGGATGTCAAATAGTTGGAGTCATACAGTCTTTTCAGACTAGCTTCTTTTACTTATCAATATATATTTAAGTTTCTTCTATGTCTTTTAATGGCTTCATAGCTCATCTCTTTTTAGTGCTGAATAGTATTCTATTGTGTGAAAGTACCACAGTATATTTATCCATTCACCTACTGAAGGACATCTTAGTTGCTTCTAAGTTTTGGCAACTGTGAATAAAGCTGCTATAAACATCTGTGTGTGTTTTTCGTATGGACCTGAGTTTTCAATTCTTTTGGGTAAATACCAAGAAGAACAATTGCTGGATCACATGCTAAGAGTATGTTAAGTTTTGTAAGAAATAGCCAAACTGTCTACCAAATTGGTTATACCATCTTATATTCCCACCAACAATGTATGAGAGTTCGGGTTGTTCCACATCCTCATTAGCATCAGTGTTAAGATTTTTGAGAGCTTGTTTGGAGGTTCTAGCAGGGGAGCAAAGCTACTCCTATACTCTAGACCTAAGAACGGTCCTCTCCTCTGTCGGGAAAAGTCGTTCTCTTCTACTGAGTGGGCAACTTCGGGAGGAACACACATGGAATGAAAAGAGAGGAAGGGGACATCCGCCTAACCAGCCAGATCAGCTGAATCAAACTGGGCGTCAGTGGGGTGATAGATGTTGCAGCCAGATCACCCTCACGTCCAATAAAGGAATTTTTTGAATCATGGATAAGCGCTTGAAAGTGTATACAGAAGAAAATTATTTTAAACTTCTTACTGAATCAAAGCATATATGGTGGGGTTAGACCTTTCCAGTGGTCTTTAATCATTTTTAAAAACCCATTTAAAATTATAATGAAAATTGTGAACTCACTTACCAGGAAATGTATACAATCTCAACATTTTGAGTATAGTTTCAGAGAACTTGTGGGCTGTCTAACACCATCCATAGGCTTTATATTATTATTTACATTAGGCTTTTTCCTCCTGAGAACCTTATTCGATCTATGTACTAATTTTTCTCCTTTTGCCTCCCTGCCTCCCTTCCCTCCATCTCTTTCTAGAAAGGTTTTAAGGCAGTTTACAGACATGCACTAGATCAAATACAAAGATAATTAAGTGAGTTAAAATAATGTCTGCTTTAAGGGTCTAGAAATGGTTCACCTATTGGATTCTGAGATGACACAGAGAAGGAAATGCAGTGTATTAGCCCAGTCAGTGATCACAAGAGCTAATCAGTGCTTAGGAGAGGCACATTTATATTTGGCACTAAGTCTGGGGCTTCTCATCAGGAAGGCAGGAGGCATGTCTTTAAAAATATCCATACAGTAAATATAACAAGTTACTCAGGGCTGCTTCTTATAAAGAAGATCTCAATGGAGATTCATACTGCAATGCTTAACCAGTTCAATAAAAGTAACGTTCTGGTTGGGGAACCCAAACAATATAGCCCATGTACTCAATACTAGGATGCTCTGACTTTAGCCCAAGAATATATATAAAGGAAGGATCAGATTACCTGTTCCTGGCTATCTTCCACAAAGATAGCTTTTCTCAATGACTTTTGATAAATATTTTTACCAAAAAAAGTTTTATCAGAATGATGCATGTATACAGTAAAGTATCAAATAGTAGATAACAGCTTTGACACAAGCAACAGACTTCCTCTAATCCTCCCCACCCTCTAGACTCATTCCTCAGAGGCAATTATCACACTGTGCTTAGTTCTAGTGGTTCCTTTCATAATATTAAATAAAATGCTATTTACTGATTTATGAATTTTAGATAATCTGTAAATTTCAATTTTAGATTTAGCTGAACTATATACTACTCATCTCTGATAACTGTTTTCAGTTTTTCTAAAAACTTACAGTAATAAAACTCGATTTCATATTCCATCAATATGTAATTGCCCTCTATATAAGATAAAGATTTTAACACCTCTAAATTTCCTCTCCTTTTATAGCCCTTCTTTTGTAAATTATACTTGTATTTTCATGTTGTAAATATTGCTAAAGTTTGCTACCATTGTATTATATTCAGTACTCTTGCTTTTTTAATATGCTGACTTACTTAAAATCAATAAATAGTTATGTTATGGTTATAAAATTATTATTTACTTTTAGACCAAGTTCTATGCTACAATTATATTTTCTTCCAAGTGGATCACAATCCATGAGTGACTTGAAGGAAATGTTTTTAACATCAGAGTCAACTGGATTTCATTTTTCCAAGCATTTAAAATCATTCTACATTCTACATATTACATAATACATACTGAATTTACTAAAATGGACCATAATTTTCTTTTATAGTTTTTGATTTTGCCTATAGTTTCTAATAAACTTTTATTTCTTGTTCAGAAATAGTAGTATTGAATATCCTCACACTTTTACACCCCTGTGGTTGTGCAGCCTGTGGTTGGGGTCTTTATGCTTGGAGTTCCCTTTCTCAGGGGGAGTCCTCTCCATGCTATTTGTCCTCGGCTCCCATCTGGCCTATGTGTTCTTTGGAGCTGCTGAATTGTGTCACCTCTGGATTCGTCTTTACTGCTCAACTTCTTAATGGTTAACCAAACCCAGTCTTTCTCTTTCTTGTATTTTCCTCAATCTTCAAGTAACTTCTTAAGAAAGGATAAGAAGGGGCTAAATTCTCTAAGTCCTTGCATATCTCAATATGTCTTTATTGTTCCCTCTTCACCTCCACATGATTGGTAATTTGGCTAGGTACAGAATTTTAGGTTAAAACTTAGCTTACATCAAAACACTGAAGGCCTTGCTCTATTTTCTTCTCACTTACAGTGTTCTAGATGAGAAGTCTGGCAGCAGTTAGATTCTTGGGTTTTTGTAGGTAATCTGTTCACTCACTTTCAGCTTTTAGGAATTTCTCTTTATCCTCAACGATCTAAATTTTACAGCAGTGTGTACAGGCAGTTTCCTTACTCATTCCATGGTCCCATTCAATCGGTAGATCCCATTCTTCCAGACTTATTATTCAGATGTCGAGCCTAAGAAGATAATTTTCTCATATGTCCTCTCCTATTTTCTAGTCTTCTTTGTTCTATTTCCTGGACTATTTACTCAGCTTTTTTCCTTAAGCTTCTTTTTGGATTGATCCTTTGTGCCTCTTTTTCTCTCATTCTGTATTTTTGAGAGGATTTCTTTAGTCATCTATTATGTTTTAAAACTCTGCTTTTGCTACTAATATTCAAGATTTTCTTTCCCAAGAGCTCTTTCTTTGCTTTTTGATTATTTTCTTTCTTGGCACACTGTTCTGTTTTCAGGGGGTTATAATGTCTCAGTTTTTCCTGAGCATACTAAAAATACATTTAAAATACATTTAAAAATCTTTGTTTTCTGAATTTTTCATTTTCTCTTTCTTCAAATTTGGCTTTTCTGCTGCTGGGTTTTCTCTTATTCCTAGCGATTCATGATTGACATTCTTATGTAAGAGAAGGCTTAGGGATCCCCAAATGCCAAAATGAGATCAGGTATTTACACTAGGCAGTTGAAACCCACACTAGAAACTTTAAAACTCTCTAGAGAGTGTTCAGGTCTCTAGTAAATAGTCCTCTGGGTTTTTTTCCCTGAGTTAAATGTTAGATTTCCTGACTACTTTGAGTGGTTAGGCGGGGACCCTGAATGGTACATCCTTTGTGTGGCCAGACTTTTAATAAATTCCCTATTTTTCAGCCCCACTTATAACTTCTGCCCTTTGTCAGATCTTCTAACTCTGAGCCCAAGAATCACCCATGTTCCCCAAGGCAGATCAATTCCCATCTCTCTTGCAGCACCCATGGAGCATATGTCTGATGGTTGCTCACTCTACTGTTTCAACTGACAATACCTTCCACCTACTTTTTACATGCTCCACCAATTTGTTGAAATCTCTCATGTGTTGTTGAGACTTCTCATGCTTATTGATAGTATAGAATATTCTTTTTTTTTCTTTCTTTTTTTTTTTTTTTTTTTTACATTTCTTTAATTTCATTTCATTAGATTCCAGGAGGAATAGAGGGATATGTGCCCAGTTTTTTGGTTTTGTTTTTGTTTTTTTGGTAACTGCTCAATGGCAGTCAGTTTCAGATTATGCTCTATTAGAGACTCAATTGTGTCCTCTCCAAAATTTATAGTCCACAATGTGAGTATATTTGAAAATAAGGCCTTTAAAGAAGTAATTAAGGTTAAATAAGGTCATAAGAGGGAGGCCCTAATCCAACAGGACTGGTGTCCCTATGAGAAGAAGAGATACCAGAATATACATGTACAGAGAAAAGACCATGTGAGGAAATGATGAGATTGGCTCTTGTAAAGCCAAGGAGAGAGGCCTCAGGAAAAACGAAACCTGACACCTTGATCTTGGACTTCCTACCTCCAGAACTGTGAGTGATAGATTTCTATTTAAGCCACCTAGTTTACGTTATTTTGTTATGGCAACCAAGACTTTCTAGATTCATTATGGAGAAAAGTGATCAACATGACCACACAAAAAGGTAAAAGTTTTATACAGATAAAAAATGCCTTAAGCAAACTTAAGAGGTGAAAAGCTGAGAGAAAATATCTGGGCAATATGTTTAAGAGACATGAGCTCAATGTTTACTAGTTAAAATTTTTTTAAATGAAAATGATAAATACATTAGAAAACTAATGAAATATAAGAATAAGCAACTTACAAAGGAAGAAACACAAATGTCCAAAAATAGATCTAAAAATTATAGCTAGTTAAGTATACCTGTTCACCAAATAATACCACTTGAAACAGAACTGGTTATAACTTTCCTTGGAATTATTCCCCATTAGTTATCTGTATGTATAAAATAGCCATTGTCTCTGGTTCACTTTCAGCTAATAAAAGTAGAAGCAGAAAGGATCACGTACTCTGAGGCATGAGCTTTGGCATACTCTAAACTAGCGAGTGCCATGCCAAATTACATATATTCTGCCTAAATGTAATATTTATTGCTTGGTCTCTGAGGTATTTGTTTTATGTTTGAACATCATATTTACCTATAACGACTGAAAAATGTATGAAACATAGAGTTGACCTATGCAAATAATCAAAGATAGAGCATCACTCTGGATGCTAAAATGCAAATTGCACAGCAGTTGTTTAAAGTATCTTAGGAAATGTTTGAGGATATGCAATGTGTGTAGCTGACTTCTAAGATGACTGTATTAGTTTGCTGTGGTTGTTATTTATAAAATGCTACAAAATAAGTGGCTTAAAACAACAGAAATATATTTTTTGACAGTTCTGGAGGCCAGAAGTCTGAAATATATCACTGGGCCAAAATCAAGGTGTTGGCAGGGCCACACTGTCTTTGGAGGCTCCAGGGGAGAATCCATTCCTTACCTCTTCCAGTTTCTGGTGGTTCCTGGCTTTCTTTGGCTTGTGGACACATCTTTGACTTGCTCTCTAATTCATATTTACATTGCCTTCTCCTTTGTGTGTCTATGACCCAACCTCTTGTCACTCTTTCCAAAGGATATTTGTGATGGCATTTAGTAATGTCATCTACTTGGAATATGCAGAATAATTTCCCCATCTCAGGATTCTTAATCACACCTGCAAAGACTTTGCTATATAAGGTAATATTCACAGGTTCCAGGAATTAGGACTTGATATTTTTGGGGGGAAGTGGGGGTAAGATTCTGACACCAATTACAATGTGTGTTTTCTTCCACACCATAGAGCAATTCTCAGACACCAGCCAGGTGTCCTACAATTCAATTCTGGCACTATTCATCTGGAGATAGTGTCAAATCCCACAGGTTAAAAGTGTATCTTACAAACTTCCCTCCCCAACCCACCCCCACTTCAGCCACCAATCACAAGTTCATGTTGTCACCTGAGCTTCTGACCACCTGGCTATAGATTGGGGGTTCTCATAGCCCCTTCCTTTGAGTTTGATAAATTTGCTAGAGCATCTCAGAGAACTCAGAGAAACATTTTACTTACTAGATTGTCCATTTAATATAAAATGATATAACTCATAAACAGCCAGATCGAAGAGATGCATAGGGCAAGAGGCAGAGAGATTCCGTGCTCTCTGAGCAGGCTACTCTCTCTACAAACCCATGTGTTCACCAACCCAGAAGCTCTCGGAACACTGTCCTTTATGTAGGCATGATTGAGTAAATCATTGGCCATTGGTGGCTGGACTCAATCTTCAGTTCATGTTCCTTCCCCATTGTGAGGGAATGGAACTGAAAATTACAATCTTCTGATCACATGGTTGATTCTGCTGGAGACTAACCACCATCCTTAGGTAACTTAGGGGCATTCCAGAAGTCACTTCATTAACGTGACAAAAGATACCTTTATTGCTCTCATTACTTAGAAAATACCAAGGGTTTTAGGAGCTCTGTGCCAAGAATAGAGATAAAGATGAAATACATTTTTTTATTATAAATCACAGTATCACAGTGAGGGTACAATTCTGCCTGTCACAATGGCCTCCTATAATTCCTATCTCCTAGTGTTCACAGTCTTGTTTGGTTCCCTTCCATATTGAACTAGGGTTGGTCTATGTGACCAATAGCATACAGCAGAGGTGATGGTATATGGATTCTGAGATTAGGTTAAAAAAGACTGCAGCTTCCATCTCAGATCTCTCTCTCTCTCTCTCTCTCTCTCTCTCTCTCTCATCACCCATCATTCCGGACAGTACAGCTGCCATTTCTGCAAGATAATCAAGTAGCTCATGTGGTGATGAAATAAGACTTTTCTCAACATCCAGAAAGGAACCGAGGACTCCAGGTGATATAACTATGTGAGGGAGCCTCCTTGTAAATGGACCTTCCAGTGTCAGTTAAGGCTTCAGAACACTGCATCCCAAGCTGACAGCTTCGTAAGAGACCCTGAGACAGAACCACAGTGAAACTGCTCCTACACTCTGGTCCTCAGAAAACATGATATAATAAATGCTATTTTAGGCCATTAAATTTTAAGAGTAATTTATCAAGCAGCAATAGATAACTAATACAGAAAGTGTAGATTCGTGTGCAGCTAAGGATTGGTGGAAATCCATTAATTCTGTGAGAGACCTCATAAATATCACTGCAGTGTGTATTATTGTCCAACAATTGTATGAAAGATATCCAGAAGGGTTATAGCAGGAAAATTGTCATGATAAAAGGATTTAAAACAACAGATAGAGCAATTGCCAACATATAGTGCTGGGAGTACATTATCAGAGGGACTATGCTATGATGACTCTGTGCTGGCCTGATTTCATTTGTGCGCCTATTTTCTAGAAGGTATTCTAAAAAATGTAATCTAAAAATGCAAATTTAAACAAAAGTGAGATACCATGTTTAACCTTTTTAATTTGTAAATATGAAGACAAATTAATACTTGACCTTGACTGGATGTATTTCTAGTGGAAGTACAAACTAGTATTTCTCCAGGGCAATTTGATAGTATGTTTTGAAGGCCTAAAAAATATGCTTAATAAACAATTATGCTTTTAGATATTTTTCTTAATAATCTTAATTAAGGCACAGCTTATTTAATATGGCATTGTTTATATGCTTGAAATAATTTAAAAGTATGAATAATCTAAATATCCAAATATAGGGCTTAGTTAAATTTATTGTGATATATTATATTTCATGCTATAAAATTTCCTCTAAGAATAGCTTTCACTGCATCCCCCAAATTTTGATACATCATATTTTTATTTTCATTTAGTTTAAAATATTTAAAAATTTCTCTTGAGACTTCTTATTTAATTCACAGTTTATACAGATATCTGCTGTTTATTTGGAGATTTTTCTAGCTATCTTTCTGTTATTAATATCTAGCTTAATTCTATTGTGGTCTAATAATATATTCTGTATGATTTTTACATTTTAAATTTGTCGAGGTATAATTATGGCTGGAATAATCTTGCTGGCTAATGTGAACATGAGAAGAACATATATTTTGCAGTTGTATTTATAGTAGTGTCCTATAAATGTCAATTAGAACAATTTGATTGATAGTGGATAGTGCTGTTCATATCATCTGTATCATTACTGATTTCTATTTGCTGGATTTATCAATTACTGACATAGGCATTTAAAGTGTACAACTGTAAAAGTGTCATCTATTTTTATTTTCCTCTTTATCAGTTTTTACCTTATGTATTTTGATGTTGTGTTGTTAGGTGCATATATATTTAGGATTATTATGTCAGACTGGATAATAACATAATCTCTGTAATGTTATGTAAAGCCCTTTTATAATCATGATTAGTTTCCTTCTACTGAAAATTTGAATTAGTTCTTTGTTTCTTTTCTCTTTCTTTATCTTCCTTCTCGACTTTTAATGAAATATTTTATATGAATCCATTTTCTCTTCTCTCTTAGTATATCAATTACAGTTCTTTTAAAAATTTTTACTTAATTATCTCAGAGTTTAAAATATTCATTTTAAATTAATCTGAGTCCACTTTCAAATAACACTACTCTGCTTCATGTGAAGTATAGGTATTCTTATGATGGATCCCAATTCTCTTTCCATTTTTTTTTTATCACATTCACATTATATTTTACATGCAAACTGTATTCATTTACTTTCAGATTGTTGTTTTTTACCTATATACTTGTTTTCATTGTTCAATTGCTACATCTTTTTTTTAACCTGAAAATATAGTTTAGATATCTTGTTTTGGGATGGCACATATCACAATTGTCCCCATTCTAATGAATGGAAATTTTTATTTAATGGCTTTTCACTTTGTAGTCAGTTTTTCAGGAATGCATGAAAGACCCTAATAGGGATCAGTGTATCAACTTGTTGGCAAACACAAAGCCTGTCTGTGAACTAGATTTGGCCAGCAAGATGCTATTTGTGATGTTCAATGAAAAACTGGCTGTAAAAGTACTGTAAAATGTTAAAGTGCTGAACAAGCATGAGAGTGATTATTCTAGGAATTTCAGGGAGCAGGGGTGGGATGATTTCTTCTAACATCACTATTATTCATTTCATGTGTACATATGATAGAATCAGTCAATCATTGTTACTATAATTACTTTCAACAAACAATTATATTATAGATTAGCTAAGAATAAGGAACATAAAATAGTTTATTGCAAGGTATGTATTCCTCCCCAGCATTCTTCCTTTTTTCATGTGTATCCAAATTGCTGACCTATATAATTTTCCTTCTGTCTGAAGGATTTCTTTTAATACTGATTGTAAAGCAAATGTACAAGTGATGAATTTTCTCACTTTTTGTTCGTTTGAGAATGTCTTTATTTCTCCTAAGCTTTTGAAGAATAATTTCTCTGAATATAAAATTCTGAGTTGGTAGTTTTTTATTTTCTTCAACATTTCACTTTACTCTCTTTTTGCTTGCATGGTTTCTGACAAGAAATTCAATGTCATTGTTATCGTTCTTCCTTTATAGAAAGAGGTAGGCCACTTTAGTCTGGCAATTAACAGAGTTTACTAAGGGAAATTTGCATATGACATCCGTCTTGGGCAGCAGAAAGATAGAGTGGATATTCTCTGCACTGCTTGGCAGGTGCAAAAAATTATATAAACATGGAAAGATGGATAAGTGTATTGGGGAGAGTCCCACCCCAGATAATGGAAAATGGCTCATGCATTTATCTAGAGTGGAACATTAGCTTGTTCCGGGAACCAGCATGCCATGGGGGATAGAGGATAGAGGAGAGGATAGAGGAAAGGTCAATCAGTATCTGTAGGATACTGTAATGGTGAATAGATGAAATTATACATAAGTCAAAAGCCACAGAAATGTTCAACACAAAAGGTGAACCCCAATGTAAGCTGTGGACAATAATTCAAAAAGATATGTGCACCTTTATGTTCATTACCATAATATTTGCAATAGTTAAGGTATGGAAGCAATGTAAGTGTCCATCAGTAAATGAATGGATAAAGAGGATGTAAAATATGTATATAATGAAATATTATTCAGCCATAAAAAGAATTAAATTTTGCCATTTGTGGCAACATAAATGGACCTAGAGAGTGTTATTTTGAATAAGCTGGACAGAGAAAGGCAAACACAGTATGATTTCACTTATATGTTCAATCTGAAAAACAAAACAAGCAAACAAAAAAAATGAAACAGAAATAAACGCATAGATACAAAATTAAACCAAACCAATGGTTGCCAAAGAAGAAAGAGTTAGGGGGAATGGGTGAAAAAGAGTATGGGAGTTAAGAAGTACAAATTTCTACTTACAGAATAAGTCATGGGGATGTAATGTACAGCATAGGGAATAAAGTCAATAATATTATAACTATATATGGTGACAGATGGTTACTAGACTTATTGTGATCACTTAATAAGGTATATAAATGTCGAATCACTATATTATGCACTTGAAACTAATATAATATTGTATTTCAACTATAATTAAAAATAAATTAAAAATATCATTCCCTATAAAAATCAATAATGATATTAAAGTGCTACATTAGAAAATAATCACTTAATGCAAAATAAAACAGTAAAGGAGGAACAGAAAAACAAAAAAGACATGAGATATATGGGAAAAATAAAAAGGCAATCAAATTTAATTGTATTAGTAAGATTGTGAAGGAATTAAATAATTCAATCAAATGACAGTGAGTTAGATTAGATTAAAAAAAAACAATATGATCCCACTATGTGTTGTCTATAGAAGCTGCACTTCAGATTCAAAGAAACAAATAGATTAAAAATAAAAGTTATACTAGTGTAATAAAAGAGCACCAAAATACTAAAGCAAAAAGTGACAGAAATGAAGGGAGATATAATTTAAGAATAATAGTTGGAGATTTTAATATCCCACTTCCAACAATGGATAGAACAACTAGACAGAAAACCTATGAAGAAATAGATTTGGATAACATTATAAACCATTTATACCTAACAGACATCTATAGAACACTCCAACCAACAATTATAGAATATATAGTCTTATCAAAATCACATGGAACATTAGATCTTATGCTAGGTCATAAACAAATCTCAATAAAGTTGAGAGAATAGAAATAATATAAAGTATATTCTATGAACAGAATGGAATGAAATAAAATTCAATAGCAACAAAAATGTGGGAAATTCACAGATATGTGAAAATTAAACAATATACTCTAATAACCAATAGGTCAAAGACAAAATCAAAACAGAAATCTGAAAATACTTTGAGACGAATGAAAATAAATACATAACCAAGAACTGGTTATTTGAAAAGATCAACAAAACTGATAGACTGTAGCTAGCTTGACTAAGAAAAAAAAAAGACTCAGATTTCTAAAATTAGAAATGAGAGAGGGGACCTTACTACTCACCTTACAGAGACAAAAAAGGTTATAAAGGAATACTCTAAACATTTATATGCCAACAAATGGAATAACTTAGATAAAATGGTCAATTTCTAGAAAGACACAAACTACCAAAATGGAATTAAGGAAAAACAGACAATCTGAACAGATCTATAACAGTGTAGAGATTAAATTAGTAATAATAATTTCAAAAACTACCACCCGCAAAAAAGCTGCAGACGGTTTTAATGATATGTTCTACCAAAAATTTAAACAATTTTAATGCTAATCTTCATAAGCTATTCCAAAATATAAAAGTGGATAAAACACTTCCTAATTAATTTTATGAGTACAGGCAAAGGCATCAGAAGAAAATAATACTATAGACCGCTATTATCTCTTATGAATATGGATACAAAAATCATCAACAAAATACTAGCAAATCTAATTTAGCAATATATAAAAGAATTATACACCACAAACAAGTGAGATTTATCTCAGGAATATAGGATCGTATTACATATGAAACCAATCAATGCAATATATCATATAAATAAAATGAAAAACCAAAGTCACATTATCATTTCAATAGATGCAGAAAAAGAGTTAACAAAATCTAGCACCCAATTATAATTTTAAAAAACCCAACAAACTGGAAATGGAAGGGAATTTCCTCAACCTAATAGCTAAAATCATACGTAACAGTGAAAAGCTGAATAATTTCCCTCTACAATAGGGACTAACTCAATATTGTTCTGGAGATTCTAGCCAATGTAATTAGGTAAGAGAAAATAATAAAAGGTATCCAAATTGGAAAAGAAGTAATACTATCTCTATTCACAAATGACATCTTATATATAGAAAATCTTAAGGAATTCTTGGGGTTAAAAAACTATTAGAACTAATAAAGTAATTCAGCAAGGTTGCAGATTATGAGATCAACATGTGAAAATCAGTTGTACTTCTATATATTTGCAATGAACAATAAAATGAAGTTAAGAAAAACAATTCCAATTAAAATAGCATCAAAGAATTAATATGCTTAGAAATAAATTTAACAAAAAAAGTGTAAAACTTATACTCTGAAAACTACAAAACATTGCTGAAAGAAATTAAAGAGGATCTAAATAATTGGAAAAACATTCTATGTTCATGGATTAGAAGACTGAATATTGTAAAGATGACAATACTCTTTAAATTGATCTACAGATTCAATGCAACTCCTATCAGAATCCCACCTAACTTCTTTGTGGAAAATGACAGGCAGATTCTAAAATTCATATGGAATCACAGGGCATCCACTATAGAAATAACAATTCTGAAGAAGAAGAATACAATAGGAGAGCTCCCAATTTCAAAACTAATTACAAATCAGTGGTAATCAAGACATTTTGGTATTGACATAAGGATATACATTTATATCAGTGGGATAGAATCGAGGGTCTAGAAATAAGCCTATACATCTATGATCAACTGGTTTTCTGTACAGGTGTCAAGACCATTAAATGGAAAAATAGTAATCTTTTAAAAAAATGGTCCTGGGGCAACACAGCATGCAAAAATATAAAGTTAGACCCCTACTTCACACTATATACAAAATTAACTCAAAATGAATCAAAGTCCTAAACATAAGAGCTAAATCCATATAACTTTTTTGAAAAAAAAAAAAAAACCAACATAATGGTAAACTGAATTTGGCAAAGAGTTCTTAATATGACACCAAAAGGACAAACAACAAAAGAAAACCTAGATAAATTGGACTTCATCAAAATTAAAAACATCTGTGCTTCAAAGGACACCATCAAATAAGTGAAAAGGCAACCCATAGAATAGGAGAAAATATTTGTAAATTGTATATCTAGTAAGGGTATAATATCCAAAATATATACAGAATGCTTGTAACTCAATAATAAAAAGTTAAGTAACTCAAACAAAAAATGGACAAAGGAGATTAATAGATATTTCTTCAAAGAAGGTATACAGATGACCAATAAGCATGTGAAATGATGCTTGATGTTATTAGTCATCAGCAAATTGCAAGTCAAACACTCAGTGAGATACCACTTCATCCCTACTAGCATATCTAGAAACAAAAAGTCAGATAATCACAAGTGTTGACAAGGATGTGGAGAATTCAGAACTCTCATACACTGCTGGTGGGAATGTAAATTGGTACAGCAACTTTGTAAAAAACAATCTTACATTTCCTTAAATGATTAAATGTATTACCATAGGATCCAACAATTCCATTCTTAGGTATAGACTCAACAGAAATAACATGTCCACACTGAAACTTGTACATGAATGTTTATAGTAGCATTATTTATAATAGCCTAAAGTGGAAACAACCCAAATGTCCATCAACTGACGAATGGATAAACAAAAGTGGTATATCCGTAAAATGGAATATTATTTGGCCAGGAAAAGGAATAAAGTCTTGATACATGCTACAACATGAATAAATGTTGAAAACTGAAAGGAGCCCCTAACAAAAGATCACGTATTATGATTTCATCATGTGAAATGTCCAGAAGAGAGAAATCTGTAGCAACAGAAAGTAGATTAATGGTTGCCTAGGGCTACTGGGTGGTAGGAGGAGACTAGGGAACCGAGTGTGTGATAACTAAAGCTTACAGGATTTCTTTTTGGACTGATGAAAATATTCTAAAATTGACTGTGATGAAGGTTGCACATATCTGTAAATATACTAAAAATTATTGAATTGTACATTTTAAATAGATTATGTAGTATATGAACTATATCTCAATAAAGCTGTTTAAAAAAAATGAGAGTGATGACTTTCAAGCTCCTTACATGTCTGAGCTGAAACCAAAAGTGATCAATTATGACAATAGTTTTTGTAGATGACTGCTTATGGGCACTGGTTGATGTGTATATCTTATTGAGTGAAAATGGCAGTCTATAAAACAACATATATACTTCTATTTAAAAATATTTTTATAAACATAGAAAAATATATTTAAGGATTGTTGAAAGTGATTATTCTTGTTGGTGAAGATATGAATATTTTAATTTTTCTCTTTCTGTGTAGCAGTGATGTCTATAGTGGATATGTCTATATCTATCTATCTATCTGTCTATCTATCTATCTATCTATCTATCTATCTATCTATCTATCTATTTATCTATCTGTCTGTCTGTCATCTATTTGTCACTATCAACTTTGTATTTGAAAAAATATTTAAAAATTATTTCATGTCTACTATAACACAATCAAAACCCAGAGAATATGGCTGCTGCATTTTATCTTGAAAAGCTCTCAAAGGAATCATTCATAAAGAAACAATCTCAGTAAAAGACTCATAGAATATGTATCTTTGAATGATATAACCTAGTATAGACTTCGATTTTAACTATCTGGGAAGTATATATCCTAGTAAATGTACAGGGTAGTTTACTGAATGGGGCAGTAAAGATTTAAGCTCAATAGATGTTAAATGATATTTATGAAAAGTACAACATTGACTTTAAAATAGTTTATCTGAAGCCTTTCTATTTAACAGCAATTAATTTTTTAAAAAAGTCACTCCTAGATTGGGACAATAAGACCTGGCTATCTGTGATGGGCACTTACTTTTTTTCTAAGTGAGAGTGTTAAGTGGAAAAGTGGAGGAATGCATCTAGGTCATCCAAAAATGACATTAAATCTTTGAAGGATATTCAAGCAAGCAAAGATAATATTATGCATTTTTATATTATAATTGGAAATATAAGATACTTCTGGTGAGTATGGGGTAGAAATATAGATATTTATATTTACAAATGTAAATATCTTATATTTATATCTTATACTTATTTATAAATCTCTCAAACAAACTTTGCTTCATCCATATACAGATATTTTAGAGTAAAAATATGATTACCTAAAATTACAATCCACATGTCATTAATTTTTTTCCCCTTTCTATTGCTTATTCCAAGCACAGGAAAATATTTGCTAACAGAAAGTGTGTGTGTGTGTGTGTGTGTGTGTGTGTGTGTGTGTGTGTGTGTGTTTTAAATCATATCAGTGTAATCGTGCTTCCTTTTACTTTTAGGTGCCTCAGTTCATGTGATAATTTTATGCTCACCCTACCTATGAGGATACTATTTAGTGTCACAGTTTGAAATACCACATTTCTATGGATTTCAAATTACTTTATGAATTTCTCTGTAAGTATATTAAATGTGAGCTTTTCAAATGGGTAGAAATGCAAATGGGCCTAGTGAGAACAAGAATTAGGAAGTAATTCAGTTATGACATTATAGTTGGAATTTTTTAAACTCCTACCATGTACCAGGCACTAGTTGAATGCAATATCTCTTTTAATCCACACAGTAAACTAATGAAATAGGATACTAAGGCTCACAGAGTTTACACATCTTGTTTACATAACCACACATGCAGTAAGTGACAGAGGTAGGCTTAAACCAGGTGTACATCTCCAAAATCTGAACTTTTTCTATATTACTCCAGGAGAATGAAATGACATCTTTTTGATAACCTCATAGCCCTGGCTAATTTATGGGCATAGCCCTTGAGCTAATGTTGGAAATTTAGTTAAGAACTTGGGCTGTAGAGTCAGATCTGGGTTTATGCTACTTATGTGTATAATCTTGAGCATGTAAACTAAGCGCACTCAAGTTTCCTCATCTTAGAGTGGGACAAAATACGATTGACCTCATAGAGTTGTTGTGAAGAGTAAATGTAATTATTATATGCAAAGTCTTAGCACTGCTAAATAATTTTTAGCTGTTATTATGATGATGAGAAAATTGTCCTGATAATTTTATAAAATAAGATTCCATTCTTATGGTCATGCTGTGATGTCCCTAGGAGGAAAAAGGAATTCCTATTATGAGCTATCTTTGGAATTAGGATAACCTGGCCAGAAAACAATACCTTGTAGGTTGACTGTAAACCGAGATGGGTCTCATTTGCTTCTTTGGGAATCTCTTTCAGGTTTGAACTCTGAGGCATCTGTGTGTCTTGTGTGATGTAGAAATATGGCTTCTTCCCCATGGAGACGAGCTGTGTTCTAAGTCAGGAGGCCCATCTTATGACAGCAAGAAGGCAGTCATGTCAGGGACCAAGTGCTCAAGGCCTCGTGCTTGCAGGTTCACAGAGCAGCCACATCGAGGACATCACAAATTATACTTTGAGTTGTAATTTCCTTCTGTTGTCCTCAGGACTTTAATGAACACCAACCACATGTTTTAGTCTGGTCTCAGTTCTGCTGTAGGAAATTAAGGGAAGGGTCTGTGTTCATGCTTTGGTTAGAGTGGGAAAAGGTGAAAACAAGTGCTGTGGTTTAAGAATTTCAATTGTTATATGTATATACAAAATTCTTTACTTCCTATATTTGTACTTTATTGAAACTGGTAGTCAAATGTGTTAGGTTGGTTTTCAACTCAAAATTTGCTCATGATACTGACACAGTATCAAAGTGAATCTATGAGTTCCATTTCATTCTGTTCATTCATTCATTCATTCATTCATTCACTTATTCAACATATGTAAGAACCATCAGTTATACACCAGGGTTTATTTTAGGTGTTGGAACACAAAGTGGATTCTTGTCCCATGGAAGACAGACACATAATGGGGGAAGGCCAATATCTAAATAAGTTACACCACAGTGTGTGTTAAAATGGGGCAAGAAGAAAAGTTTTTGTGACTCTAGTAGGAATAATTCTCTAGGATAAATACAGGAATACAAACAATTGGATTCCTTCAAATAAGAATGAATAGATATTGGGTATATCTCAAAAAACAAATGTCCAATGTTACAGTCCTTGAGGAAGATACTAATATTATTCTCATTTGATTTATAAAAAACTGAAGTGTAGAAAAATTACCTAATTTGTAGTTGACTACACAACTAATGAATGACAATATGGGTTTTAACCCATTTATGTCTGACTTGGGAGCCCAGACGTTTTCTTCCTCAAATTTATTGAGAAATAGTTGACATACGTCACTGTGTAAGTTTAAGGCATACGGCATAATGGTTTGATTTACATATCGTGTGAAATGATTTACGTATAGTGTGAAATTATTATAATAGGTTCAACTAACATCCATCTTCTCATATAGATACAATAAAAAGAAGGAAAAGAAAAATAGAAAAAAAAAGAAATTTCTCCTTGTGATGAGAACTCTTAAGATTTACTCTCTTAACATCTTTCCTGTATGTTATTTGGCAGTGTTAGCTATAGTTATCATGTTGTATATTACATCTCTAGTACTTATTTATGTTATAACTGAAAGTTTGTACATTTTGACTACCTTCCTCCAATTCCTTCTCTCCTGACTCTCCACCTCTGTTAAGCTTGCATGTCTAATATTTTATTCTACGAATGTGTGTGTATTTTAGATTCTATGCATATGTGAGATCATACAGTATTTGTCTTTTCTGTCAGACTTATTTCACTCAGCATAATGCCTTTAAAGTCCATTGATGTCACAAACAAGATTTCCTCATTTTTATGGCTGAATAATATTCCATTGTACATACATACCACATCTTTTTTATCCACCCATCCATTGTTGGATGCTTAAGTTGTTGCCATGTCTTGGTTATTGTGAATAATGCTGCTATGAAAATGGGGGTGCAGATATCTTTTGTTTTCTTTGAATATACTCCCAAAAGCGGAATTGCTGTATTATATAGTAGTTATATTTTCAATCTCTTAAGGATCCTTCATAATATTTTCCATCATGGCTGAGCCAATTTATAATCCCACTAACAGTGCACAAATGTTCCCTTTTCTCCATACCCATCTAGCATTTGTTAGATCTTGTCTTTTTGATGATTGTCATTCTAATAGGCATGAGGTAGTATCTTATTTTAATTTGCATTTCCCTAATGACTAGCAATGTTGAGCAACTTTTCATGTATCCACTGGATTTTTATGTATCTTCTTTGAGGAAATGTCTATTAAGGTCCTTTGCCACTTTTAATTGGGTTATTATTATTATTATTGTTATTGTTATTGTTATTATTGTATTGAGTTATATATGTTCTCTATATATTTTAGATATTAATCCCTTATCAGATATATGGTTTGCAATTTTTTTCTCATTCTTTAGATTGTATTTTCAGAGCCCAGACTCTTAATCTCTGTGCTAGAGTAAAAAAGACTGATATTATCAATATTTGGAAAAAAAGGATATTTATTTGGTGCCTCATTTATAAAAGAGATCCTTTAGTGAGAAATACTGTAGCTATTTTTAGAATGATTACTTCAGATGACATTAAATATAATACTAAATATAAAATAGAATGAGTACTTAATTTAGGAATATCAAAAATTACAGGAAGTTTTAAGACCCTACCTTTTGGCTTCCATGCCATTGTGTAAACTCCTCTTAAGGGCTGGTTCTAGTAACTCACTTCTAACAAAGTACAGCAAGATCAATTTTTGATAAAAATAAATAATAAATAATTGAATCAATCAATCAATCAATCAATCAAGGAAAAGAGATACTCTTCCTTGCAATAAAATTCCAACTAATAAAGAAAAAGAAAAGTGGGAAATAGAGACTCACATTAGAAAACATCATGGTAATTAATAAATATTACCGACAATCTCCAGTGATGGATGATAGATTTGGTGGGTAAAAGTTTGAAGACAAGCAGGATTTTCCCAGTCTTAAGTTATCTCCTTAAAGATATTTATCCATTTCAGTAAGAAAGAGAGTAACTAGAGTGGAGGAACACAGCAGATACCAACTTAACCAAGTGTTCAAACATAACCAGTAATAAGGAATGACTTTGGAATTTTAAAAACAAATATGAAACACATCATTGAAAAAGACTACATTAAAATTAAGAATGTTTATTCATGAAGGTGTCTTAAAGAGTAAAAAGGGAAGACATGAAATAGGAGAAAATATTTTCATCATATATAAATGACTGAATAAAGCACTCCAAAAACCAACACAAAAAAGACAACCCAATGAAAAATAGGTTAAAGACTTGAATAGACTCCTCAGAAAAGAGAGATTACAACAGCCATGAAACATATGAAATTATTCTTAAGCACGTTGATAATCAGGGAAATGCCAACTAAAACCAAAATGAAACAACACTACTGCAGAGTAGACCATTTAAACAAGTGAAAAATAAATCTAACAGTAATTACTTCAGTCAGAATATGGGCCACTGGGAGCTCTCTCTCATGTTGCTGGAAAAAGTGTAAATTTATACACCGGCTCTAGAAAACCTGTTGGCATCAGGTAACATTGAAGATATGCATCCCCCAAGATTGAGGACTTCTACTCTGAGGTTTATACCCTTCAAATACACCTTCAGAATTGTAGGTTAACAGGTACCAAAATGCATGTATGAACACGTTCATAGAAGCATTATTCAGAATATTCCTAAACTGAAACACCCAGGTTTCCACCAATAGCAAAATGGGTAAATAATTCATGCAATAAAATATTATATAGCAACAAAAACAAGCTCATTATACACATTTCAGTGTATAATCTTAAAAATCTGTGGTTAAGTGGAAGTAGCCAGTCACCTATACACACACACACACACACACACACACACACACACACACACACACATACAGACACACACACACGCGCACACACACACACACACAGACACAACATACCCTGTGATTCTATTTAGGTAAAACTAAAATTGTTTTTTTAGTTTATTTAATTTGAAGCTTAAATATAAACAAAAGAAAACGGGCAACCAGATGTCTTTTGGGGGTCCTAAGACTGTTCTACTTCATAACTTAAGTAATGGTTATGTAATTCTAATAATAATTTGTTAAATTATACATTCATTTCTGTGAAAAGAAAAAATATGATATCCTTTCAGCTTTTTGGGGGCAAATTACAATTTTCTAGTACCACAAAAATATTTAATAAATGATGTAGTGAGCTTAAATACTTAATTTTTAAGATCACAAATATTTAGACTTTTCTAAACTTTGATAGAGTCCTATCTTTTTTATAATAAGTGTTGTAGACAGATTCTTAACAAAATTTGTTGACAGTGACAATCTGTTTTATCCAGTTTTGCAGAAAATGTGGGCCAATTTCTTTTATTATAACCATATGTAATGTGAGACTAAAAGTCAAGATTTTCCTTAATTTACTCCCTTTTTAGTAAATGCCTCCAGGCATAAGATGGGGCTGAAATGTCTACAAGTCAGAATGTAAAAAAAAAAAAAAAAAAAAATTCAATAATGATACTTCTTCAACTAGTCCACTTGATGGCACTAAACTAACATAGAATATGGGCCAATCCTCCATAGACATTGATGTATTAATGTGTTTTCAATGTGTTTTCATAATCTTAGACCTTGTGAATTGTAAAGTCCTTTCCCGGCTTAGAGCTTCAGATATATTCAGTAGAAAAAAAAGGATTAAAAATTCTTAAAGGATTTAAATGGGTTTTGAGAATTAAAGAAAGATATATTAAAACTGTCTAGGACAAATAAAGCTTTTCAAGTCTTCTTGCCTCTTGCTTCTTCCACATACCCAAATTATGAACTCTAGGAAAATAAATAATTTTGACTCTAGAATTTTAGTAGATCAGACTCAAGACCTCTCTCTTTCTCTCTCTCTCTCACTCTCTCTCTCTCTCTCTCTCTCTCTCCTCTCTCTTTTTTTCTCTCTACATGCGTGCGCGCGCACACACACACACACACACACACACACACACACACACACTGCAAGATTTTAAACTGAATTCTTTTGTGGGAGAATGAAGTGGAGATTTTGCCTGTTTTTTTTTGTTTTGTTTTGTTTTTTGTTTTTTTAACCAGCTTGGGCTGATTACATTGTGGCTTAAACAACAAACATTTACTTCTTACAGTTCTGGAGAATGAGATGTGTGAGATCAAGATGCTGGCAAATCTAGTGTCTGGTGGGGGCCCACTTCTTGGTTTACAGGTGAACGTCGTCTTCTTTTTTCTTCACATGACAGTGAGCAGAGGGAGGAAGCAAGCTCTCCTGTCTCTTCGTATAAGGAAGGATGCTAATCCTATGTATTAGTACTCCAACCTCATAACTCGATTCCCTCCCAAAGGCCCCACCCTCTGCTACCATCACATAGAGGATTAGGATCTCAAAGTATAAATTTGGTGGGGGTGGGGGGATGTAGACATTCAGTGCATAAGAGCATGGTGCATGCACTGCATAACAGTGCCTTTGCGTGCTGGCAGCAAGGGTACAGTGAAATAGGGCTGGGTTCTGCAGTTTAAGGAAGATGCTGCTTTACTTCTTGAAGGAGCATCTTCTCTTGGATCTTAAAGCAGACTCAAGCTTCTTTGCTCTGACTCCTCATCTGTAAGCAGTGAAGATACTTGGCTGGTGAAGAGAATTGGTAGACAGAAGAAATGGGCGAGGCTACTTTTCCTTTTGGGTACATTTACTGAAAATGGGGTAAAGTCTTGACTCTGAGTTTCACATTACATATGGCTATAAAAATGTCCTACATGTTCTCTGAGTGAAGTAATTTTGCTTTCTGTGTATCAAAAAATTGGTGTTGCAAAACCATAGGCAAAGCTATTGGTACTGCGTGAAGTTCCAAAATGATCATAAAAGAAAGCTATGAGATGTCTCTTCTTAGATTAACCTTAACAGGCCCTTTTCGTGATTTTTAATAAAATAAGATTCATCTAAATTCTTTAAAAAGATTCTGCAAAGGCTTCACCTTCTGTATGGGGACTTCAGGGTGCCATTTGCCTGTCAATAGCCACTGCAGGTGGAAGGCTCTGTTTCTTCAGGGAGATAGGAAACTTTCTGAGAGCAGGAACTGTCCTATTTTTATCTCTGTTCCTTACAGCAGAGAACTCGGTGACTCAGGGAGATGGATACTCAGTAAACATAAGTATGCCAACAAAATTGTCATTCTGTTCAAACTAAGACCTGATCTTGTCTTTCCTTGCTTTCCGTGAAGATTTGGTTGTCTAGCATGTTCATATATAAATTAAGAACATCACTTCTGAAAGGTAGAAAAGTTGATAGAGAATGAAATACATTGTGTGCGTGGTCTTAAATCTAAATGCTGAACTTTTTAAAATAAAGCACCACTCTGTGCTTTCCTTACCACTTCCTTCCTCTTTTGCTGCAAAGGACCAGCAGTTTTGTCCATAATACTTCAGAAAATGTTTATTTCCCTCAAGAAACAAAAAAGTTTAAGTTATCACTTCTTCATCATTATTTGACAATATTAAGGAATTTTTGTTGACTATTAAGTTTTTAAATGTTACTCATAAGAAATAAAAAGTAAACGTATTACAACTATGGGAATTAAAAAAGTAGACTAATATTTTAGACTTTTTAAAAATATAAAAAACAAAACAGAAACTCACATAGGCTAAAAAAAAGCACAAAAAATCTGATCCTTTTTATAATGTAAGACTTGTCTAATCTTTATGTTTCTTAAATCATCAGTCATTTGTCAAAATGCCAAAAGCAATATTATACACAGGAGGGATATTAATTTTAACCTTAATTCAGCTAGGAACTGCTCTGTGAGCCAAATTTGTATTTCATGCAGCCCACATAAAGTTTCTGAAATATTAGAACAATAGGAAAGCATCAAAGTGTATACTTCCTAAAATTTAACAAAATACAATTTAAAAACTATGAATCAAAAATCTCTCATCTTTAATGACACTTTCTCTTGATACAGATAAAAAGTCTTCATAGACAATATAAAATATCATCATGATGAATATCTAAAATCTAAAATAATTTTATTATATAAGAAAAGAGAAGAATTTCTAAGACCTAATGGTGTATATGGGTCCTTCTGACCTAGTCCAAAGATATTTTTATATTTTGACTCAACATATTTCTTTCTTTTTACATTTTTTAAAATTTTAAAACAGAGAAGAGAAAAGTTATTGACTGAATCTATAAAATAATAAATATTTAAATTTCTAGGTAAAAACTGAAACATGGATTAAGCTCTAAAGACTGAATCTAGTACAAATCCCCTGATTTGGATGTGCATCCTCAGTGTCCTAACACAGTACCTGGAACATAGCAAGTGCTCAGTGAACATTTATTGAAAAAAGAGGCCACTGAAACTGTAGATCCTACTTTCTCTTGAGTTCTTCCATTTACCTTCATACTAATGTCACTTTCTTAGTGTTGGTCCTCATCATCTCAGGTCTATTTATTGTACTTGCCTACTAAATTGTCTGTCAAGTGATTGTCATATTTTCTCTTATTCATTCTCTACAATCTATCTTTGATTTTTTCCAAAGTGAAATTAGATCATCATAATAACTAATATTTATTAATCCCTAGTATGTGCAAAACTCTGCTTGCTTCATATAATTAAATTTTTGCACTAACAGTTATAAGAAGGTATAATTGTTCTTGATTTTAGAGCTGAGTAAACCAAGGCACACAGAGGTTAAGTGGATAGGACAGTCAGTTTGGCTACTGCAGTCTACCTTTAAGTGACTTTATATCATCTGATGTGTTAGATCTCTTTTTCTTAGAACTGTCTTAGTTTAACTCTGAAAGTCAGGTGTTGTAGGAAACCCCTTTGTCCCAGGTAAACTGAGATAGTTGGTCGTCTTACATATACTATAAGAATTTAACAATAGTTCCCCTCCCAATGTTTGTGCTATTGTATCAAACATTTTACTTTTCCGCATATTAGAAACCCATAATACATTGCTAATATTTTTATTTAAACAGTCAATTATTTTTAAAACAAATTTAAATAATGCAAAAGTATTGTTTATTTTCTATGCTCATCAAACCTTTGTCTAGATCCAGATTTCCATCTGGCTTTCTTTTCTTTCTACCTAAAGGATTTCCTTTAATATTTCTTATAGTGTGAGTCTGCTGGTGATGATTATTTCAGCTTTTATATATTTGAAATGTCTTTATTTTGATTTCATTTTTGAAAGAAAATAAAATAGAAAAAAATAGAATTGTAGTTTTTTCTTGCAGTATTTTAAAGCATTTACTCTGTAGAATTCTTGCTTACATCACTTTTATTGAGATATAATTGACATATTATATTAGGTGTACAACATAATGGTTTGACATATATATATATTGCAAAATGATTACCATAATAAGTTTAGTTAACATCAACCAAATCACATTTTTATTTCTTGTGATGAGAACTTTAACGGACACTCTCTAAGCAACTTTCAAATATACAATACACTATTGTTAACTGTAGTCGCCATGCTGTCTGTACATTACATCCCAGAACATATTTATCTTATAACTAGAAATTTGTACCTTTGACCAACTTCACACACTTAACTTGCCCGCCTCACCTGCCTCTGGCAAATATGAATTCTTTTTTTTTTTTTAGATGCCACATATAAGTTATGAGATCCTACAGTATCTGTCTTTCTCTGACTTTCTTACTTAGCATAATGCCTTTGAGGTCCATCCATATTCTTGCAAATGGTAAGATTTTGTTTTTATAGCTAAATAATATTCATATATACATATATGCCTATCTATATCACATTTTCCATATCACATTTTCTTTATCCATTTATCTGTTTATGGACACTGAGGTTGTTTCCATATCTTAGCTATTGTCAACAATGTGTCAAAGAACATGAAGTGCAGATATCTTTTGCAGATAGTGGTTTTGTTTTCTTCAGATAAATACTCAAAAATGGAATTACTGGATCATATGGTAGTTCTAGTTTTAATTTTTTGAGAAAGCTTCATACAAAAGTTTTTGAGAAAACTATCATGCTGATAGTTTTTTATTTGTTTTGTTTTGTTTTGTTTGCATGCACTGATCTGGACTCAGCAGAATATTTAAGTGTGACCCTTTGCAGATCTCTTTGTGTAGTTTTCTCTTTTCCAGTATTGTTCTGTGAACACTAACTGCTTTGGTATCCATGGACTTTCAGCCTCATCTCTTTAGTCCAGAAAGTCCTCCTGGTTTCCTCCCACTAAGTGTCCCCATTAGCAACACTGCCTGGAAATGCTTTAGAGGTAGTAAGCTGGGGCAATTGTAGGCTTCACTTTGCTTTTTTCCTCATGGATTACAGTCCTCTGTTGCCTGTCTACTGTTTTAGGAGCCATTGTTTTATACACATTTATTTTTTTATTGGCTGTTTCAGGTGGAGGATAAGTCTGGTTTCTGCTACTTCATTTTGGCTGTAAGTATAGGTCCAAAATGTTTAAATGAGTAATCTTAAAATGTTCTGCATCCACATATTAGCACACAAATTTAGTGTCACTGTCTACATGTTTCTGAACTTAATTCAAAATTGTTTTCATTTAGTCAAGTTACCTAACTAATGTTTTTGTTTATGTAGACATGATACAAATGGAAGGACTGAAATGAAATGAATAACTACAAAGATTAGCTACTAACAGGATCAAGATAAGCAAGGTGGTTCTCAGTTTGCTTATTTATAGCCATTTTACCAGTTGCTTCACTGGCATTTTGAAATAACTACAAAAATATTGCTTATTTTGTAGTATAAAATACAAGTTGTGGAAAAAAACATTTTAGATGTGATCTAGTTAGATAATAAAATAATAACTCTTCTCAATGGCTAATATCCATTTACATGAATAAAATTGTGACCTATGTAATTCAACTTAGAATTCGACCAATGTTTATTGGATACATTCTATGTGCCAGACACTAAGCAAAGTCTAGAGATACAGATGAATAATAAATAGCCTCTGCCCTAGAGGAGCTCACAGGCAGGCAGACCAGATAAGTGAATTGACAATGTAATAAGTGCTGCAATTATACTAATTATGGGTTGTTATGAGAGCATTGATGTGGGGCACCTCACACAACTCAGGAAGCTGCGATGGCTGTGCTCGAGAAGGTATAACTGATGCCGTGAGTTATCTAATCCTCTCTTCTTCTTCCTTGCTGGAAGAATTCTGATTTAGTGAGCTATTCACTCTCCACCTCTCTGGTGGGGCTATGAAGTTAATAAGTCTAAACCAATCATTGTACTTCTATGCTCACTTTCAATGACTAGTTTAGGCATGAGCATGTGACACAACTTAGGAAGGGAGATATAAAAGTAATTCTACAGACGGAACTCTGGAAAGATATTGTCATCATAAGAGACACACAAGGAGAAAATTCTTTCCTGTCTATGGTCATGATTGTGTGACATGATAGCTGAACTGTGACGTCTATGAAAAGACAGTCTGAGAATGAGTTCTAACATACTGAGGCTAGAAGAGCGGAAACAGAGAAAGTTATTGGGTTTGCTGACAGTATAGTGTTGCTGAATGACAAAACCTGGAATTTCCTATCTCTATTAATTTTTTTTTGGTTATAGGAAATAACAAATCCATATTATTTAAGCTACTTTCAGTTATTTCATTCCATGCAGTCAAAAGGATCTTAACAGATGTAGAAGGCTTCCTAAAGAAGTGAAGCTTGGGTAATGCCTTAAAGAACCACAGATATTCATTTTTGGGAGTTAGCTGGATAGAGGAGAGTGAGAAAAGACCACCACAAACAAAGGGAAGAGCTATGCAAAAAGCTTGGAAACACAGTGCAATATGAAGTGCCTGAGAAAGTACAAGAAAATGCTGAATTGTTGTTCTGGTAATTCAGATTTTCTCACTTGGGTAGAATGTCTTTTGCACTTAATAGGTATCCAATCACTGTGTGTTGCCCAATTGCTTTTACAATGTTTAATTATATTAAATTTGGTCCAAGAATGCCTATTGACGTGCCAGAGATTTTATGGGCACATATGGCAGAATCTGACTCTTGTGTGTGGCAGTATCCATCCCAACTCCCTTCTAAAATGCTAAGACTACATTTCTCAGTCTCTCTTGAGAGGATTATGTTTTCCCACCAATTAGATACAATCACTCAGGACTTTGACTTGAAAAGCCATATCAGTGAGGAGAGAAGGAGAGCATGAGGCACCCAGATTGTGTGTGAATGTGCTAGAGATAATGTGTGCACAGATCTGGCTGCTCTACTTTTTCCTGGGTTGTAGGACAGGCAGCTGTCACCTTGGTGGCCCATGTCAGCGGTGTTGTATTGAGAGTTATTTACAGAAACTCAGCCTGGAGTGTGTTTCTTCAGCCCTTCCAACAATTTTGGGAGTTATGTATCAATTCTGTTTGTATAAGCTGGCCGAAGTGGGTTCCGTGTCTGCATTCAGGAAACCTGGCTGGTGCAACATGGGAGACACAGCTCTGGAGTTCAAAGATCATAGGGACTAGTGGAGCAGATCAGAATCATTTTGCTCTGAAATTACAGGATTATAATTTGTATAGCAATTAATACATTCCAGAGCACTTTTAAAGAATCTTGCTTTTGTGAAACATATAGGGCTTCTGCAACATTTATAGAGCTTTTATTATGTGATCTTTTGACAGATGAGGAAATCGAGGTCCCTGGGAAGTTAGATAAGACAGAAATATAGTAGTGATCACGTCTTATAACTCCTAATCGAGCGCTCTTTCCTCTAAGTTGTTATTTGAAGAATGGGCTGTTCTAAAGGGAACCCTACTGGAATTACACCTTAGCATCACTTGAAAAATTGTCCAATGGTCAGACCTTTCTAACGAAGATATTGGACTCACTGACACATAGGTAAAAACATGTGGTCCATTACTCGTCCTTTGAACCATCTCGTCTCACTTTAATAGCATGTTTAATGAAAACCCATCAGCTAAATGAGAAGTACATCAAGCGTTACTATCACTTCCTCCACTACCTTCTTAGAGATCATTATGTGGCTCCATAAGTGTAATGGAAACATTTATATTGACAAAGAAAAATGAGAAGTTGTTCTAAAAGTTCATACAAATCCTTAATGTATGTTTGATGAGGATATACAAAAGCTGTGGTAATAAAATTTTTAATTGCACACTACCCTAATGCAAATTTTCAAGAAAAAAATGGCTCAATTTTTCATATTGTGATTTGCTTCTTCATCAAAGAGATATTAAATGCTTTTCCTACCATTGCTAGAGATGCTAAAGATAGCTATAATAAATGTTGACAATAAGAAAACGATGTGAGCTACATAAAAAGAGAATACACAGGCCTGCACAATTCAAATTTAGCTGGCCAATCTGGTGCTCTGCCAACTAGTCACATTTACCTGTTCTGACAGTGGGAATTGTCAGGAACTGGCAATTGACTTTCCCCTTCCCCTCTGTGCTATCGGCTTTTCCACTTTCTACTACTTCCTACCACTTCCTTTTTTTTCTTTTTCCTTCTCTAGGTATGAGTTTCATACACAATGGATAAAGTAAGATTCTTCTCAGGACAGGTTAGGAATACTACTGACTCTCTAATAGTCACATCTATATGAAAATATAAGAAGACAAGCAATATCCTTATGGGTGCATAAATTAACTACACATCTCTGTGTCTTCTGACCTTGCTATAAGGAGTAGTTTCAGTGGTGGTTGGGTTGTGAAGGAAAGGGTAGAAATAGCTAATATAGGTTGAAACTTACTATAGTTCAGGTGCTGTGCTAAGTTTGCATTTTCTCATTAAAATTACGCAACAGCTTCTGAGATAGTTACTATTATTATCACTATTATTTTACATATGAAAAATATAAAATTAAAATTGTGGAGTCTCTGCATCTGTGCTCTTTGCCACAAAACTATACCTACTGTGCTGAGGTTTACTAACCAAATGGCTCCAAATGAATTTAGTAAAGTCTCGGGACACAAAATTAACATACAAAAATCAATCTGGAGAGAAATAGAAAAAACAATCCCACTTATAGTAGCATCAAAAACAATAAAATATTTAGGAAAAAATTTCACCAAGAAGGCAAAAAGACCTGTACACAGAAAACTATAAGACATTGATAAAAGAAATTTAAGACACAAATAAATAGAAAGCCATCTTACATTCTAGGATTGGAAGAATTAATATTGTCAAAAAGTCCATACTATCCAAAGTACTTTTCACAGAAATAGAAAAAAATTATTCTAAAATTTATATGGAACCACAAAGACCTCAAATGCCAAAGCTACCTTAAGAAAAATAAATCTGGAGGAATCTCACTTTCTGACTTCAAACTATATTCCAAAGCTATAGTAATCAAAACAGTATGGTACTATTATAAAAACAGGCACATAGACCAGTGGAACAGAATAGAGAGCCCAGAAACAAACATTGCTATGGGGGGTGTGTATTAAGCATAAAGGGAGACTACAGGTGCTTGAAGAGACATGAATGACTTCACAGAGATGGCAGAATTTGAGCAAGACTTGAAAGAAAAATAGAATGTTGTCATTGGACATGACAAGAGAGAATATGTTTTGAGTCAGGCAGAGAGTGGGCAATGGTCTGTGGTGAAATGAGGCTGGATAGGTATGTAGAGGCCAGATCATAAAAGGCTTTGTAAGATGTACAAAAGAGTATAGATATTTTATATATATATATATATATATATGTGTGTGTGTGTGTGTGTGTGTGTGTGTGTGTATTTGTTGTTGTGTTTAAATACATGTATCACAACATTTACCATCTTAACCATTTTTAAGTGTAAAGTTTAGTGATAATAATGCATTCATCATGTTATGCTACCATCACTACCACTCATTAAACAATAACTCACCATTCCTCCAACCCCTGGCAATCACCATTCTACTTTCATTTCTAATGATTTAGATCAGTCTGAATATTTCCTATAAGTGGAATCATATAATATCTGTCCTCTTTTGACTGGCTTATTTCACTTAGTATAATGTCCTTAATATTAATCCATGTTGTAGTATATCTCAAAATTTCCTTCATTTTAAAGGCTGAGTAATATTTCATTATATGCCTATACCACATTTGACTTATCCATTGATGAATGCTTGCATTGCTTCTATATCTTAGCTATAGTGAATACTACTGCTATGAATATGGGTATAAAAATATCTCTTCAAGATTCTTTTTAAAACAAATATTTTTTTTGTTATGTACCCAGATGTGAAATTGCTGGATCATATGATGATCTTATTTTTAATTTTTCTGAGGAAATGCCATACTGTTTTCCATAGTAGCAGCACCATTTATATTTCTCCAACAGTGCACAAGAGTAAGAAGTATACATTTTAACCTCATCTGTGAAAGGGTCAAATCAAAAACTGTGACTAGAATCGAATTATGATCATATTTATATGTTGTTAGGAACTGACAATGGCTCAGTGGCAGATGAATTAGAGGAAAGAAGATTGGAGATAGAGAAATGCAATGGATATGCAGACTTGGGGGGAGCATCGAGGACAGGAAGAATATGACTTATTTGAGAACCATGTAATTTCCAAGACTCGATATTTAATTAGTGAGTAAATGAGAGTGGGAGGAATCTGGGATGACCCCAAGGGTTCTTACTGACAAATGGTTCCATGGTATTTGATGTCATCTAACAAAGACAGGGAAAATAGGATGGGGAGTAGGCTTGGGGTGGAGGGTGAGTTCAGATTTATAAATATTGGGTGTGAGGATCCAGTGCGATATCCAGGAAGAAATACCCATCACCCAGCTAGATATTCTTAAGCTACCATTCACTCACCAGTTTTAATGCCCTCCTTACATGTGAATGAGATGTAAACTCTTTGAGGGCAGACTGTCTTGTTAACTGTTGTAAATGTCAAACCTACTAAAACATATAACAAATAATAAGTGCTCAATTATTATGTGTGGAATAAATACATGGGTATGAACTCAAGAACAAGGCCTAAGGTGGATAGGAAGTTTTGAATGTCAGCAAGCAGGTGGCAAATGAAGATTTTTTTTGTATCAGCTAGGGTCACAGCAAGAGGCAAATGGACTGAAGATAATTTAATTATTTAGAAAGGTATATGCATGGTTGAGGGAGCGGAGCTGAAAAGACAGTTATTTGTTTTGTGCAGGGGAAAATTAGCTTTACCATAACTTATAAGGGCTGGAGCCATGGAGAAGGGGCAGTCTGTTGAGAGATGTACTTACAAAGGTAGCAGCCCCTGTCAATACTGGGGCGCCAAAGCAGAGGGGAATAAGAAGAGAAGCATCTGGACTCCCTTTTCTGCTGCCCTCTGATCTCCCACTGATGTCTCCTCTGGGAGGAATTCACCAGAGAACAAGGGGACTTCAGTACTATGGTCTGGTCCATTGTCATATTCCCCGTGAAGCATGCAATTTTGAAAGAAGCGTGCAGTAGTAGAGGCCACTTATCCATAGCGAGATTTTGCTTAGTTCCCAAACTAGATAATTGTTGGTTTAGTTTCTGAACACTTATTTAGGACATTTAGCTTCGAATTTCCATAAACAGACGGCTTCTACAAATATGCTTCCATTTTGGAGCTCTCTCATTTGATCACAGGAAACACTCCTTCCTCTGGCTGTTGTAGAATTTTCTCTTCCATGGCCTCATATCTCTGACCACATCAGGTGTGAGCCAAGACAAGGACATCCCCTTAGATATTTGACCACCAGGAAGATAAGTACCTCCTTGCTGATGAATTTTTTTTAGAACCACCTCTTCTTCCTAGAGGTAAATTCTGATTTCAAGCACGCCTTTCCCCTCTGCTAAACATATACCTTGGGCTAAACAGACAGGACTTACCTAGCATGTGGCAAAACCCAGTTCTGTTCACTAAATCCATCTACTTGAGAATGAGTAAAAACCCATCGACAACACTTTTATGTCCTGTCATCCTTTCCAAGCTTTCCTCACTATGGTTGGTAAGTAACAAGAATCTGAAATCAAGACATCAGAGCATGTTCACTTTTTGTCTGTTTATTGAGTGGATCTCAGTACCGTTTGGCTTTCCATATTTTAGGGATGATAAATATGAGTCACTAGACTCCTCTTACGAGGCAATTGGCCAGTCTCAGCAGAAAGCCTTCCCTTGTTAGTGCGCTTCCCTCCTAAACTGTTCACTGTTTCAGATTTTCCCCTAAGAACAATAGCAGAGCTTCTTTGTAATAAGGCAGTTCTTAGGAAGGTTACTCTACTAGATTAGACAGCCACCTCTCACTCTGTTTAATTTTGTAGTTATTCAATACTGAATTGAAATTTCCTTATCCTCTTTCCTATTGATTACATATAGCATAATTAAGGGAGAATAAAAGATATCTGGCTTATCCAACTTATATGTTTAATTTTAGCTGAACTCCATATTCACACTGGTAATATAAAACAGAAGATGAATATATATATGCATATATGTATATACATACATATATATATATATATATATATTCAAAAAATAATAATTTGGAGCACCTGTCTAGAGGCTTAACTCATTCTCTTCTCAAAAGCCTATCTAACAAAATAAGATAGGCCACAGAATTCAATCACTCCAAATGAGTTTGGAATGTGCCTCCGTATTCTCTTCATACTGGGTTTAGATACTGTTTGATTGACTGCTTGTCCTGTGGAGGGAAGATGCTATTTGATTTCACTCTAAAGATATGCTCCTTCTTTATCACAAATTTCAAGGTTCGCTTTTTGCTATGACTTCTGGAGCAACAGTAGAATGTCACTTTCGACTCTGATGGTTTCTCTGTGTGAGTGCAATGTAACAAAGAGGGTAAACCAGATCTCATCCTATGTCCTCAGTTGGCTTAGTTTATCACGGACAACAAAATTAAATAGCAGTAAGAGAAGAATTCGAGTTGTTGCTTAAAAATCCTTCTGGGTCAAGGAAAGAAGAGTTGCTGGTATGTTACCTTTTATTTCTTGTTTATACTTGGCCTTCTCCAGATGACTTTGACTTTGTTCTGCTGACCCAGCTTACCTCAGGGACATTGTGAATAGCAGTACACATTTGTTTTGGGTGAGTTTTCTATTTCTGTCACATGACCAATGGTGGTGGTAAATATAGGTGGAGCATTTTGATATAACTTTAAAATAATCCAAGTTTTCAGTACTGGGAAATGATAGGAAAACAGAGAATAGTGTTACTTTTGGTCCCGAGGCATTTTTCTAGGTCAGTTCTACAAGAAGGGAGCTAGTTCTATTGAGAACTATTTTTAATCAGAAAAATTTTCTAAGAAATATGTTTAATTGATTTTACTACTGAAAGTTGGGAATGTGGAGCAAAAGACAACTAGTATCAGTCAGAACCTTGGAGCTGACAACTACAACTCAGTAAAGCTCCTGTTTCTGGAGTGTGATGTGCAGGATGAAAATGTATATGTCTTTGCAGCTTCTGAAGTCAGCCATTTTCAGGATAATCGGAGCACAGTTGTTTATATCAACACATAATCCATCCAATTCCAATTATCTAAATAATTGGATCACAATATGGTTAGCTCAAAAAATTTTAGCATTCATATCAGATTGACCTTTAACTTGTGATTTGAGGACTCTGTGATCGGCTTCTATGGCAACCAAAGAAAATACAACCAAGCTGTGATAGATTTGGTTGATCCCTATAAGCCTTGTGGTGAGCTACTGCTAAAGAATGCCCATTTGCAGACAGGCACAAACATTGGCAGTGGTCCATATTAGCTCTGCTCAAGTGCAGAGAATTTTACAGATCCCTTCAAATTCATTAGGACCACTATCTCTTTCTTAATGAAAATAAACCCTTACTCAAGTCAGATTCACTTTGGTAGTCTTTCTTTGTTTTTCAGTCAATTAGTCAGGTTTTTTCACATCTAAATTCCCCCCAAATACTCCCTAATGAGTTTCATTTTTATTCTGCTTTTAAAAATTCAGATATAAAAAGCATTTGCATTATTAATATCCTTTTCAAAAAAAATGTATTTCAGTTCATTTTGAATGGCCATACATTTTCCTCCAAGTTTGGGTGGAATCTTTCTGCATTTGGATTGTAACATAGATCAAATAAAATCCATGTGTGAGTATACCACCACAGCTGTTCAAATCATCATTACCACCATCACGATCATCAAACCTTTTACCATACATTACACATGAGTAAAAATATTCCTGGGTAAAGTGAACTTATTTTGAAGACATATAAACAGACTCAAAATCTAAAATTTGTATACTATTTTGAAACCTAATATACTATCAGACTGATTTTGTACTAAAATTCTTTTCTGAAAAACTATCTATAGCCAATCTTATCAATGAGGCATGTATAAGAATACTGCAATCTTTCTTATATATATTATTTTTTATTATATTTTGATCACATTATCTTTTTGGAGGAAGGAAGATATATAAAATTATATTTTCAGATTATATTATTTGTTTTTAGTTCTCTATTTCTATTTCTATACTTTTCATATGAAGTATAACATTGTGAGAACCAAATTCCCCGATTCTGTTTCAGCCCTGTAATATTTCATCTGAGATATAAGACAGCTTTTTCTGTCTCTTGGGGATGATGTGGACCATGAATAATAAACCACTTAGTGGTTCTGGAAAGATAAGTGCTTCTTTCTAGTTCTGCTATACAACACAGGTTTTCTCCCTTGTGGAGAGGTGAAATAGGGTAAAGAATGAAAAGTTTTAAAGCAGTGACATGGAAAATTCTTAGCATTCTCTTCTTTAATATCCCACAAGCTCAACATCTCTCAGAAATATCGTATCTATCATTATTTTGACAACCAAGAACACATTTGTATCCAAACATTTGCTATTTTAACATTCCTCTCATCAGATTCTCAATTCACCCCCTCCCAATATAAGCAAACCACCAATCCTGATGCTGATCTAAATGGATCCTATATTTTCTACTATTATAATGTAAATGTTTTAATAATTGCATGAGCTTGTAGCACAAACCCCCACAAATACAGAGGAAGAATAAGCTCTATTTCTTAAAGAGGTCAAGTCATAGAATTTCCTGTTCGCAACCAGAGATTGCCAGAGTGACATGTATGTGTGCTACCTCTCTGAGCTGAGCCCACACAGGTAAGATGGGCTTTAGAAATCTTTAACCCAATTTCTGCAAAGTAGCTGGCCTTCGGAATAAAGATAACTTTACTGAAAAGCCCGACAATACAGCTATTCTGAGTGAGTGCACTTTTTAAATGTATAAATTGTCTTTTGACTGTAATTACGTAATCCTCAAAACAACAAAATAACGATGGCTGCCTTGGAGTTGATTGATCTCATGGCATGTGGGATGATGGCCACATCCACAGAGAGGAACAGAAGTTAGAGGAGTGCTGTATTTTGAAATCAGCTCAAAGCAGCCTCCCAGAGCTTCTGGTGGGGCAGCCAAACCAGAGGGCACTGTCGAGGAGAGGGATAAATCCATGCTTGGTTAAGTCACTGATTTTTTTACATGACAAACCAGGCCAACTTAGTACAGCTATTAGAGTACATCAGCAGTGGTTTCTAAAAAGTATTGTTACCACAGATGTTACTGCAAGATAATCAAAAGAACACATCTAATTTGGGGATGTAGAGTACTTATTTCTGTAGCTGATTCTATCATTTGAAGCTTTCAAAGCTGAAGCCTTTCATGATTAAGCACATATTATTCTCCTGGAAGATATTTCTTTTTTGGCAGATAAGATAATGGAACAGATCCACTGTTTGTCAAGAGGAGTTACTGTGTCATTAAAAAGCCTTTAACACAATGTTTTCTCTTTTCCATGCTGGTTGAAAAGATTCGAATGCAAAAGCACAGATATAACAATAACAGTACAAAACCTAAATTGTCCATGGAAAAGCTTAAACCAACTTAAAATTTTCCATTTGCCAAATGCTCTTCAGGCAATTTAAATGTAATTCAAAACAGGCACTCAGTAGCCACAGATGTGTGTTGCTTCAAAATGGTCTTTGTCTTATTACATACATCCAATTTCTTTCTAAAAATTGTCTCTAGCAGCAGGAGAAAAAAAAATACCCCAAATCAATTACTAAATTTATATGATTAAAATCTTTTTTTTCCCTTAAGTATTATCATTTACCTCAAAGAATCCTTAGAAGTTTAGCCTTATAACTCTATATATACTGTTCTAGGAACTTGAGACCAACACTAAGAAGGGCCTTTTGTGGTGCAATAAGAGATCATGAATTCAAGGAAAAGATCTAAAAGACCACTAACTGTGGGAATAGATACAGAGGGGCTTCTATTTTTGCTCATTTGTACATTGAGACTATCACAATATTTACTAGAGGACAAAAATGTGGCCCGAATATCTTTCAGAATATACTCGATAGTGCGAGGTGCCACCCCAGGATGTCTGTTATCTTAAACACTGAAGTCCCTTGATGAATTTATAGTTTAGGAGACATCTGATGAGGAAGTTATGAGAGATTCCTGGGGACCTTTTGGAGGTTGGTAAAGGTTACTCATTGACAAAGACTAGAATATTTGCCTTAAGACTTTATTTACCATCTCTATTCTGGACCCACGTAAGCACGATGCTCTACAGAACTCTCAACCTGAGTTCTTCTTGGAAAAGTGGACTGGTATGTGGGGTGCCACCCCATCCAGAGAATAGTCCAGAAAGGAAGCTTGTGCCTTGGGGAGGATTCTCTCCCTCAGTTCTTGGGTCCCCGGGAGAGAAAAGAGCCCCTGAAGCTTCTGAGCCACCTCATTCAAGGTCCTCTACCTTGACTGGGACAGAGTAGTGATTGAGATCTCACACTTTGATTCAGTCTGGATGCATGGAATGATGGCTTCCTAATGTAACTACTGTATGTAATTTCTCTAAACCTCATTTCTTCATAAGTGGATAAGATTATTGGTACCCATGTCTCAGGGCTGTGAGAATTAAATGAGATTTCACATGTAAATGCTCACTGCAACACCTGCCACATAGTAAGTGTTCAACAAATATGGGCAAGTGGTAGCACAGCAATATCCATGGTAGCAGTGTCTGTTCTGAGATATGGAAGGCACTACCTGACATTTTGAGAGTTTGGCTATGGAAAATGTTTAGCAAAATACCCATGAAATGTAATGGTCCACTCTTTCTTCTCTGTCACTTCCCTGGAGGTGTACTATGGAGTCTACCTGATTTGTCAAGGCCAGTGCTAGACAAAAATCATCAGGTCTACCCCATGGCTCTTCGGTGCCTCCCATCTCCCTTTTGGAGTCTGTCTCACCTTAGGTAATTGGAAGATAATTGATAAAGCAGTAAGTTTCCAATCCATTCTCTTCCTATGGGGCCTCCTTGTATAAACATGCTAATGGCAGACCTGGCAAACAAGCTTAATGGTTTTTAGGATGCATCATTTGTATAGGATTGCTGTGGTAAACAAATCTGGACTCTATGAATAAAGGGGACATGGTCCCCTAGAATAACTCACAGAAGCTATGTAACTCCCCGAGCATAAGATGGAATAACTTCATGCCTGACACGGCTCTCTTCTGCTAGTGATGCGAACCACATACATTGCTTACAGATCTCACATGTTAATGTGGCCAGAGCATGCTCACTGTGGCAGGAAAGGCCCCAGGGAGCTGCATAAGGGTGACAGAACTTTCTCTGCTTTTCCTGTACCCCATGATGACTTGTATCCTTGAAATTATTAGTAAAGCTTGATGCCGGATGACATCTCTGATTCGACAGGCACTTAACTGACAGTCTGATCCTATGCGCTGTCCTGCAGCAAGATGACTTTTGTGGACACTTTGATTCTTAAATCACTCTGAAAGCTGCAAAGGAAATACAGTGCCTGATGTATAAAAATGTTTCCCCCAAATGTTTGTTGAATAAATAGATAAACCAATGAGAGTAAGTAGATAAATAAATGAATGGGGACTTATTCTTCCTATTGTTATTTGAAACTCTCAAGAATACAGTAAAAGAAATAAACCACTGAAGAGTCACTTTAAAAGTCAATTTCTAGGCATTAAGATTGGCTGACAGGGATATGAGTTGATCAAGAGGCTCCCCAAACTCATCAGACCTAGAACCCTGTCTATTTGTGCATTGGTCTTGCATGGCTTTTTTTTTTTTTTAAAGATTTACCAAAATGAAATTGTCAAAATTTAAGTCAAGGAATTATTTGAACTGATTATGCTTTAGCCTGAGTCTGTAGGTCTTTTGATGATTGTCTTGACTGCAAATGACCCTAAAGGGACATTATGCAGAAGAAAACAGCTTATTTCAGTGATACATAAAGAGATCTCTTACAAGAAATTTTAGGATTTAAAAAAGCATAAATTGGCCAAGACTTGCTGAATATATTTTGGAATTACGCATTCCTGGCAGCATATAATAAATCATTCTTTATACCAAGATTCCTTCTTAGCTTAGAATGCATTCTCCCTTCTATGGAAATTAATGCTAGCATCAAAAAAAAGGGATCTGGTTGGTCTTATTGGAATAGACTTAGAGGGAAAATAGAACTGACACTTCTGTCCTAGAGGAGACTTTTCTAAAGCCCTGTATACTTTTTACCTGACAGAGTAGAACATGTACTTTCAAGCTTTTAGGTTGCAAGAGAGAGAGAGAGAGAGAGAGAGACATCCACCATAGACATCACTGAGGATATATTAAAGGTTTATTATGTTATATTTGGCATTACAAGGAAACAAGAGCTAAGTCGATAAAGTTTTTTTTTATAAATCAGACTTAAGCAAAGCAATTGAAAACTCCCAAAGGAGAAAACTCTACCACTGTAAGTTCTGTTCATGTCTGTTTTGTTCAACTTTGTATTGTAGCCTTATTGTCCATCATAGTACTTAATACATCGTTAGGACTCAGTAAATGTTTGCTGAATTAATATATAGAATGATCAGCCTACTCATCTTTCAGTAGTACAAAATGTTTTACAGTACAATATGTTTATGTGTTCATCAGAAGTTTCTGCATCTGGTCATACCTTCTATTCTAGATTCCTATTATCTGACAACAAAGATGAGAATGCACATTCTTTTGCTATTAGGGCTGTATTTGTGAAAATTTCCACAAGAGTACACAAGATTCTGGGCTCTGCTGTGGGAGCTACAGGCGAGCTAACTTCAGAGTAAGATATTTAAAGAAAGCAATCCTGTAGTTATGTTAGCAAAGATTTGTAAATAGAACAGAGCTACAGCCTGCCGAAGTATTTTTAAGAAGAGACATATTGTTGATTTGTTCCACGTTTAACAACTAATATAAACAAGAAAATTCCTGCCTTTTGTCATGTGTCAGACATTCTGTCCTCTAGAATAACAACGACTTCTTTGGAAAACACATCTGGTTTCTGAGCCCAGCCCTGTCCATCAATAAAACAGATGGTTTTGAAAGAGAAACCAGAAGGTGGGACCATGGATTAAGCTACAGGCATTTTTCCAAGTAGAATTTCTTTCTTGGCAATTTGAAGCTTGAGATAGTCCCTCAATATCAAAACCCCATTTCATGTGTTTACAATGTGATTTGGAAAATTAAAATATAGAAATAGGAGTGATGGTGGGAACACAGAGTTGGTTGTCCACGTTTAAATATTTAAATTCATAATTCAGGTTCCTTAATCTATAATGTTAACAATATGCTAGAAGATCAGGAAGTGTGGTAAAAATGCATAGGTCAAAAATTGCAATTTGACTTCCATCTTTAGGTAAATGGCTTAACATCTCTGGTCTTAGTGTTCTCACCTTCAATGTAAAAGTTTAGGCAAATGAGTCCCAAGGCTCCTATTAGTCCTAGACTTATGTAACACATACATACTCCAATGAAGTTCGATCTGATAAATTTTTTCTAAAGGACTATGTATAGCACATACTTCAAAAGCCTTAAAAATGATAATATATTTTGTCTCTATAATTCCACTTTCATAAGGATATCCTAAGAAAAATAAATGAACATATATGCAAATGTGTATGTACAATGTTATTTACTGCAGATAAATTTATAAGAAGAAAATTTCGAAAGCAACAAAAATACTCATCCATAGATGGTTAGTATACAAATGCATTCTGGTATATCCATAAGCTTGAAAAAGCAAAAGATGTTCTATGTCACTCTCAGCAACATTTCCTAAATGGCACGGCCAAAAAGAATGTGAAACTATCTTGGACACACACCTGGGACTCTAGCAGAAGGAACATCAAAGTGGAACCCTGCTTTAGTGTCAAACATCTTGGGATTCCATGTTGAAACAGGAGTGTCGGGAAGGAACTACGGTCTATCATGAGATCTGCTCTCTGGGCTGCTATTGGTGCTTGGGAGTAGCCTGGGTGAAAGTAGAGATTCAGGTAGACATAGCATGATATCCGAAGAGTTCAGCGTTAAGTCAGTTTCTGTCAATAGCTAGTACCAAAGGATCCAGATATGTCTTCTCAGGTGGGCAGAGTATAGACATTGATGGGCAGTCAGGTGTTCACAAAAAAGGCACAACCAGGTATGATTCTCAACTGGTGGCAGGGGTCAAGTCTGGGTAGGGTTCAGAAACAAAGAAGTTGCCAAGATTGGGGCAGGGGAAGATTAGAGAAAGATGGGTTACTATATTACTACCTGGGCACATCAGGGTGGGAAACACTCTTTAGGTGTGAGATGCTGACTTTGAAAATCAAGCATAAACTACATTTTAGAACAGGTAATAGGGGCAGTGAGCAACAACTCGGACAACTCAGAAATCTCATTAGCTGGATCCACAGCTCTAGTTAGTTTAATCAGGAGAGCATCTTCAAGCTGCACCCCTAATAGAAGGTCTTACAGATGGGGAAGACTGGTAGGCCAGGAGTGGGGATATGAGAAGAAAATGACACTATGATCCTGTGGTGAGGTCTCTGCGATCTTTGCTGCTAGCTTCACGGGGAGCGTCCTGATACTGTCACCTTGGCTAAGTTCAAATTAGTAAGCCTGGGCAGAAATCAAACCAAGAACACAAATGGAGACAAGCAAAAGCTGGTGAGATGATGAATTTTACAGTTTATTTTGAAATACCATCGTGTTTTTCAGTCCAATGATGTTTTTGATTTTACACTCGTTTTTGGACCATCATGTAGCAGCAATGTGTCTTTATAGGTGTCTTCTGAATATATGTCCTTCTGCAGCCTAATGATTTGTTTAATTCAACAGGCATCTGTTGAATACGCACCTTGTGCCATGAGCTGTACCAAGCCCCAGAGAAACAAAGATGAGTCTTATATAGCTCTCAGCTGAGAGGTGCCCTGTGTTTACTTCATAAATGACAGGGTGACTACAAGTTTCTAGAGGGCAGGACCATCATTTTCTCTGTATTCCCACAAGATGTACACTGAACGATCTGTTGATCTGTGCCTTGCTTCATTTACTACTTCCCATGTTCACTGTTGCAGAGACTTAAACGACTTAGCTATGTGGCCCACCGCTATAATGAATTCTAATAATTACAGAGCACTTATGATATGCTGGGGCCTCGTGCAAGATTTTATGTTATTAATTACAACCCAATGAGGCAAGTACTTTTATTATTTCTGAGTTACAGGGCTTGAGTAATTTAAGGTCATAGTTACTAAGCAGAAAGCTAGACTTTGAATCCAGACAGCTCAATTTCTGAGCACAAGCGCTTAACAATTATGCCATGTCCAATCAGTGGCAAGTGAAAGAAAGGTATACTCTTTACCACTGAGGGATTTATAATCTGCTAGCGACACTAAAGCTAAAACACTAAGAACAACAGAGGATGAGAGAGCATTTAGTGTATGCTGCAGACTAAAAGCTGTAGAGGTTGAATGGGGGTGAGTTTCGTAGTAGGGAAAGGCTTATTGAAGCGCGTCTTGGAAAGGGAATAGGATTAGGGGAGATAGAAATGCAAGGAGAGTGTGCTTGGTGGGAGAGGCAGTGAATCAAGTGTGAATGAGGAACACAGCCCAGCGCCCTCTACAGGCCAGTACTCAGTAGCAGGCATTGAGTGGTGGGGGAGGGTGCAGGGAAAGCCAGGATGTGGTTTCATTTTTTTTGCCCTCAAGGACAGAAATGTTTCAGACTAACATCTTTTATTCATGTAGTACTATTTCTGAAAAGCTAAAAGTAACCTACAGGGTCTTTTCATTTTTAGAAAAGAAAATCATTTCTGCAGAATTTTCAAAAACTGGTAGGACTATTATAATTTTTCAACATTTGAGTTTTAAAAAATATAATTGCTGTCCATAATATACTCAATATTTTTTTTCTTCCTTAGCCTGTATGAAATTATTCAACATTCAGAATGAAAGTAATTACTATCACTGGGAATAGTTAAAAAACATTCAAGCATGATTTCTCCTTTATTTTAAACATGAGTAAGAGATACTTAATAGTAGCACAAAAGGAAGAAAAAGTTCATGTTGTCACAATGCTAAAGTATTTGTTCAATTTGATTCACTGAGGGAAAAATAGGCCAAAGCCAGCATTACAGCAATAAGTAATAAAAAAGCATTAAGGATTAAAAAGAAAAAAAGGAAAAGTACCATTAATAAAGTACTTTCCACATGTCAGGATTTCTATTAATTTTTCATGAACTGTCTTCTATGATATTTACAAATATTCTGTGAGAAAGATATTTATATGCCTATTGTACAGATGAGAAAAGTGGGTTTTGGAAGATTGTCTTTTGCAAATCACACAGGTGGTAATAAGAGAGCACAGATTTGAATCCAGGCTTTCTGCTTCGCTGCCCCCATGTTCTTTTTAATGACCACATTTGGCTTAGTCCTCAGATGCAGTCTGGTGTGACTCTCGATTACATGATGGCTGCCCTCCAGGTCAGCATTGAGACTCTCAGGTTCAGATTCCCTCCAGTACCTCCTTCTGCTCTTCAAACTCGAGTGTTTAGGGGAATAAGTAAAGCTTATGGTGGTGTGTGGATGAAACAGCTCAGAGACTGGCTTTGATTCTGAATATTCCCTTGTATTTGTGCTATCAAATCAGAACATTCAACTGCCTACTTAGGGTTTCAGAAAGAAAACCAAGGTCTTTTTCTCATCTTTTGAACTTTTCCACTGGATCTCAGTAAAGGTCATTTCAAGATGTGACCTGCAGATAAACAAGACAAACGGAAAGAACATCTCCAAGCCCTCTATCTTGTCTCATAAGGTAGATAGTGCCTGTGGGTATTAAGAACTGGATGTGCGTGAAAGATGCAGCCTTTCTCGGCTGTGCCTTATGACCATGGCCATCTGAAAAAGTTTGTGAATTCAGAGCTCTTTGGAATTTTGTTGTGTTTCATGTAGCCAAAGGGAATTTGGTACCTTGGAGAAAGAGTTTAGGACATCTTGGACATGAGAAACTGAAGAGACTGATGGCAAAGCAAAGAGTAAGTGGCTTAGTCATTACAACTTCAAAAAGAAAGGATCGCCCAGATTAATCTGAGACACTCTAGCAGTTCTTTCTAAAGGGAACTTCTACTTAAGATAAGACATTCAGGAAATAGATGTATATATATTTAATGTACACATACCTTCCCTTGGGGCATTTGCTTTGAAACTTGGGGTTTCGATGGTCAGTCTACCACAGTTTAGATCCTGGGGTCTCTTTTCTAATTAAAAAATGGAAATGTATAAAGATAAGCAAAAAATAACCATTACCTCCTAGTTACCTACCCTTTCTAAGTATCAGTTTCATCTGTAAAATTGGAACAATGCCTCATATTTGTTTTTTACATTTAAATTTTAAAAATCCATTTGTAAAGTGCTTAGCCCATTGCCTATTGCTTAGCACATAGGAAAAATACATAATAAATAAAGTCATCATTAATGATATTATATTGTGGCCATTAAAAAATAGACATATCTTGACCTCTTTAGTAAATGAGATCCAGCCTCTAAACTAGAGTAACTGTGCCCTGGTGTCCCCTGTGCCTTTGGGATCTAGGCTCACGAACTCTGCAGTTCGAGGATTTGTCCGTTGTGCTTTTCCTGGTAGCTAATATCCCATGGCTGGGGCCCAAAGCACAGGTGTTAGTTGAATTTTATGTGACAAGTCTAGGGCATCCTTTTTGGTATTCATATATGGATGTTCTTAGGCTAGCTTTAAAATCTTTTATTTTGACTATTTTTCTCTTTTTAAGTAAAGTTATCCACTATTGTAGAACAGATTGGAAAAATTTGATTATCATAAAATCTTCAGTGTTAAATAGCCTTTCTTTTTATGCATGCTATTGCCCTTGGGGAATAGAACTGATCTCAAATGTTGGGCTTGCATTTGCTTTTCTCACACTGTATCAACTTAGTCATGAAACACACACACACACACCACACACACACAATCTCCTTTGTCTCAGGGAAGTAGCAGATGCTAATTATAAGTGTTTACCTTCTTTTAACCATGATCTAGTAGAGTAATTTTGCTACTTTATACTAGCTCTATTACAAGAAATGGGAAATTCATGCATGCAAACATTGTTTAAGAGTATTGGGCAGCTCTAGCTGCATTTTTTATAAACATGAAACATTTGGCTTTGTATCTGGTAATGTGAAGAATAATAACACATCCAGCTCTGTACCTTAGCAGACATTCAGATTACTTTATTAATACAATGGTTTCAATAACTCTAGGCACTTTTCAGGTACCTGGATTTTCATAAGTGGTTCAGACCTCACTGATAGCATTTTATTCATATGATTTTCAGAAGTTAGAGCTCATTGAGCTAAATGAGTTTCTAAAATCATATGGAAAATAAATGCAAGTAAAATCTTAGAAACCAAATCTGTTAGTGCTTTATTTCACTGTTGCTACTCTTTTAAGAGGCGTGTCAAATCTTGGGAGCTTGTGATGGCTGCCATAAAACCCAAGGCTTCCCTTTGGAACACATCACTGGCTCATTTTCTTTTGGTTCCCCATCATCTTCTTGATTTCTGGTGGGATAAATGTAACCCTTCTGTAGAGCTTAATGGATAAATTGATTGATCCAGATCAGTCTTTCGTATTTTTCTGAGTAGCTCATAATTATACCTAACATTTATGTTTTCTAAGTATCTCTTAGAAATCTCTTATCTGCTTTCAATCTTGCCCAGGCACTCTATTGTTCGAAAGGAATTGGATGGGAAAAGATGACTTGGCTTTTAGTGCAAAAGACACTAGAGAGCTCTTGGAAAGTTCAGTTGTGCACTTGTATCTTTTGACACTCACTCAGTAGGTGAACTTACACAGAGGAGAGCCGTGTCTAATAGGACTGTCTGATTCTATTTATTTCTTGTTATCATCTTGCAAGGCTGTTTTTGGCATGCAGTTATTTTAGTTGCCAGTCTCCAAAAAACTGGGTAACCCCGTGAGGACCATTTCAAGTTTCCCCTAAACACCTAAATGCTGACATTTTCTATGCAGCAATTTGAGTTTTTGCTTTTGAGAACAACTAGGATGCCCCTCTTCTAATCAGTAATTTAAATATCTTTAGATTTTACTTAGTTTTACCCTTAAATGTTAATTTAAATGTTTTTTTTGGTTCTATTTAGTTTTATTACTATTTATGCAATTTTTACTCCTCTGCCAAAAAATGAATTTTGCGCAGTTTAATTAATGTTTTAGTGTGTGTGTGTGTGTGTGTGTGTGTGTGTGTTGTATAAGCCAAATGATAGCAGTTTTATGTGTATTTTTGGCTGAGAACTAGGAAACAGAAACTGTCTAAGGATTCTAGACTGTTTTCTAGAACCCCAAAATACTCCTCTTAAAATAGTTTTCTGCAAGCTTTTAGATCTTATAACTTTATTGATAAAATATTTAATCACACCCCCAGTAAATGTTTACATGCTTATCATCTGTTTCAAGTTGGCTTAGAAAGGTTGAAATGCCCTTCCCAGGGCCTGCGTCTGCTCTGACCACCTTGTTGAGTGAGTGAATGCATACATCTGCCACTGCAGTATCTGTGCTTTTCTATTATAAATCACAGACAAGAGTTGAAAAGATGAAGTATCCACAGTGAGATATCACCTCATAGCCATTAGGATGACTACTGTAAAAGAAAGAAAGAGAAAGAAAGAAAGAAAGAAAGAAAGAAAGAAAGAAAGAAAGAAAGAAAGAAAGAAAGAAAGAAAGAAAATAACAAGCTTTAGTGAGGATGTGGAGAAATTGAAACCTTTGTGCACCGTTGGTGTAAATGTAAAATGGTGGAGCCTCTTTGGAAAACAGTATGGAGGGTTCTCAAAAATTAAAAATAGTTTGACCATAGATTCAGTAATTTCATGTCTGGGCACACATTCAAAAGAATTGAAAGCAGGGACTCAGATATTTGTACACCCATGTTCGTAGCAGCATTATTCACAATAGCCAAGAGGTGAAACCAACGCAAGTGTCCAATAATGAATATGTAGATAAATAAAAGGTGGCATATACATTCATGTAATATTATTCAGCCTTTTAAAGAAAGAAAGTTCTGACACAGGCCATGGCATGGATGAACCTGGAAGACAATAAATGTTAAATGTCACAAAAAGACAAATATCGTATGATTCCACTTCTGTGAGGTACCTAGAGTAATCAAATTCATAGAAACAGAAAGTAAAAATGTGGCTGCCAGGAGCTGGGAGGAAGGTGTGAATGGGGAGCTGTTGTTTAACAGATATAGAGTTTCAGTTTTCTAAGATGAAAAAGTTCCAGAGATTGGTTGCACAACAATTTGAATATATGTAACAGTAGTGAACTGTACACTTAAAAAATGATTAAGATGATAATTTTTAGGTCATGTACATATTGCTATAATTAAAAAAAAAGATGAATTAAAAGATAAAATTGAGTTCTTACTATTTTTTTCCTGCCTCCGGTGGGTCATTTTCACTTACCTCATTCTGGAGACTGTTTTAAAGTGTGTCAACAGGCAGATGGACACAAGTCCGCACCCTCCAGCTCTCCCTTCAAGAAGGGACTCACCCCTCCCAGCAGCAGGAAGTGTGCTCATTAGATGGTACAGATGTCAGCCCCCTTGGGACTCACTAAGCTTCAGAGAGCCACCTTGCTGAGGTGACATCCTTCCTGGGGCAGACTGCATCAGTGACTGAACATATTGAGGGGTGAAAGCCCCTTTCAGCCTTATGTGGAACACTCAGATGATCAACCCTCAACCCAGACTTTCCCACAGGGGTGGCCAAGGTTTTGACCCTTCTACATTGTGGTTTTACTTCTTACTCTGCCCAAATCTCCTTCCACTTCCTTACTTTTGCAAGTGTGGATTCTTAATACAAATTTTGCACCTAAATTCCCTCCAGTGTCCGATTCTGAAAAAATGAACTCGCAACACCGATCAAGATACTATCAAGATTAATGTAACCAGATTATTTAATTTCTAAACCAGAGTGAACTAATGTTTAAGTTACTTAGTGAAATGATGCGAGACATTACATTTGAAGAATAAAATGAGTTAAAGTCCTGAGTAGGCAAATTAGGGCCTTTTATGGTTAAGAAACATACACACCCAAGAACCCAGCTAACATTAAAAATTATGCCACAAAATGAATAGAAACTTTGTCTCTGTAAAAATTGTGGTAATTTATAATTCAGGCAAAGCTATTTTATATAAAGCAGGTATGATCACACACATTAATATTTGTATGCTTCTCCCAGGAGCAGCCTCCTACATTGTAAATGTAGACAGTGATCGATGGGCCTGAGAGAAGAAGAGTTATGCAGAAATATTCTAAGATAATAAATAGGTTAATCCATCATGAGACAAGTTCACAGTTATGGAGAAGGTGGGATAAAATGTGCTGAAAGGCCAAAATAAGAACTATCAGGTAGCTGAAACCTTTTAAATAGGGTTATTCCCTTTTGAGTAGTTGTAGTAATATCTCTGGTTCTTATACCTGCCTCTGTGAAAGCCCTTGGCACCTTAGAATTTCTATGAGGAATTTCACACATCTGAGGAATCTTTCCAAACATTATAGTCTCTGGTAATGTGTTTTGTGCTCATGTATTCTGAAGCCATGCATTTATGCTCAAAAGAGAATTAAATAATTTATAATATAATTTAATGTCTATGTAATTTTGGCTTTAATTACCTGGATGTTATAGAACCTCCTACATGTAGAACATTCTTAAACATAAGTATATTTAAAACCCTCAAAACCATCAGAAGCTGATTGTTTGTGATCGTGAAAGAAGAGATGTAGAAATGTGACATAATTTGTAATACTAAATTAATTAAATTTCTACTCGGCTATTAAAGAAAGTAAAAAATAAATCTCCCAGGTTTTTTTCTAAACTGTGATAATGATAGCTAATATTTATTGAACACACGCAATGTGCTATGTGTGCTTTATTAGGATTATCTCAGTGTTTCTTCAAAACAACCTGCAGAGAAGGAATTATTATAATAACCATTTTACAATAAGGAAATTCACAGCTAAGAGGATTTAAACAACTTGCTAAAGTTATACGAGGAGGAAGTGAAAGAAACAGGAGGGAACCCGAGTGGCTGTCTCCAGAACTGGAGCTTATACAAATGTGAATGTAACCAGCTCATTTATCAATTAACTGTTTAATTGATGGCTTACATTGTATGAACTGGTGGTTTAATTAAATGTTCTAAATCACCAAATTGTATTACTTTTGACTGATAGACTTTAGTGAGAAAGTGACAAGACACTTCAAATAGCTTCAAATTTTTTTTCCTATTAAAACAGATAGTTTTCAGTCTTATTTAAGAAAGAAAATATCCAGACCAGTGATAATGATTAGTTTGTTGGATGAGTCACCTAAAGGAGAGAACGATGGAGCAGCAAATGACTGATAATCTAATCTTATTTACAAAGGAGATAATTATTCTAATTTCCTGAAATTTGCAATTTACCCACGTCAAAGTCTCATCACCTGAAACATCATCGTGGAACATAGAAATGGCAAACACAGCCCAGCTTGCCTGTCCTCGTGCTGTGCCTGTGGCAGACAGTACTAACAGATCGCAGCATCCATGGAGCCCGGGCGTGGTCAAGAATCCATTTCAGCAGAGTCCACAGCCCGCCATTTCCAAATGACGAGGTAAATAAAATTTGGAGTAAGACTTTTTTTTCGTCGTCTAGCACTTGGGGGCCAGAGGAAGGGAGTTCAAGGTATAATCAGTGATTTTTTTTCCAATGCTTCTGAACAGCCCCAGTTTCTTCTTAAATTTCCTAATCAGAGTCGTGACATTAGGGAAGAGAGGTTTCAGGACAAGAGCCATTCTTTCCCCTTCTCTTGAGTTCTTATTAGGTAACTGGATAGTTAAAATGATAATACCACCTCACTTAGGTTGATAAGAGCTTAAATATTAGTATTCAGGCTAATAAATTTGCAATATTAAAGGATCTTCCCACCACCATCCCCATTCAGATTTCATACACAAATCTGTGCCAGACATGTGTTAGGTAATTTCAGAATCGCTGGCTCTTGGAAATACACTAGTTGTGATTTTGGTTACTTCACAGAACTCAACAGGCTGAAGGGACAGTTATTTTGAGATCAATTTTTGGCAGACCTCAGATAACAGCTCATCCCAGGTCTCTTTGCTTATGGGTAGGAATGAACTGTGGCTTACAACTAAATAGAAATAAATGTTCTCAGCAGGGAAGAGTCATTACCAATTTAATGAACTAGAGTTCTGGTTATAGCTCTGTGAAGGATCATAATGTGTAAATTTAAATAAAACACTGTGGCTTTGGTTTTAAGTGTTAATATGTGAAATATTACTCTCTTCCTAACTTTAAAGTAAAATGTGTAAAATTTGAATGTGTTTATTAAGTTCACTGATGGGCAATACACAATGAGAGACCCCCAAACAAATGCAAATAGGACTCTAAAGAATAACATTGCAGGATCTGGGGTCCACATTGGTCAGTTATGTTCCATTGTTAGAAGGCTGATGGCTTTAAATAGCAAAGTGCATTTAAACATACATGTATATACACTTGAATGTGACACATCTTTTCTTTAAGCTGTAAACCAAAGCAATGAAAATGTCCTTTGAGATTTACTGGAAGGTCTCTTCCTATTCCTAGACTTCTTTCTGGAGGACTCTATGACTGGCTTCATCAGTTCTCATTTATGTTTCAGGCATTTTCCATTGCCTGTACACTCCTAGCACATGGGAACATGGTGATCCTGTTCCACATGTCTTCCCAGTGCCTTGTTCCATGCCTGGTCCATATTTGGTGCTCAAAAACTGCTCATTGAATAAATGAATGACTTTTTCAAAAGTATAACAATTGAACAAGAGCTCTTGGATTAAGACATCTTATAATTATTGAGTTTAAAGCCCTGAACAACCAGTTAGTTAATTTTTTTAATTAATAAATTCAATTCAACTTTGAGGGAGTTCTACTCTAGACGAACTGAGCCAGCTGTCTTTGAACTGGGAACCAAGTACTTCTGGGAATGGAAAAGGTTTTCTAGGTGGTCCATAGACAAAAACAACTTAAGGGAATCAAAATTCAGATCTTCAATTTCAACATCTACTCTTTCCTAAAATAATTTTCCTGAGAACACACATAAAAACCACCTCCACTGTCATTATCACGTTTCTTCTACCTTACAAAAGAAAGACACTTTTCTCACTCGGTGTGGTGTGTTGCCTGGAGTGGAGAAAGTCAGGTGACCATAAAAGCTGCCATCCAAAAGAGCATTCCTGAGTGAGAGTAGGCTCTATAAATAATTAACTTGGGACCATATAATATTGGCAAAGGTGTTTTGAAGATAATACTGTTATGATTCCCCTCTCTCCTTCTGAGCATACTAGTTTCAAAAAGGTTGTCACTTAATGAAAGAGTAGCAGGTAAATTAAATGTTAAATGTTGGTAAAGTTTACTAAGTTGTTCTTCTTAGATGTTGATATAATAAATGAATCTAATAAGCTAGTGATTTCTTAAACTTTGTTAAAAAAAGATTTTATCGAGTTGTCAGCTGACAGACCAAAATAGATGTACAAAAATGTTTATAGCAGCATTATCATAATCCCCCAAAGAGTAATTAACCCAAATCTTCCTCAGCTGTAGAATGGATAAATTGTGATATAGTCATACAATGGGATCCTACACAGCAATGAAAAAGAACAAATTATCACTACATATAACAATGTACCTGTCTTCTACAGACACAATTTTAACAAGTACATACTTTGCAACTTCATTTTAATGAAGTTCATCAACAACAAAACTGATTCATGGTGTTAGAGATTAAAATAATGCTACCTTTAGGTAATTATAACATAGGAGGGGCCATGAGGCAGACCTCAGGAGAGATGGAAATGTTCTATGTCTTGACCTGGTTAGTGGTTACATGGGTCTATCTATATTTAAAATTTCATTGAGCTGTACAGTTGAGATTCGTAAACTTTATTGAAGTTATGCATTAATAACAAAGAAAAAGAAATTGATTTATTCGATCAATGAAAATTTTCTAATAGACAAGTCTAGGTGCTGGTAATACAATAATGAACAAGATCTTAAGAAGCTTATAGGTAGGATGACCATTTCCTAATTAAGTCCTTGTTTTGCCATAGTTATTAGCACCATTTACATTCCCTCAAATGTCCTGGATTTGGTGATAAATTACGCTATTGCTCTGTGTTCCAGTTATCTATCATTATGTAACAAATCAACCCCAGTGCTTAGTGACTTAAAAGAACAATAATTTTAACATGATTCACAATATCGTGGGTAAGGAATTCATGTAGGGCTGAGCTGGGTGATTTTTCTACCTCTACTGGCCTTGAATACAACCACTTGGTGGTACTTGATAGGCAGATTGCCTGGTCTGTAGGGCTCAAGATGACTCATTCACCTGGCACTTTGCTGAAGACAGCTGGAAGACTGGGATTAGCTGGGATTGTTGACTGGGACACCTCCATGTGGTTTCTCTAGATGGTGGTCTCAGGGTAGTCAGATCTCTAATGCGATGGCTGGCCAGGTGAAACTTATGCAGACTTTTATGAGTTTGCCTTGAAAGTCACATAGTGCCTCTTCTGTCTCATTCTGCCCACATTCAAGAGGCAGGGACACAGATCCCATCTCCTGTGGGAGGAATGCCAAAGAATTTTCAGCCATTTTTTTTTTTTAACCACAATGCTCTACTTATAGAGCAGATGCAAGAAAACTTTGACCAAGTCCACGTTCTCAGTATCTTTTGCACTCTTCTCCTTCTTTTCATCTTAGGTTTGGCTTCATTAGCTTGGATTCTCACAATCTCTCATCTGTACTATTAGATGAAACTCTTAATTGATCGGTTCTTAGTTTCTTTCTCCTTAATTTTATCTTACCAGTTGCTAACTAATGCCCTGCTCTGTATCCATCAAACTTTTCTTAAAAACGTTTTTTTTTTTTTTTTTTAAATAAATCCCCTCACCATTTACTCACTAAAATCTAAACTTCTTTGCCTGTCCTTCAAAGCCCTTTATCACCTGAGGCTAACCTAACTTTCTAAACGTATCTTCCATGGCCTTTTTCATGTACTTTAATATTTAACGAGATACTGTTTTTTTTAAGTTCCCTCTCTAGCACCCACCTTTCTAAGCCTCAGGGCATGTACTCTCAGAGTTTCTTCTCTCTGAAATGTATCTTCTCAGTGGTCTTCCACATTCATCCTTCCCCCTACTCATCCTGAATTTAACAGTTCTGTAAAATTATGATGCAATGATGCTTCCTCAAGGATGTGCATTTGTTCATTCAACAAATATTTATGGCAGTGCTTATATGTCAGGCTCTGTTTTAGGCCCTGGAAGCACAGGGGTGACAGGCAGACAAGGTCTCCATCTTCAGAGAGTTTACAAATCTCTACTAGGAAGTCTTCTTGTCCGTTGATGTCTCATGAAAATTCACTGGTTTTTTTCTCGTGCTACTTTTAGAGGTTGTGTAAGTGGAGTAGCTAAACACTAAGGTCCTGAAACTGTGTGACCTTGAGAAAGTTTCTGACCTTCTTTGGGCCTCAGTTTTTCTTTTCTGTAAAGTGGGATAATATAGTACCTATCATTTAGTTGTTGTAAACATTAAACATGTTATTATAAAAAACTTAGAGTTTGGTAAACAGTAAACACTAAATAAGCTTTAGTAATTATTATCATTGTTATTACCATCAATCATTCTTAATTGTATGTACTTTTCCTTCTCTCCTAGCTCTCCTATTAAGATATAAACTTACTTACTTAGAGCTGGGTTATACATCTTATATATTTATGGTGTTTTTGAAAGAGTGTGAGCTTTTAAGTCAAGCAGAGATGTTTGGGTCCAGCTCTGCATCTCATTAACTGTAAGATGCCAACTTTTTTGTATCTTACATTTTCATATTTAAATTCTGAATAATAATACCTAAGACACAGAGTCATCATAGGGATTTAATGAGGTGATATTTGTAAATTGGCCAGCTTAGTGCCTGATACATAGAATGTGCCTCCAAAATGACGATGATGATAATGATGATGAGCATAATGATGATGATACAATTATAACTCTGACAATTCCTAGAACCTCCTCTACTTATTATGGTACATAACTTAGTAAGTATCCTTTTGGATATTCTAATGCCTTTATAAACATCATTTTCTCTAATTAAGATTATACTATGTTTAATTAATCTCCTATCATTTACTGTAAAGAGTAGATATCTTTAAATTTCAACCATTATAGATTTGTTTCATCTTTTAAAATGATTATATGGTGTTTCTTTATATATGTGTACCATAATTTATTTAATCAGTCTTTTTAAATGAATATTCAAGTGTTTCCATTTTTTCCTATTATACACCACACTATAATCGAATGAATTATATACACATGTTTCCACCCTGTCTTATTATTTCTTTAAGACACATGATTAGAAGTAAATTGTTTGGATGAAGAAAAGATACTTACAGATTTTATAAATTCTGACAGATTGCCCACCTGGCTGGTCCTATATATTGTTACCTCCACCAATGGGGACCATCCCTCTTTTAGATCTTTGCTAGCACTAGACACGAGGAATCTGAGACTCGGGTAGCATACTTGTACATTTGCCAAGTCACAGACTACTACTAAAAGAAATGGTAAATGGGAATTTGGAACTACCAAAAATAATCTTTGAGAAATCATGGTATCTGGAATTTTGCCAGAAAGTAAGACATTGAAAAACATTTGAATATTCAAAAGGAAAATAAGGTGGCTTCTTTTTTTAAATTTTATTTTATTAGTTTCAAGTGTACAGCACATTGGTTAGACATTTGTATAGTTTATAAAACAATCCCCTTAATTTCTCTTTCTTCAGGCTCTCTACCTAACCATTACATTAATTCCAACTGCACTTCCTATGCCGTGCTCCCCATACCAGTGACCATCTATCAACTGCTAATTTGTACTTCTTTAACCCTTCACCCCATTCTGCCAGATCTCAACTCCTCTCCCCTCTAGCTGTAGCTAGATGTGGCTTCTTGACATTGCAAACCTGTATATTTAATGTTGATACAATGAACAAGTTTAGAAGTTATTATTTAACAAAAGTTTTGTGATCACTGAAAAAGAGAGGATCATCCTTGGAAGTCAGAATCAGTTCACTAAGAGAATACCTTGCCAAACCTAAGTTATCTCCTTTGGGATAGGATTTATTACTCTGCGAGCTATGGAGAATGTTACAAAGATAGTTGTCTTAGTCTGCTCAGGCTGCCTTCCCATGCCCATATCCAGGTCCCTGCTGGGGCCCCAGGTTGCCAGTGGTTATGAGGTGGGGGCATAGATGAAAAGGCCAGGTGGGGCCTGGAGTCGATAGAGTGGCTTTAACAACAGAAATTTATTTTCTCATAATTCTGGAGGTTGGAAGTACAAGATCACAGTGCCAGCCAATTCAGGTCCTGGTGAGAGCCATCTTCTTGGCTTGAAGAAGGCCACCTTCTGACTGTGACTTCATATGGCCTTTCTTTGGTATGTTCAAATGGAGAAAGAGATATCATTCTGTTCTTCTCCTTATAAGGCAACTGATTCTATTGGGTTAGGATCCCATTCTTATGACTCATTTAACCTTAATTATCTCCTAAAATCTCTAGCTCCAACAAATATGGTCATATGGAGGGTTAGAACTTCAACATATGAATTTTTTTTTGGAGGGGGAATGAATTCAGTTCATCATAATGGTAAATATTGATTTAAAAAGTATCCAAAAGTATTTTAATAATATCACTATAGACTAATTAAAGACAGATCCTAGAAAATGATAAATTTAAATAGATGCAGTTTTTTTTGAAGTCAAAATATATAGATTAATGAATAATTGTCAAATGAGAGAGATCATTGGTGGCATGCCTTAAGTTCTGGAGGTTACCATTTGCATCAGTAACATAGTTATAAGCACAGAAAATATGCTTGTTGAGTGTACAGCTCATATACTGAATGAAAAAAAAAGTCAATGTTTAAAATAATTTCCAATGGTTAGATTTATGGGCTCAACCAATGAAATGTCAGCTGGCTGGGTAAAAGCACAGTATTTTTCTGAAGATAAAGAAGTTATTTAAGAAAGAAAGAGGGTTGGAAAATAATCCTGGGAAAAGAAGTCACTACAATCTAGGCTGTTCTTAAGGGTCTAATGTTTAGTTCAAGGTAATAGTCCCAGGACACTTCATGCTAATCAGACCATGTTGTGTCCAGTCCTGGGAGACATATATAAGGGGAAGGGCCACTGATAAACTAGAAAAGATCCAGAAGTATGACCAGGATGACTCAGTACCTATTTCAATTCAATTTTTATTGTTCTATGTGATGTTGGCTCAAAGACCTGGGGAAAGTTAATTTAGAAAACTGGGGGGGGGGTGGGGAATAAAAAAACAGTCTTTAACTATAGAAAAATTTTCATAAAATGCCATAGAATTTGTCTTAAAATGGTTGTATCTAGATGGTGGGATTATATTATAGTTTTTTTCTTTCTTCTTTTTATTTAATTTAAAAATATGTATCTTAATTTGAATGTTTACAATGCCACCAGGCACTATGTCAAGCACCTCAAAAATGTCACTTGTTTTATTCCTTTGAAAAATCTGGTGAGAAAATAATTCTGTCTCCAAATTATTAATGGAGAAAACTGAAGACCAGGGAGGTTAAGTGGATTTTCCAAGATCACAGAGCTGGTAGGTGAAGGGACTAAGGCTTGAACCCAGCTCTATGAGATTTTAGAGCCTACACTCTTGGCCATTACACTTTATTGACCTCTTTTTATTTCCAAATATTCTCTAGTAAACAAAAACATTACATGGATATCTAACAAACTTACCTTTTAAAAAATAAACAAGTAAGCAGAAGGGCAGTGGTAGAGCAAGGACAATGAATTCAGTTTAAGGCAGTTACATTTAGGTCAATATCTGGAAGGCCATCTAACGATGATACATTTCCATGACTGGAATGGGTTAGATGGCCTTGATAGTCTGGGTGATAATCTGTAGCTGCAGCTGAGAAGAAGGAGAACATTAGATTACCTAGCCTCTCAAGATGCTCCATAATATGTCTTGAAAGAGCCATTCATTCCTTCACGCAGTACGTAATAATCATAGAGAACACACTACACATTACATATTGATCTAGGCACCAAGTCATAGAGTGGGGATTACAAGCTTGGAGGTAGGAGAGAAGCTCACCCCCTCTGAATCACCCACCCAATACACCATGGTGCTACAAGACTTGGGACAGGGACAACCATTCCTCTGCTCCACCCTGAGATGCCACAGGGCATGTGCACCCACCCCTAATCCTTCCCATGCCCATGCTAGGTCCTTGCTGGGGCTCCAGGTTGCCAGTGGTCATGAGGTAGGGGCATAGACGAAAAGGCCAGGTGGAGCCTCGAGTGCCAGAAGTTGGAGAATGACAGGTGAGAACTTATCTTGGGAGAGGACAGGAGGCAGATTTAGACTGAAGCTCTATGCCCCCTCTGCATGCTCCATTGTCCTATCGGACTTTACTTCTAAAATTCAAAATCAAATATAAAATTAAGAATTTCAAGACAATGACCACAGGGCATTAAATCCCAAGTGTGGGTCCTTCTGAGCAAAGGACCCCTGCACAATTGCACAGGTTGCGTGTTTATGTAGCTAGTCCGGCCCGACTGTGATTCTGCCCAGCCCTGATACCACACTATATTATATATTTATTTGATTGTTTGTCTATTACCTGTCTCTTTCCATTAGAAGTAAGCTTCACTGGAGCAGGGGCTTTGTCCCCAGCCCATGTGTCTTCTAGAGCCTTAGGCTAAAAATGACAGTCTTCAGCATCCTGAGGGGGATGGATCTGGTAAATAGTGACTATTTAGTTAAATTTCAGAATGCCGATACGTGAAACTTGAAAAATGTTGCTTTCAATCCAATGAAAGGATACATGCCTTTACAAAGTGAGTGGTGGGATAAGGTTGGAATTCCCCCTGCCCTCCCAGACTCCCCCAAAAAAGGTAGGAAAGAAGACTATAACTAGGTTCAAAAAGATTTAGGTAATTTTAGGGAGAATATATCCATGTTACTCAGAAAATTTAAAGCAGTATAGAGATGTTTAAGGGTCTTAACAACGAGACCTTCAAAATAGACTGCCAATAGTCTCAAAAGCTCCAGGGGCCACTGCCAGAGGTTTAATCCTTGGCAGGTGGCCATGGCTGATCAAATGTGGCCTTCTTTTGTCTCCCTTTTCCTGTGCTTTACTTCAGAGTATAGCTTAGCACCCTGGACCTGGTGCTCTGAGAAGGTACAATAGAAATATAAAACATGAATTCCATCCATATGTAACTTTCAATCAATCTCTGAGGAGATGAATTCGTACAGATGTAGTTTCTTACTGAAGTATCCGACTGTAGCTTTTTAGAGGAGCTGAAGCAGGTCCAGATTTGCAAAATTAAGTCTGTGTCCCAGGAGGATGTGAGAAAAGCCTTTAATGACAGGGTGTAGGGTGGGCCCAATGCGAACAGACAGGAGAAGCCTACCTAAGTCTCCCTCAGGGCAGAGCAGATGTCCCTGCCATATTATCTAGCCCATGATTTGGTGAGTGAGTCTGAGTTTATAGCAATGAAAATATTCTAAGCTCTATTAAGCATGGAGCATGAAATGAAATCAGTTCCTAATATTGACTTTTAGTTGCTGTTTTAGTTCCTAAAAGTCCCCAGACATCGCAGAAAAATTAAAACAATATATTAAGATGGAGCAAATACAGATGAATTTTCAATAATTTACTTAAGTATTAGAATAAACTTTAAAGTCGAAGAAAAAAATCCCAGGCATCTTTTTCCTATAAAATCCTAGGAGTTTCAGCTGTAAGAAGATTTATATATCTATCTTAAAGGTTGTTAAATATATATATATATTAAATATATATATAGAATATTATATATATATACTTTATATATATATTGAAAACCTATTATGTGCCAGACATTATACCAAATTTAAAAATAAAAATGAGTGCCAGATGCTAGACAAAGCACTAAGACTGATTAGGATGATTTTTTAGAAAATAAAGAAGAATTGTTCCTTAAAACAGAACAGAGAAACAGAATGTAAGGTTTAGACAAAACTACCAAAGAAACAATCCAGAAAGGGGAAGCAGCCTTAGTAAACCAACATATCTGAAAGAATAATTTAGACATAAAATCAAATTTCCTACTTCAGTCTCATTGTAATCATGTGGTGACTCCAGGGAGATCTTAAATCCCTTTGGATAATTACTCAAAAAAAGTGCTCAGTGTAATTAGTGGAGCGTACAAATGAGACGAGGGGCTAATGAGCTAGAAAATCTGTTGGTTCTGTAGATTCTCCCTTTTGGTTTCAGGAGACCTTGGATTTGTGCTTTTAGGGGTATATTGTTCAGAATTCTTGTTACATGCCAGAAACAAAACAAATAGTGTGTGTGTGTGTGTGTGTGTGTGTGTGTGTGTGTGTGTAGATATATATGGAGAGAGAGACAGACACGGAGACAGAGATTTATTTTAAGAAATTGGCTCACATGATTGTAGAGATTGGCACATGCAAAATCTGCAGTGTAGGCCAGCAGGCTGGAGATCCAGGGAAGAGTTATTGTTGCAGCTAGAGTCCAAAGGCAGTCTGGAGGCAGAATTCCCTCTTCCTCAGGGGACCACAGTCTTTTTCTCTTAAGGCCTTCAACTGATTGGATGAGGCTCACCCACATTGTGGAGGGTAATCTGCTTTATTCAGCATCTACTGTTTTATGTGTTAATCACATTTAACAAATATTTTCACAACAATATCCAGATTGGTGTTTGAGCAAAAATGAGTTGTCATGACCTAGCCAAATCAACACATAAATTAAATATCAGAAGGGGTGTAATTTTCCTTTAAGCAGGACTGTCACTGAGTAAAAAGGGAAAGGTGCTCCTTTCAGGCTTTCAGGGTGAATACAGCACCCACATATCTGCTGTGAGGGAGAGTCTGTGGCTTTGAGGAGGATTTGGGCAGACTCGTGCCCAGGCACTCTTCCCTCGTTGGGTACTAGTTGAGGAGCAGAGAGAATAAAGCCAGGCAAGTAGCAGCAGGACATGGAAATAGGAGAGAAGTGGAGAGGAGAGCAGAGCCTGAGAGGAGCACATTTCATTATGCTTTTAACCATTCAAAAGTATAATAATATGAGTTGCTCCAACAACTCAGAAGTCCCTTCCTCACATTTCCTCTACTTCTGAAGATCTTAGGTTGGAGACTCCTTTCTGGGATGTAGGCCACCAGCCAAACATCGAGTTGAAGAGTTCTGTAACTGAGGGGACTTCTGGATCAATGAGGTCAACTCTTTGTCTAATGGGGAGAGAAAGTAATGACTCCACAATCAGAGCTGGTCCACCATATGCTGGCTTGTTGTCTCAGCCTCCTTGTTACATGCCAGTATAATTTCTATGCTGTGGGGTGGTATTTACCCATGTGGTAGAGCCAGAGAAGTAGATCTGTTCTGATGTTGGGAGACTATACCTCATTCCTCCCCCAACACAACACCATAAATTATGATATTAGGATTAGAGAATCTTTCATTGCTCTTTTTCAAGGCTACGCTCCTTAATCTTGAGGACACACTTACCCTCATTATTATTCTGTAAGTTCAAATTAAACCTTCCATTTGCATTAATTTCTAAACTTCATAATGGCTAGTCCTAATCAAAGATACTAATAATGACTATTAAATAGACATGTATATTTCAGACAAATTCTTGTCTCTTCAAATTACCATTGCCAGAAGGTTATAATATTCATGTCATTGATATCTGTACTCTTTGTTAATACATCACAAAATAAATGCCATGTGATGTGAAGCACCCAGAGAAATAAGAAAGTATCTATGTGTGTGTCTTTTTATTAGTAAAGAAATCTTTCTGAGAAGCCACTGCTGTCCCCAGAAGACTGTCCTTGACAGAGAATGGATCACATGTTTGTAACCCAGTCACCAGGAGAGGCAGAAAGGTGCATAACCATGAGGAGGAGGGGCAGGATGTCTCCCAAATTGGGCTTCTGATGAAAAGGAGTTAGTTGGTGGCCAACAATGCCTGTTACACATTAAGAGAAACAGAGTAAAGATATGAGTGCTAGGAAGTTATTTTTTTTCACAGGTGTAGAGCATGAGTTATAATATCAGAATTCAAGTATAATGCTCTGCAGCGAAGCTGAGGACAGTGGACATCCAGGAAGAGGAGACTGGTCATTTGAAGCAAACATTCAGGGACCTCATCACTGCACTAAATCAGCCCTGCTGAGAGTTATGTGGCCAGGGCCAGGTACAATTATGGTGAGTCAAATAGAAGATTAGTGATTTTCTTTAATCTTCAAGCCGTGTATTTACAGGGAAGCAGTTGCTTTACAACAATTATGTGCAAATGCACGCACATGCACATGCACACATGCATGCATGTATACACACACACACATATTAGAGCTTTTATTAAATTGTTTTCTCTACATTAGGAGAAATGAAGTGAATTGTGAGGTAACTCATATCCTTTAAGGTTCTGAAATTTTCCCTGTTAAGGCCAAGGCCTAAACACAACACCAAAGCTAAATAGACTGTCAATGATAAGGCTGTGAATTGAGTGATGAGTGAACATGTTTCTTGCCTTCTCTAATCCCACAAAGACAAATAGAGAAGTTGGTGAAAGATCAGCTGTAAAAAAAAAATCAACCACTGAGACAGTCAAGCTTGTCTTTCCAGGAGAAGGAAACTACTCATTTGCTTCTGCCTTCGAAGTAGGTTGTCTGCAAAGGCAACACTGTGCAGGCTCTATTATCACCAGAATTAAGCAGTACGCTCACATTTGGACTGTGGACTCCAATAAAATCCCTCCCACCTTATCAGTTAGGTGAGGCCAAAGTGGTGGAATTTACATTTTAGAATAGAGTTATCATTTTAATAGTTGTGTAATCACAACGAATTGCCACGAATGGAAATAAAAATAAGGGTGACCTATATTTAGTTTCTATCTGAATTCTCTTAGGTCCACACTGATATTTTTGGTTCTGATATACATAGGTTTTATTAATTTTCATGGTTATTATGGTCTTGAAATCTCTTTAGCTCTCTGATTTATTGATCCCTCATACATTACAAAAATAATCATTTGATTCAATCTCGAATACAAACTAAGCATAGATATTCATTGTATCATGAAAGACTGATGTTAATGCCAGTTACATGTCAGACTGTTTATAGGTGAAGGTCTCAGTATACCATCCAGGGAAAAGATGAAGGAGAGAAAAAAAAAAAGAGTGAAAGTAGAAATCACTAAAATGTCAAATATTACAGGATAAGGGAAGGAATAGGAATCATCAGAGGATCAGTGTAAAAGATGGTCTAGAGAGGCAGGCAAGATAAGAAGAGAACAGTGCTTTGGAAAATCAATGCTTAGACAATTCTAGGAGGACTGGCAGTCAGTTATGCTAAATACTGCAGAACCGAGAGAAAGATGAAGATCTGCATTGTTTTAAAATCCACTGTTTTATGAGAGCATATTATTTGTGCTGGACGCCAAGACTACAAAGGAAGAAAGTAACTTACCTTCACATAATTTACAATATGGTGTGGAAGAGAGATATAAAAATAGTTTAAGTGCAATGAAGTAAATGATACACTACAATAATGTGCTGTAGTAGAAGAGAGGAAGGGGGTGGGAGGAGCAGGACTCATGAATGATTTCTTAGAGAAGGTGATACTGAGCTAAGCCCTGATAAGGAACTTCCACGTGGAAGAGGCATCTCATGAGTAAAGAGAGGAGTCGTGACATTGTGGTGCTTGGGGAAGAACAGTTAAGTATGGCTCAGGAATTCCGAGTACCTGCAGGCAAAAAAGCCAGCAAAACACAGATCGCAAAAAGTCATGCCACTAGGAAGAGTTTGAATTTCATCTACAGGGAGTTATGTGCTATTGAAAGATTTTTAAGCAGGAATTTTGAATGGTTAGTTTCCTATTTTAGAGAGATCTCAGTGACACAAAAGGGTGGATCAGAAGGAAAGGGTAGCTGGTGTGAAAACAATTTGCTTACAGTAAGTGTCTAAATGAGAAAGAATGAAAACAACTAAAGCAATGGCAGTGGGATGGAGAGGAAGACTAGATTGAGGAGTCTTTAGAAGAGTACAACTGATTTTAGTGACACTTCCATCACAGGAGATAAAAGAGATAAAGATAATCGCGGATGACTTCTATGTGTTGGTTTGGAATCAATGACAAGAGAGTGAAGGATGATGGCGGTGTTATTAATTGAGTTGATGGTTATCAGAAAACTAATATATTTAGGAAGGATAGACATAATGAGTTCAGTCTTGTATGTGTAACAAAAATATTACCATCTGATTTGTTGATTGGGAAGTCCATTATTGATAAGAGAGAGACAAAGATGGGGCGATATTAAGAGTCTGAGAAAAGCAGAGAGGCATAGAGAAAAGAGAAAACGAGAATGAACAGGAAACTCTGGGAGGGAATGAACCTTCTTTCTTTCTTTTGTTGCTTATTTCAGGTGCTTAAGATAATTTCTTCCTCATTGTATGCATCCAATAAATCTTGAATTGAGAAGAGAGAGGGTTAAAACCCAATTAAGATGTGGGCTCAACCTCCAGAAACACTTGCCAGAAATTTCATACGACTTAAAAAAAATCCACAGAGTCACTATGGTATAATCTTTTAAGAGTTTCTCTAAGGAATTAAGATCATGTAAATGGAATTTGGAGATTTAAAAGAATGAACATCTGGCCATTGTTTAGCCCAGTGCTAGTATTAAAAAAATACAGTGGATAATTTTGTTGTCATTTAATAAGTGAAGGGTTGATAGATTCATTGTCTGACAGCCCACAGTAGGCCATTGGTGAATGACTTTGTCTTTGAATTGATACATACTCAGAAGTCGGCCTTCATTTTAATGTAGAAATAGCTCAATTCTCTAGACTCAGTCATACTTGTAATTGTTCCTGGAATAATTTCTAGGATTGAAGAAAACCCTGTATAAGAAGCAGATGTTCATGAAATACCTTTTTATTCTTACAAAATACCTCTTATCCTCCATAGGAGGGATTTTACCTAAGAGACAGTATGATGCAGAACTATTTGAACTATTTGAAAATCAGGTCAAGAAACCAGGAAGTACCCATATCAACTGAGTTATATTTACATAATAGAAACCCTAGGTAGCCAAACAAAACTTCATCTGCTGTAGCAAAGTTAACAGAATTTTTTTTGATATAAATTTCTTCAGGGATATTTGGGATTATTTTGCCACCATTAATTTCACAGATTACCCCAGATAGATGTGAATATTTAATTCTTTCATGAGAAAATAAATAAATTCAGTGATTATTTTTATTATTTTGGGTTAATCAAAGAATTTTCATATAGGTGTTTGAAATGTGGTGCACAGTTTGTAGGTGGTAGGGACAGACATTAGAGAGCAGGACAAAGGTTATCTGGGTTCAAACAGCAAAAGACAACAGAAACAGGAATTGCAAACCTTTCTCTCTCTTCTGTCCCTAGTAATTTATTGAGTGTCTCTTGGGCAAAGGATTCCTACTGAATTGACAGGGTAACAGGGAAAACTAAAGAGAGACCTGTACTGTTACTTTTGTGTGTCTCTAGTTAGAATATAATAAGCCCAGTGAGGGTAGGAATTATGCCTTCGATTTGAACCCCTAGTTTCCAGTACAGCAAGGAAGTGGGAGCAGAATACCAAGGAGAAGGGAAATCTCTTGAAGGGGAAAGTGATTTACAGCCTAATCCTGCCTCAGCCTGGTTTTTGGTAAAGCACTTTGATATTATTGAAATGACCTATCAATCACTCATTCTATCTTGAGGACTTGTAGATTCATCTGGGGAGAAACTCCTAGCAGGGAACAGGAGCAAAAAAATAAGCTTATTATTATTATTTCTTTTTTTGGCTTAACTTTCTTTTCTTACTCTGCTGCTTGGTTCAAACCGCCTTTTAAAAAGAAATTCAAAGCAATTTTTTTCTAATTCCAAAGTTCATCTTTTTGTGTTTGTCCTTCTTATCAAGGAAGCTAATCAAGTTGGTTGAAAGTACCAGCTTATGAGTCAAATAAGTAATCAGCGCTTCTGGGTGGCTTCTGTATTGGTTTGGGTAGCTCTTTGATGTTGGACATAAGGAAGGGCATGTGGTATGTAGACAAACACTTCTGGGTGATAAGAATCTCACAATTAAGCCCACGAGTGATGGTGAACAGATGTTTCTCTTAAGCAGCTGCTCTTTCCAGAATGACACTTGGATTTGACTATATCCAGGCACTGTTTGTTGTCACCTTGGCAGCACCTTGTAGTATATGTCCACATGTGACCTACCTACACTGACAGAAATCCCATCTGGCACCTTCTAGACTTTCTTTTGGTGTCTCAACCTGCTGCTGTGACAGTCTTGGTTCCTATCACTGAGTGATTCAAAATAAACCACGTCATGAACACTCGCTAAAAGCTTTGAAGAAAGGATGCCAGCATACTCCTCTTCCCTCTAACTGACACTCTTACCAGTCCTTCTCATTCCTGAACCGTGAACATTAACTGTTACTGCTGTTCAAAGTATTCACCCTTTTTTATGCATGGTAGTTAAAAATGGTTGATGCAACAGGTTCTTTGCTATTTGCAGTCTTTCTACATTACCATTTTTCTCCTGTGACTCCTGGGATTCTATTCCTCGCCCAGTCAAGGGATATTTTGCCTTTCGTTGTTCTGGCATGTTTCAGGAGATATAAATTTTATGTGAGAAAATACAACTGAATGGCATTTGAACTTTCATCATCAGAACACAAAACTACCTCCTGACAGAATTTTCCTTATTTCGCCTCTAATTTCTGGCCATATATTTTAGGCAGCCCTGAGACAGTGGTGACCCAGAATCCTGTTGCACACAACTTCTTTCAGTACAGACTGATCCCATCGGCTTCAGAAACCTATCATTTCCCTTGTTTTATGAAGGAAAAAGACAGAGAAGCTTTGGATTTCCTTGTCCCAAAAATGTCATGCTCAGGTTCCCCAAGGAATACAGACTCTCATGCTCTCCTTGATTACAGGATTATGACTTGGTATGAAGCTCCTTCCCACACACCATCATTACCTGGCATGGCTCCTGTAAAGTGAATCGAGGTCCTGAGGTGCGGAACTCCTGTCTGAATGTAGGAAATTTATTGCTCATGAAGAAGCCATCTCCCCTTGTTCTCATTTCTTTTCTCCTCTTTCTCTTTCTGTTTGCAAAGTTAAAATTGTGAGTGTATTGGGATCAAGATATCACCTTAACTCTAAGTCAGTCATAGGCTAAAATAAAAGTTAAATTAGAAATTACTCGTGAGCCACATGATTCATATTGATTAGAGATGGTAAAAACAGTCCTTTTTGGAACACAGGATGGAGTCCTTCTAATGTGATAACTTAGCATGGTTGAAAGTCCTGCTCCCGAAGGTGATAATATTGTGCAAAGACAAATTTTCAGAGCAGAGCTTCCATGCTTTTCAAATCATTCCTCTATCAGCTTTGTTTTCCTGAGAGTATCTAATTTTTTTTCTTTACCTCTTCAACGCAGTGAGCACTGGTTGTATTATAAAGCCAGAACCAATCTTTTATGGGCCATTACCATCTTGGCTGTATTACACAATGGACTGAGAAACTCTGACTCGAATGCAAAGGCAATGTGAACAAATCTTTAGGCATTCCCTTTCTGCAATTTGTAAAATAGTACCTACCTGTCAAGTGACTGAAAAAATATCAGTTCTGTTTGCAGTGGGATGCTACCGAATACCACAGAATATCAGGAGAGAAACCAGGAGAAATTCATATGATGCTTTTAAAATTTTTGATTCATAACTCCTTCAACCCTTTCTATATTTTGGTTTGTCTTTCAGACCAGGATTCAAGTGAAAGTCAAACAGCAAAATGAAGGGATTCCAAGAAACGCTAGAGACTTTAGACCACAACTGAGCAATCCTTCAAAAGCAGGAGAAAAATCTGGCCCCACAACACGAAAAAGACACATGAAAATGAGCTGCTTGTACATAGGCACTGCTGAAAGATGAAGCAGTCTTCATCTGTTAGGTGACATCACGATCAGGCTCTGTGATCTGGCTGTTTAGTGTCTATGAGCATTTTGTGGTCACCAGAAGTCCTTTCTCAGAGTATGCACATATCAATATTTTGATTTGTGTCCATTTTCACGTTACAAATTGTGTGCTGTTTGTCTTATAGTTAAATGAAATCATAGGTGGAAAAACTCTGTTAAAGTTCAAATTGTTATGAAAATAGAAAGTTTTAGTGTAACCAAAAGCAGATAAATATGCAACTCCCAATTTATTTTGGTAGGTATTCTAAGAATTTTCTTACTGTCCCATAACAGACAGGAGTCCTGTTGGACTGACCTCTCTTAGAGGATGTTCTTACTGTTTCCATTATTTTGCCAGGCGAGGTGGGACTTGATCGCAACCTTCTATGCTTGAAGGGCACCCCAAGAATCCTCCTGATTTCTGATGACAGAAACCTCTTTGGGGTGGTGGCAAGGCAAATTCTAGCAGGCGTAAAGCTGACTGAGATTACTCAGAAGCTCCTGGGCCATTTTGTTGAATCTGTTTCTCAAAAAGCATCCTTTGCTTCAAAAGTTTTTCTGATAGTTTGGGACTCAAGATCTCTACTTGCTGTGTGTATGTGGAGAGAGAAGGCCAGACAGAGAATAGAAGGCATGCTGAGAGTGACCCGTTTGACTTTTCCATTTCTAGAATTTCAGATTGTTTTAGTGCATAGTTTCTGAGAGCTGTTCTTGAACACATCTCTAAATGATAAATTCCATTGTGTACCTAAAAGCTATGCATTTGGGAATACACTATAACATGCAGGTAAGAGGTCTCCATTTTTGCTTCTCTTACAGTTAGTTTGTATTTATGTCATTAATCAAATAAGAGATTAAATGCCACAGGAGCAAATGATTGCAATTCTTAAAGTACTCTTGTAGTATCTAGAAAACCTGAGCCACCTGGAATAGCTATGGAAACGGGAAGGCAACCGCCTTTGAATGCATGTAGTTTTGCAGCTCATCGTCGAGTTCTATAGTACAAGACTGTGACTGCGAGGGAGGGTGTTACTTCTGCCAGCAACAAGACCCATGGGTCAGTGCTGACTCCTCACCTATTTAGATCTTGTTGACAGTCCCTTTAGGTATCCAGGATAGACCAGGATCCTATGTGACAAATCCTACATAATAATTTCTGGTTCCTTGAATTTCTTTCATCTAGATTAATTACAAATATATTATAGTTCATAATTAAAAGGAAGGATTTATATACATATAGTCATTTCAAAAGTGGACTTGAGATCTATGATTCCGGAGTATCTTTCTGCCCTTGAGCTCATAGGCTTTGTTGATGATAAGAAATTATATCATGAAGGGTACTTTTTGACTTGTCCAGAGGGCTATCATTTTGCCTAACCAACTTTAGAGAATTTCTATTGTCAAACTGTAAGACTTTTGTCCAATCAGAAGCCTGAAGGAAAACTCAGCAGTATTCAGCCAAAGAAATGAACTAGAAGAAAACTATTTAGTGAAGAGATGAGTCAGGAATTAGGTTCCACGAATCTAAAACCATCTTTCTGTTGTTGGCATTATCAAAATACAATAAAATCTTTTTGTCTGCCTGACAAAGCTCCATAGAGGGCCATCTCCTTATTGGAACTACCTGTGGTTCAGGTAGGCTCCCCAAATGCGCAGGTAGGTCATGATAACTGGGCAGGGTTTTCTCAGACATGATTAATGCCATGTCAGATGATTGGAATAACAGGCAATTTAAAACTGTGGCTTTATACACATGAAAGAAGTTTGAAAAAATGTCTTCATTAAAGTAACAGTTAAATGACTTATTGCTGATTAGTAGAATAAAGTCCTTCAGATACAAATCCTTATCCTGTGGGCTGGCTGTACCTGTATCTTTTCTGAGTCTGGCATGGCTAAATGTTGTCTGTGGAGTATCCCTCTCAGCAGCTCACTCCTGAGAGAGAACTGCCTTGCTCGTCCCAGGGGACGTCCTTAACACAGTTTCTTTCTATTTATTATTACTTCCTCTTTCCTCCAAGAAATGGAAAGAGAAATGGTGTGTCATTTTAGTCTGGGTTTCCTAGGAAGCAAACCCTAGAATGGAGTTTTGCGTGCAAGGATATGGTTGGGGAGTGCTCTGAGGAGGATGTATGGACAGGAGGACTGAGGCATAGTCCCCCAGAAAAGGCTGCAGCTGGCCCTGATCCCTCAGGAGCTCTGGAGCTGGGATGGTCCTTCAGAGTTGTATCTGCCTGAGACAACCACGTGGACCAGCAATTGGATGTGTGTTGCCATTGGACGTTCCTTGGGGATGGGGTATGAACTTGGGCAAGGCAGCTTTACTGGGCCGAGAGCATTCCCAGAAAGGGACTCAGCTGACAGCCCAGTAGCTAAGACTCTCAATGGCTGGAAAATGAGTGCCCTCGGTCGTGAAGGCAGAGTTCTAGGTGACACACTACGCATCTACAACATGCTCTTTATATGGCTTAGCTCTTAATTTTTTGCAAAGCCTGGTGCATCTCTTTCTCATGGGACTCTCTGTTTCCTACCAATGTGTTTGCTTAGTTTGGGGGTTAGAGTTTCTCTGTGCAGTGTGTAGGTGTGTGTACACATCCCATATCATATATCTGTCTATCATTACATCTACATGATCTATATCTATATCTACCCAGGTGTGCTATGCTATGCTCAGGATTTTATGGGTATTTCTGGGTGTGCATAGGCAGACAAAAAGCTGGAGAGGGGAGTTGTTTTTGAAATGAGTTTTTAAAAAATATGTCTGATTTAAAGTCTTCCGTCAGGTTTGGGTGTGGCCTTAAGGACCACAGAGTTCTCAGCCTCTAGCTGCCTGAGAGCCTGTAGCCATATGATGACAAAGAAAGCATTTTCCCTCTAAGAGCAGTCTGTGATCACTCTGTGGAACTTGGACAGTGAAATGTGTTCTTAAACCGGAGAAACACACACCTCACTGAGGAGTCTTGGCTCTGAGACCTTGGCTGCAGAGCACTGCCAAGTTTTGGAGGGTTGAGATAGATGTTGTTCTGTGAGGTAAAAACTGGAGGTCTGCAAACTGTTCCAGGGTTGGCTAGATCCTTCTAGTGAGTGACACTTTTCCAAATATAATTCACAAATGCAGTGCCCTAAGTCTGTATAGTACTATTAACCCCTGAAATGTTGGAATTCTTTCACTCTGATTTTATGGATGAGGAAATAGAGGCTCTGTGAGGTAAACCAACTTGCCCATGGTCTGTGTGGCTTAGCAATAAGGTGCTTGCACGTGCTGTGTTGTTCAACATAGTCCCTGTTTAATCTGTTTTTCTGGTGTAATTGTTAGCAGTAACCCCCTTTCATTCACACACATTTTTGGTTCAGATGATATGTGATCTGGCTTTAAATTTTTTAAAATTTATTGGAGTGACATTGGTTAATAAAATTATATAAGTTTCAAGTGTAAAATTCTATAATACATCATCTGTATATTGCATTGTGTGTTCAACACCCAAAGTCAAATTTCTTTTTGTTGCCATGTATTTGACCCCTTTTACCCTTTTCTACCTCCCTACCTCCTCCCTTTCCCACTGGTAACCACCATACTGTTGTCTGTGTGGTGAGTTTTTGTTTGTTTGTCTTGTTTTTTCATTTGTTGCTTTCAGTTTTAAAAACTGATCTGGATTTTGAGTACAGCCTCCTGACACCAAATCTCACACGATTCCTCTAATGACTTGCAAATGAAAGTTATAGCTTGGCAAATGCATGCGACCTATACAATCTGGAATAGTCCCTGTCACGCTGAGCAGTGTCCTTGGCTCTGCCCATGGTCTTCTATCTTCTTCCACAGCCCAGGCCAGGAGCAAATGGCATCTACCGTATTTTCACTAAGGGGTTCTTCTCAAACGTATAGAAATCTGACCCAAAGGAAACATTGATGTAAGGCAGAGAGATATAAGTTTTTATTAGGTTCAGAAGGCCTTCTGTACTCTTTTTTAGACTCATTTTGCTTGGAGCCATACTGATTTTTATAACTGAGCTATACTGTCTGGCGAGTGGATTAGTAGTTTAGATTCTGAAAGTCATCTTCAACCCTCTGCCCGATAAGATGCGCGGTGTTTTCCCAGGAAATAACACTGTGAATAAGCTCCCAGTGAAGAGCCCATATTGCTTTTCCGGTGTGAGGCTGTTGGCAGTCTCTTGATAGTGACTTTAGGTGTGAGGTCGGCATTTGGAGAGTGTCTTAAAAGTGAGAAATGCATCGTCATCAGATATGTCCTGCACTGGTCTGTCCCTTGGCAAGATCATAACTCTAGAAGCTATAGATAAACATCTCAAAAAGTCCCTACCCTCAAGTAACACCAAATATTATCAAACCCCTTTAGTTTGATAGTTATAAGGGCAATGATGGGATATGACTTCAGAAAAAAATATTTTATATTGTTAGTTTAATATGACTCATACTTCAAAGCAACTGATTGGCTCAATATTGAGAAATCTATTTATAGTAGGAATTATGACACCCTCCCTTAGAAATCACCTAAAAGAGATCAGGCTTATTGTAGCAGTCACCATCATTTTCTGATTTTATTAAAAATGGCATTTCTCCCACCTCCCATTAATGGAAAAGATTTCTGGTTCAAATTTAATTTGGAAGAATTTGAGTATTCTTAAAGCAACATTAATTTCCAAAAACAATTTAAAATCATGCTTTTTCATAGTTTCTCCATCACATGGTTGAAGAAGAAAAGAGAAATTTATATATTTTTCTAAGTGACTTTCTTACCTACTGGGGTGAGAGTGCAGAGAGAGAGAGGGATGAGAGAAACAGGAGTCTCTCTTATATGTATGAAAACAGCAAAGTCTTTTGAGCTTTCATTTTTTTAAATTAAGATACATACTTAAATAAGAGAATTAGAAAGTTCTCAATTTAAAAACTAACAAATACATCAAAAGTAAAAGCCAAAGGCAGAAAAATCCTCCCAAAATGCCAGTTAGTCAACTCATTCCTGAGACACAGAAATGAACAGAAAATGCCAGTCTTCAATAAAAACAATTGATATTATTTTGGTTTGTAAATAACATTTTCCTGTACAGCTGTACAGGAAATTTAATGGAGAACATAGAATTCTCCATTAAATAAATGACTCAGGCAAAACAAAAAGAAAGAAAGAAAGAAAGAAAGAAAGAAAGAAAGAAAGAAAGAAAGAAAGGAAGGAAGGAAGGAAGGAAGGAAGGAAGGAAGGAAGGAAGGAAGGAAGGAAGGGAGGAAGGAAGGAAGGGAGAAAGGAAGAATGGAAGAAAGGAAAAGAATCAATTAACTGTTTCTATTTTTCCCTTGAATTACTTACCTGGCTACTTTAGGAAAAGGTGGAGGAATCTCAGATTAAGCTGGATATAGATGCAAATAATTATCTTTGGGAGATTTCTTATCAAAATTAGGCCTGTGATATCTAAAGTATTTCAGTAACCATTGTCCCTCCATCCCAGTTTTACCAATTCCCTGTCTTCAGTGATTCATTCAAGACTCCCCCCGACTTTTCTTTCTCCCCGCCACCATCCTTCCAGGCACTCAGAAAAAGTGGGCACTTGCCACTTTGATGTGGCCTCTTGGATGAATTCAGTTCAATGAGTATGCTTGAAGAGAAACATTTTGATAGGGCTTCAAAATAAACCATAAAACCCCCAGCTCTTAACGAATTATTACATAACGTGTGAAATAGACATTATCACCTAATTCATATACTTCATTCTACATCCATCTGTTCCCTGATCCCAACCTTGGGCTTTGGAAAAAACTCAGGAAAAGGGGTCAGTATGTATATATCACAGTTAGTTGGTACTGGAGATTTGTCTCTACATTTTTATTCACCTGTTTTTTTTTTAAATTAAAATTATTAGGGTGGCATTGATTAATAAAATCAAACAAGTTTCAAGTGTACAATTCAACAATATGTCATATATATATTGCATTGTGTGTTCACCACCCAAAGTTGAATTTCTTTCTATCACCAAATATTTGACCCATTTTACCACTACCTACCTGCCTCTTCTCCCCCTTCCCTCTCATAACCACTAATCCACTGTCTGTGTCCGTGAATGTCTATTTGTCAGGTTTGTTTGTTGCTTTCAGTTTTATATCTCACATATGAGTGAAGTCATATGGTTTTCAACTTACCTTGTCTGACTTATCTCTCTTAACATGATTATGCTAATGAATGGATGGATCTTATCTCAGCTGCCTCCCATAATATCCACAAAAATTATGCATATAACTTCTTGTATGTATAGGAAATTTTTCTGAAATTTTGGGAGAATGTTAGTGGGAGTAGGGATTGGGGGAGAGCAAACAATTTCAGACTTAATGCAAACAATTTCAGACTTAATGTTCCTAAACTTAAATGTCCTTAAATTATCTAGTGTTTTGGATTAAAATTGAGAAAATTCAAATTTTGAAATATTTAAAATATACAGGCACAAATAGATAATAATATGAAGACCAATGTACCCACCACCCAGACTCAGTGAATCTTAACATTATGCCATATTTTTTTTGCTAGGTCTTTTTAAAGAAATAAAACATTATAGATATAGTTGTTTCCTGTACAACTCTCCTAGACCTTGTTCCTTTTCCTCCTCCAATACTTCTCTCATAAACTGAATGTTTATTATTCTCATGCTTGTTTCTATACCTCTTTTATTTATACAGGAATATTTCGGAGATATTGTGGGTTCAGTTCCAGACCACCACAATGAAGTGAATATCACAATAAATTGAAACATTTTTTTTTTTGGTTTCTACATGCATTTAAAAGTTATGAGTACATTATACTATAGTCTGAAATAGCATTATGTCTAAAAAAGACAACTGAGCATTGGCTTCAACAATCCAGTCACCAGCTACATTAGCCCCTAACAAGAGAGTCAGCCTGTCCTTTGAAGCGTTAAAGTCAGGCATTAACTTCTCTCTATGATAGTCCTAAATGGCATCTTCTTCTGATAGAAGACTATTACATCTACATTGAAAATCTGTTGTTCAGGTGCCTTCATTAACTATATCCTCCAGATAATTTGCTGCAGCTTCTATATCAGCCCTTGCTGCTTCACCTCACACTTTTATGTGATGGAGACGTCTTATTTTCTTAAACCTCATGAAGCAAACTCTGCTAGCTCCAAACTTTTCTTCTGCAACTTCCTGACCTCTCTCAGCCTTCACAGAATTGAAGGACATTAGAATCTTACTCTGGATTGGACTTTGGCTTAAGGGAATGCTATGGCTGGTTTGATCTATCCAGACCACTAAAACTTTCTTCATATCAGCAATAAGAGTGTTTTACTTTCTTATCATTTGTGTGTTCACTGGAGTAACACTTTTAATTTCCTTCAGAAATGTTTCTTTTGCATTTACAGTCTGGCTAATTGTTTGGTAAAAGAGGCCTAGCTTTTGGCCCATCTCAGCTTTTGACATGCTTTCTTCCCTAAGCTTAATCATTTCTAGTTTTTGATTTAAAGTGAGAGACATGTGACTCTTCTTTTTACCTGAATACTTAGAGACCATTGTACGTTTATCAACTGGCCTAATTTTGATATTGTGTGTCTCACAAAACAGGGAGGCTGGAGGAGAGGGAAAGAGAAGGGGTGATGGCTGGTCAGTGGAGCAGTCAGAATACATACATTTATTGATAAAGTGTGTCATCTTATATGGGCACAGTTCACAATGTCCAAAAACAATTACAGTAGTAACATCAAAGATCACTGTCACAAACCACCATAACAATGTAGTAATAACGAAAAACTTTGAAATATTGTGAGAATTACCAAAATGTGACAGAGAGACATGAAACGAAAAAATGCTGTTGAAAAATGGTGCCAATAGGCTTGCTTGATGCAGGGTTGTCATAAATCTTTAATTTGTGGAAAAAAAAAAAGAAAAGAAAAAGCAATATCTGCAAAGTATAATAAAGCAAAATGTGATAAAATGAGGTATGCCCGTATATGTAGTCTGACTCAGTATAGATGGTAATATTCCATGTTTTTAACTTTACATAATTGATATCAAACTGTATTAACATTCTTTAACTTTTTTAAAAAAACTTTTGTAGGTGAGGCAACCCTTGGTTGACATCACAGATTGCAAGGAGCTTATCACCTTACAATCCCTTATTTTTTATTTTTTACCCCTACAGCACCTGGTCTTCCTAGGTGGCCTCCCATCCAAGTACTAACCAGGCCTGACCCTGCTTAGCTTCTGAGATCAGACGGAATCAGGCTTGTTCAGGGTGGCATGGCTGTAGACTTGTTTTTTGTTTGTTTGTTTGTTTTTTTAATTCAACTTTAATCCATGTAGCCTAGCTCATTCCTTAGCAGATGTATAGTATTCATTCCATTGTGTGAATATTTCACAATATATATATGTTCCTGCTAATAAACATTGAGGTTTTAGCTATCACACATAAGATGCAATAAACATTCCTTTCATTTTTTTTGAAAACGTGTGTGACAATTTCCTTAGGTGATATACCTAAAAGTCATCAGCCACTTTACCTCTCCCAGAACCCGTAGGCTCATTTTACTTATTGATTCCACTATTTCTTTCTTATTAATTCTTCCTCATCACTTCTTTTTGTATGAAATATCCTGTCATTGAAAATTATCTGCATTTTGTTTTTGGTTGAGCAATCCAGCTCTTTCCAGCCCTTGCACCTAAATTCAATTCCTGGTTCATCTTCGCATGCAAAATTCTATTATGGCATTCTTCAGGACAAAACCAGCTAAACAAAGCCCTCTTTTCATAGGTCCCAGCCTCCTTGGAAGGTGATTGTGATTATAGAAGGAATTTGGTTACTCTGTTACTTTTGGGAAAAGGCTCCCATAGAATGATAATTTGCTTTGTTACATCTCTTGGTCTAGGGAATCTTCATGTACTTGTAAGCTTTTTGTCTTAAACAATACAATGCATTATTTATTTATGCATTCATTCATTCAACAATCATTTATTGCACATGTTTGCCTGGCACTGTACTAGGCGCTGCAGTGATCACAGAGATGAATACGATTTAAGGACTTTTAATCTATTCAGGGAAATGAACACTTAAACAAATACTTGCAATATTTTCAAAACTGCTCCAAAAGTAGGACAGAGTGATGAGGAAATATAGGGAAAGGAATGTTAATTTTATCGAGAAGTCTTCATTAAAGAGACAGCAGCAAAAAGAATAATTGCAAGGTCCAGGGACTGGTAGTCTAGTGTGGTTGGAATTGGCAAGGAATTTGGTGGCTAGATTTTAGAAACTGGGAAGGAAAATTGAGAGCAGCAGCAAGTAAGGTAGATTGGTGATAGATTTTGTGTGGTTGATTATAGTTATCAGGCTCAGCTATTTAAATTTTAATATGTGATCAATGGGGTAGCCGTGGGGATTTAAAAAGTGAAGGCTTTATATTATTAAATCTGAGCTTTAAAAAAGAAACTAACAGCTGTCTGTAAACTTGGAGACCACTTAGGTCACTGTGGTGGTGTTCCAGGAAGAGAATGTAGAGGGACTGAACTAAGGTGGGGAAGAATGGACAGTGATCCAGGAAATTTGAGAACCACTCAGGACTTACCATTGTCAAACATAAAGATGGTCCTGTCTTTGTGTGAGATGAAAAGAAGGAAAAGTTAAAGATAAGAAGAATCCTAGCCTGTGAGACTAATTAGGGCATCTTCTCTTTGTGAAGACCTTTATTGGAAAGTCATGAGTTTGGTTTAGGTAACATTTAATGTTAAGTGCTTGTAAGAAGCCAGATAGAGTTGTCTGCCTGTGGTCAATGGAACTGTGGTCTAGTATTTAGGAGAGGTAAGACAAAGGGGAGAAGTTTAGGGGAAGATTTTAATGCAAAAGCAGCAGAAAAATAAAATATATGAATGCATGTGGAATTGACAATCAGGGCATTATTGCAGGTATTTTAAAGAGCAAGTCAGTAATGGTGAAGCAGAAAAAGCTTCAGTTGAATGAATGGAAATTGGTGTGGTGGACACTGCTAATTTTATTGAAATTATCTCTTCTCCTTGTCTTTCTTACCAATAGAACTCTGGTTTTATTTAAGGGGTAATGAGCATCTAAGGATGACCATGAGAGATCGTTGTGGCCAATGAGATAGAAGTAGAAATCCGTTGGGGATTTCTGGGGAAGTTTTTGGTTTTCGGATAGTCATGGTTCTTTTTCATCTTTCCTCTTAGCTCTTCAGGCCTTTTCCTTCCTAGAATACTAAACAAGGCAACAAGGATGGGGATGAATGCCTATGCTCTCAATATGATGGGAAAGACAGCACTGTTGAGCCCTGGAGAAGTCTTGGCCTATCTGTCCCTAAGGTTCTTGCTGTGTAAGACTGTTCAAGAGCTTTAATTAGATAATTTAGAGATATGTAGTTGGGCGTGTTTTCATTTTCAGAAGCTGATTCTTTAATTCGGTTTTAATCTTTGGTAATAGCAACTGAAAATCTCAGAGTCTTCAAAGCTGATGATAAGATTGACTTGACCTCTCCTTATAAGATTGGTCTGTGGACACCTGCATCAAAATTTTTTGCGATGATTATAAAAATGCCGGTACTAGGGCATGGCTCTAAACCAATTAAATCAGATTATTTGGGAATGGAGATGAGGAATATATTTTTAATGTACTAAGGTTTGAGAAATACAGATTTAATTTATAATTCCTTTACACCACTCTCAGGTTCATGCAGGTAGGTATACCGTCTACAACGATGGGGAGCTGGTGAAGGCAACTTTGTATCCATTATATTGGGGATACGTGCTCATTCATAGAACTAGAGGGATTAAAGAAGAAATTAAAGGATTAATTGAAAACCTAGTGGACAGGAAAGTCAGGCTTAGGTGTTGATATGCTCTTGCTTGATATAAAATATCAATAGTTTGTACCTTTAACAACTCTGAAGGAATGGGAGGTCTTGAGGGCTACTGAGTAACTGAAGGGGAGATAAGGAGAGGAGTGAACCCTCTCATCTTCCTGGCCATTGGGTCCACAGGTATACGTGATACCTGCAGGGAAACAAAGTCAGAAATATTCCCATAGAGGTAAAAGAGATGGGAGTAGGGAATTGATGTTGAAAAATAAGTTGGTTAGTTTACAACAGCTATGTTTTGAAAAATCAGTCTCAAGTTTTCATACCACTGCATAGTTCTTGTTATGAGTTACTAAAGTAGATGATTATATATTTCCATCTGCCATTTTAATCCTTAAGCAACAGAAGACAATTTAAAAAAATTTTGCCTTAACCCTGTAACTGAACATAAGGTAACATCCAGCAGTGAGTTTCTGTTGACTCTGCACAACAACCCAAGTGGGTAAAGTTTTGAACTTGCTTATTTGCAGTTTCTCTCTTTGAATATGTATTCTGAAGAGTTCTTTTTTTTTCAGTACAGTGTGTTGTCCAAATGAAATGTTCTCCAAAGTAATGACCTCAAGATAAAAACCAAGATAAAAAGCTGGCATCATTATGTTTGGCAGGCACAAACAGTGCTTATGCTGAAATCGAAATGATCGAAACTAACCTCATGGAAGAATGCAAATACTCAAAAGTTGTAAGAAAAGATACGTAAATCAAATTTGTAAAGCAATTCTATTGCCACTTTTAAAAAAGTAAATTCCCTTTTAAGGGACTCATCAACTTCACTCTGAGTCCAAAACATTTTTGGGTGGCAGGGATAATGATGATTAAAGCCTGAAACATCAGCAAAACTCCTTTACATCTACAAAGATGGGAAAACAAACCTTTAGGCAAAATGCTAAAAATAGGCTCATTTTGGTGAAATGAAGCTGTTTGAATAAATGAAACTCATAGTTTTTATCTAAACCATCTGTGGTGTGAAATGGGAAGTCATATAGAAAAGTCCTTAGAGGTTTCTGATTGCTCTGCATTAGAAAGGAGAGGGGGAGGAGAGAAAATGGGGTTTCTCTCCATTTATCTGAGAATTAACAAAGTGATCAGCGAAGTGACAATGGAGGCCAACCTGTGCTGGCTGCAGGCAATCTGGCTCCCCAGCTGTCCATGTGTTGAAGGTGAAATGTTTTAGGAATGCAAGACCAGAATCATTTCAAGAAATTGATAGTTTAAAGTAGCAGAAGTAGCAGATTCTTTGTCCTGTAAGAAAAGAAAGGTTGTGGTGGAGAATGGGGGAGAAGGAGAGAGAACCCAATCTAAAACAACCACCAGGGGACTCAGTGTTGCGAAGGACTATCGCTTCTGTTATGTTGGCCTGCTGAAACCACATCTTGAGACCAGGTGTTAAAAATGACCCAACTCAACAGCTAGTATGGTTTTGTAGATACGTATATTTTGTAATATTCCCCGGAAATTGCAGTTTCATTTAGATATACCAATATTTTTTTCCTCTTGTATAAAACTCTCACCAAGACCAGATTTAGATTTCTGAGGGTCCACCTTGATAAAAAAAAAAACCAAAAGCAATTACAAAATGCTCCTCAGAATTGGTTATAATTTAGAGAGAGAGATGGATTCTGAGGGGTTTCCTCAGACTTGGGAAACTGGGTAAAACTAGATCAAAGATAAATCTAGCAACGATTATTGGTGCAAGCTACTTTCGTGTGGTACATTTCTACACGTTTGAGCATCATACCAATATGCTTAATTTCTGGAAGGATTTCACCCACGGGCCGTGTGCCGTGGTATCGCTCCTTTTCATTCATTGTTCTCTTTGGTTCTTATGTAACTACAGTAGGGTCCACATGGGATCATTGGGACCCCTTTCTTAGTTTATTGGCTTTATTAGATTTAATCTTCGAATTTGTTTATACCATCACCTCTCACACTCGGTTTACTCATTTGAATAATTGAAGAATTATACTCTGAAGAGAAAGCTTTTTGCCGAATGTTCTCTTGCAAAACATAGTAAGAACAGACATAAGTGATCCCTCTGCCCATATTCTGGGCTTTCTTGGATTCTATTAAAAATAATATTAAGTTTTTTAGAATAAAAGTTTGATGCTGTATTCGCTGAATTTGATTTAATTAGCAACAGGTGTGCTTTGACTCTAGTGATGGAGCTGCCCTTTTGAGTAAGGTTAAGGTACCACTGGATCAAAGCGAGAGGATGCGTTTCTTTCCATTCCAGTGCTAGGCCTGATTTTTCAGGGTAGCTTCTACAGTGGTAGCTAGCCTTTGTCCCAGAACATGACCAGAGTACCCGGAAGTCTAGGACTATCTTAGAACTTAGAGCTCTCTGTGACTTATGGTCATAGATAATTTTCTAAGTGAATTTTACTCTCTCAATCTTCCTTTATCCATAGCCAGGGCATCAGCAGGACCAGAAATTAAAGCTCCAAGTGGTGAACCCAGATCAGTGGGGTTCAACGGGTCTCAGTGAAACACACGTCTTGCTTTCTGTTCTCAATAGCAAGTCACTGCATTTCTCTACCTATAAGTTGAATCAGTACTATTTCTCATCTACCTTTCACCCACCATCATCATATGTGGAAAATAATAGGATTTGAGTTCTCAGATGTCCAGAGAGGAATGGCATACTCTCAGGGCTGAGTCATATGATTGGTTTATCTACGTCTTAGAATCTGACAGGATTTGATCTTGATTCACATGTCAAGCATCAGACTGCATCAACTTTAAGGACTTCAAAGCAAAGCTATCTGGAGGTACAATGTTGACAGACGCCCACCTTAAACATCCACTCGGAAAGCTTAGGTACTAGGCCCACACCCCCTGTCCTCCAGTGTAATGGAAAGTGCCAGCGGTGAAAGTGTTAAGAGATGACGATGTCCTTTTGCATCTGCTCTAATGACTTACTCCATCCCGATGCACCTGGGAAAGGTCGAGGTTAGTCCTCAGAAAGCAGTCATGTTGGAAAGACTCCCGTGCCTTTCATTATAACACAGGGCCCTTTGTGGCTTGATGTTTAACTGTCCTGGAATGTTATTCTTTCTATTGCCTTTATGGCGATATGTAGATGTGAAACTACTGGGTCTTATTCCAGTACCACCCTCAATCTGCCTTTTCTCTTACGGACCTCAAAACATCCAAACCCATCTTATTCTACAGGTTTCCACTGAATCAAAATGTGAGGTGCATGTTTCACTAAGCGGTATGTCCTCTTTCAGCGTTCTAGGGAGAAAGCTCGGTTCATACGATCAAGATTAATGTCCGCTGCTGAACTTCTCGTCAGCATCCCACTGTGGGGGTCTTTCCCCAGAATTATGGCCAGTAGGGTAAGTGCCAGGTTGAGGAAACAAAATATTCGTTTTGGAAATCTGCTGGCTCTAAACCTTGATCGCCACCTTCTAACTGTCTTTAAAACCTTTTGCCTTACAACAGTTGCAAGCTGTGGTTTTGTGTCTGTGTGAGGTGACTAACAGCACTACCACTCTCTATGTGGGGAGTGTATTCATCTAGCACCCAAACCACCTACTGACTTCCGGCACCTCTTATCAGCTAAGCCATCAGCCACGAGCTGACATTTCAGCATTCAGAAGCTCCCTACCCCCACTTAAAAAAAAGTGACAGGAGGAGAAAAAGGCTCATTTGGCAATAGTTTGCTCTTGCTGTTTGGCCTGGAGAAAGACATTCAAAGTGGTAGAAGATTGTTTAGTAACAGCTGGCGAGCACCAGGGTGTAAGGCTGATTTTCAGATATGACAGGCACTTACAGGAATGCTGCCAGATACAGCTGTTTAAAAGCCTTAATAAACAGCAAGTCAATACTAATCTTTGCCAAATTAATCTTTTCCCTGACAGCCCATCAGAGCAATTATGTTTAGGCTTATTGTAAACACACAATTGTCAAACACGGAAGATGCAGCTTTTAAAATACTATAGTTTGGTTCACAGTCTTTCTTTAAAATGTTTCTTTTTTCTTTTTCTTTTTTTTTCTGTAAAATTGTAAGTCTTTCCATCTTCTTTTTTCAGTCATTATTATTGTTTTTCTGGCCTCATGTCAGCATGAATGAAATTTCACTTTCAAACGTCTTTGCTAGCAAGCTGTTAATAGAATGTGACATGATGACAGTGCGGGTGGGTTCCCTTAATAAGGCACAACTCTGACCAGGCTGAAGTGTGACACGTCCATGCTCTCAGTTGCCTCCTGATATGGAACCAGAACTTTATCTTCGCTTCTTCTTTCCTTCTACAGTGTCATCTGGTTCTGGATACAAATGACGAGATGTTGACTAAGCAAGAAATGAGAAAGCAAAGTCTAATTCTGCGTACACATGGATTGCAGCATGTGTGTTCCTTGGTTCAGAAGTTACTCCTCCCTCTCACAAGCAGTAGTCGTGTGCAGATTCAGAAGCTTTTCTGGTAGGGAAGGTTCTTTTGTGCTGGGACCTGGTTTCAAATCATCCTAGGGAAATCTCCTTTGAGAATCTGAAAAAAATAGGACCACGCCTCCTTATCCTGGTGTAATTTAGATAGAGTCCAAGAAATACGCTCTTTTATTTATTTCATTTCACCAAGTCATACTAACACTTAGTTATCAGATTTTAAAAAGTAGCATCCTGCTCATCAGTGTTTTAATTTAGCATTCCTTAAACTTGTCTCCTGGAATTTCTCTCTGGCTCTCAACACTCCTACTTGTCTAGCACCTTTTCCTTCCTTGGCTTCTTATTTTCTTGATGTGACTAGTATGTATTTCATCTTTTACTTGTGTAACTCGAAACTCTTGTTCGATCTTATAGACCAGAAAAAAAAATAGGGCACAACTCATTCTGAAATTCTTTTTTGATCTTTTTGTAACCTTACATTACTTAATAAAAATTTTCCATTCTTCTTTGTCTCCTAATGCTTGCTTGCCTGCAATGTTTAATTTCCTTGTATATGGAAAGAGGTTTTAAATCATCGAGGAAACATCACACAATTCCCATTGAGGACAATCTGTGATGTTTCATTGACCTTTCTACATATCATTGCATTTATTGTAAACCCACTATGTGCTATGACATTTCAAGTTGGTGGTAGAGAAATTATTCTATTTTAAGGAAACAGAGTTTGTACCATTGGGTACTCACATGAATTCATCCATTAGGTGACTCGGTGTCATAAGTATTTGGGATTAAATTTAGATTGTGAATTCTGTAACTTGCTTGCCACTATTTCAATATTCAATCATTGATAAAAGAGAAGAATGTCTGTGTTTTTATGATTACCTTAAAATGAGAGTTATAGACAGAGTAAGAAAAAATAGATCAACCCCCTTCAGCAAATGAACATTAAGAGACTATCTGTGTGTAACAAACTCTTTCATGTTCCAGCAGATAACCTATTTATGCCAGATTTCCACATAAAACTTTTGCCGTAATAAAGAAATAAGGATGTTTATTGGGATTTACTGAAATCTGGTACTTTAAAATATTCTTTGTTTAATTTAATGTAACCGTCTGGGACTGATTTGAAGTGGGGCACCCTGTAAGCAAACAAACAACTGATTACTACTTTGAATCCTTCCAGACTTTATGAGAAATTTGAAATTATATCTACAGTTGTAACCAGAATCCTAGTGTCTCTGGTTCCCAAACATATTAGGCAGAACCATATAAAATAGCCCTTTTTTGTACATACCACAGTCAAATATTGACAATTTCATATGGCTCAGTCAAATTACCTTTCAAATGAATGGATGAGGTCCATGGAAAAAGAAAATGGGCTGTTGGTGTGCTTATTTTAAATTTTGAATTCATAAATTAAAAATATTTATTAGGAATGACTCTGAGCCAGGACGCGCTGTTCCTTGCCGTCATGGCTCTCGATGGATTGCCGTGTCCCATCCAGATGGGGCTTTGCCCCTTTAAGGCAACAGGTGAAAACAATCACAGAGACCAACTTTATCCTCAGCTCCGTTCACTGACTTGATTAACTGGAAGTCATTACTTGGCAATTTTCCATTGCCAACTCATTCATATTTGATGGGAATTGGGATTCTGGATTATTCTTTCTTGTATATGCTAGAGACACAACTCAACCCTCTCCTACTCACTGTCATGCACACACACACACACACACACACACACACACATATATATTTTTTAATTAGTTCTAGTTTTGATTTTGGTGAATCGGTAAATATATTTTATATTTAATATTACTGCCAAACCACCCAGATGACATTGATTTGAGGTGTGGAAATCCTGCGGGTGCTAGGGTGAGGTACACCATTTCTATTCCTCTGAGTTACAAGCTACAAACTACTATGCCCAGGCAGAATTCTGGCTCCCCTTTTAAAGATGGGGGGTTTCTCTGGCAACACCTTGCTGTCATAGAGGTCGGGTTGAGGAGAGGGTGTTCTCGGGGTTTCAGAAAAGAACAGCTGTGGCCATGCCAGCCAGTCATCTCTACCATGCCTGATCGCTTCTGCCATCAAATTTGGAATTTCTCATCTGACTGGGTCTGTCCTTTAGAAACGGATGGATATCCAAATAGAATACGGTCATGTGTCGTAAGAATTTTTATTTATGATGTATTTTCTTTTATTTACATTTGTTTTGTACTGTTTTTGGTATCGAGTTTCAACACTCTACCCTGGTTGCACACCTGCTCTAGAGAAGCTGTAAACAGCATTGTACTCTCTGTACAAACTGCCTGTCAAAGTCGAAGCTGGTTGTTCTCATTCCAGTAATTATCTTCTCAGTTTAGACTGAATGCAAGTGAAAATTCTACTTTATCATAATATAATAAATAAAAGACATTAGATAATTAGTAGTGCTGGTATATTTCTGAAATACTAAACAGACAAACAATAAACTGTGAACTTAATCACATGAGTTCTTATACAGTTTCAAGACAGGAAAATTAGAGCTCTCAGCTACAGTCATTTTAATAATCACATTGGATCTGCATTATTTATTAGTTATTACATGCTCAAGTGATTCAAGGTTGTACAAAGCCTAAAATCATTCCAAAGCAAGCATACCTTTTGTCTTTTTAATTCTGACTGGATTACACAATGCATATATTTGTATTTAGTTAAATTGCTAAGTTTATTTCACACATTCCATGAAAGAGATATCAGCCATTCTCTTGATTTCCAACCAGACTAGCTTTCTTGCTACCAACCCCTGCAAGGGAGTCATTTGCTAGCTCCTTTTTTTGCTAGCTCTTTTTGATGTAAAAGCTATGCAAACCTTCAGCCAGATTCTCAATGCTTTTGGTTCCCTAGCAAATCTCTAGTAGTCTCAGAATTCTCTTGGAAGACACAGGAATTCTGGAAAGAGAAATAGCTTATGGAGGCACAAAAGACAGCAAGAATCTCAATTTCTATCAGCAGCTTTCAAATTTGGATGCTTTCTCTTTCTTCTTCGTCTTCTTCTTCTTCTTCTCCTTCCCTTTTTTTTTTTTTTTTTTTTTTTTTTGCTGTCTGGTTATTCACTTTTCATTTTTAGATAATTCTTGACAGTATGCTTCCCCTTTTTCTTCCTCCCACCCTTGGTTTAATTCCTAAACGTTTTCTGGATTGTGTGAAAAACATTCAGCTTGAGGAATTTCAGTCGATTAGACTTTATTATTATTATTATTATTTGGAGGAGAGTTTACAGAATTAACTAAAACCAGCTGAGAACCAAGAAGCAATCCTTTTCAGATTGAGAACCCGTCTGTTTAGTCTTGGAGCTTGTGTGACTTTTAGGGCAATTCTCTGTTATATTGTATGAAGAAAGAAAATTCTTAAATATCATAGTTTTTCATCTGCATCAACCAAAGAAATGTAGAAATAAAGATTGGTTACTATAATTTGGTGCTAAATGAAAAGTAGGTTTGGCTTTATTCATGTCACTGTAAAAACTAAATAATAAAGTATTCACACCAAGCGTGAATTTTTTTTGCCAGCAAAAGTTAAAACATCAAAGAAACCTCTTTCAAATACTAACAAATTTACTTACAAACACCTATATTTATTATTTCATAAATAGGCGCAACAGGTTCCATAAAAAAAGATTAAATACAGACACAGTATGAAGAAACAATAATACAGAGCCATATGTAAAGGTTATAATTTAGCTGTTTCCAATCTGTTTTTGCATCTAATAAAATACCAGGTAAGCATTTGGCAGTTTTATACATAAAAGGACTTAAATGACATTTACTAACCATTACACAAAAAGTGATACAAAAAAGCAATTTTTCTGCAGTACAAAATAAATGTGTTTGCGCTTCCCTCAACACTAGTTTCTTTTTGTCTGATCAATGAGACAAAGCCAATTTGTTTTTAAATTAAAATCATTTGGGAATATGTTTTTTTTTCAAATATTTTGAAAATATAGAACTATTAGTTGTTTTAAAAATGAAGTAAAAATATGAATGTTTGCCAATTTAACCCCTATTGTGAAATCAATAAACTGGAATGAGCCAGTTTCAAATTACAATTTAGCTACAAAAACATTCACATTTTATACTCTAGGAGAGTGTGACATAGATGCTATTTACAAACTTGCTATGACTGCTACATCAAGCCATTTAAAAAGTCTTTAGTAGTTTCATATAAACACCCATTATGAAAACCAATGGAAAATCCAGGACTTTTATCCGAGACATCTACAGTTGCTAAGGCAGTTACTATAGCGCAGCACTTCACAGCAAAAACGAACATAAAATCTGAATGGTCCAAATTTCCTTCAGGGAAGAAGAAAAACAATGTCCATAAAGAATTAAAAAAATAATAAAGAAGCATGACTATTTTTTCCAGAGTGGGTGACCCACAAGCTCAAATGGTCCTAAGTGCTTAGCAACTTGTATTTTCTAATAAAATGGAGAACTGCCTTGACTGTACAAAGCAATCCACGGTGAAAAGACTTCCCTGAATTCCTCAGTGGAAAGAAGAGGTGTTCAGATTTTCAGGTAAGGTACAGTGCTTTGTCCCTCTGCATGCCCCTGTATGAAGAGAAAACAGACAATGTCCTGTTACAAGACGTGGGCTACAGGTGACCACGGGGCATATAAGTCTATTTGTCATAGCTTGAGGTATAAGGCACACAACTAGTTAACCCTCGGCTAAAGCAAACAAAGATTTAAAGGCATTTATTCTTGGAACAGTAGAAGACTGCTTAAAAATTTCTGGAGCGGTGTCTTCTGTTTTCACGAACATGGAACCATTCCATATCATCTTTTAGAAAGCGGGAAGAAAAGACGGATCTTTCCATCCACTAGGGAGCAGGGCACGACAGCATGCTATGAGAGCTGTCCACCACCAGGTGGCGATGACCGGCCGCTTACCCACTACTGCAGTAGTCGCTATTCCAGTCCACCGGCTGGGCGGGAGGATTTCTGCACCCAGAACGCACATACTCCATTGCTTGGGTGACCACTTGTGCAGCTGTAGATGTAGGGTTGATAATAGTCTGATAGTCGGGAGGAAGAGTAAATCCCTGAAAGGCAAAGCAGTCCACAAATAAGGATCAAAGAGCCCTTTTAAGAAGAAAAGCACCTAAATATTTATCTATTGTTTGCAAACACTCTATTGCCTTTTTGCTGTGTCTTCGCAAGGGCAAGCTTATCCGAAGAGCCCAGAAAACTTACAGCAAAGGTAGAAAAGAAGTGCCTATAACCTCATTCTTCTTACCTTTCCTTCATCTAACCATGTGCTAGAAAACCTTCAATTATACTCTTGAGCAGATAAATTGAAAAACAATTTAAAATATAGAGATGCTAACTCAAGCAAAACAGGGAAAAGGACCTAAACTCCTCAAAGTTTATGTGTTTTTTTTTTTAAATCAAACGTAAGGATACATTAATAGTTAATTCCTCAGAATATGCAACAGAATCTTTTTTGAAGGATTCAGGCAGCAGGTGGCTGAGTGTTTTATTAGGCTACACCTATTCACATATTGTTCTCAAAACCCTTTTTCTTCATTCAGTCACAAAGGGACCATCTGCTTCTTCTTTTATTTGTACTTCTTTCTCAGCTAAAAAATTTCAACCAAAGCTTTTTAACAGTCGTTGGACTAATATAGGGAAAAAGATTCCAAACAATTTGCCATTGGAAAACACAGAGAAGGAAAAGTGTAAGACAGAGCAAATATTTTTTAATTGAAAACTCTATTAACTGGCAAATAATAACCAGACTTCAGGAAGATTCTTTTAATACAGTAGTATGGTGAAGTGTTGACTTTTTATACTTACAAAGCTATTAAAAATTCAAGAAAAATCTCTGAAGTATATAGTTATATCTGGTAAACAAAAAGCATTATACACTACGATTTATTTTTAGCTTATCTGGTGAATTCAAGAGTAGCATAAGCAAGCTTTGCTGGAAATGACCAAAAAAGCAACTTAATTAATCTTGTGGTTGTCTCTTTCTGCAGCAGATTTCATACATGGTTTTTAACCACTGAAAAATCAAGATATTTAAAAATGAGCTATTCTCCATTTACTTGCAGGGAGCTTCTGAAAGCATAGCATTGTTGAGTTTTTTCCTTTTTTTCCTCCATTTTTTTAACTCAGCAGAATGATCAGAGGATTGATTTTTAACTAAGGATATTTCCTTAGACTTTTATTTATGCATGGCTGTCTCTTAGGACATTCAATGTTCTCTTTTACTCAAAGACACCTATTATCAAATGTCCTCAGTCCTCAATCCTGGCTTTAAGATACTACTTTATTTTCCATTCAAATGATAAAGACTTCAAGCCAATGTCCACACTAACTCCCACCAAAGCTGTGGATGAAAGACAAAACTTTGATTGGAATCAAATCATTGAAAAGTAGAGAATTCAGCCAGCCTGGTTATTTGACCTTATACAGGTTAAAAGGAAAAAATGTTTCCTAAATTAATAACTGGTTTATGGGAAATAAGTTTGTTTATGTAGACACCACTTGCAGCTCAAGCTATAAACGTTTTCTAAAATAAGAAGGGGAAAAGTAAGAGAGATAACTGAGTGTTTGGTTCTCTAGTTCTTTCCAGGCTGATGCCCTCTCTTTCTCTAGACCATCCTCTCTTGTCATGCAGGGAGTTCCACCGGCTTTCCTGAAATGCATTCATTTCATTACGGTCCTCTAATATTGTCTTTCTGGAGCTGATTGTCCAGCTTTCTTAACTTCTATCCCTAGAGCCTAGTGCGATGCTAGACAAACAGCAGGAAAAAACCCCTAGAGTGAGGAGCCTTGAGTTGACTTCTATTTTAGCCCCTGTCATCAGGGCTGGCCATAGGGACTTAAGAGTCCGAGAATATTTGCCTTACTTACTGGGTATTCTCAGGGTCTTGCCCATAGTAGTGGTTCAATAAATCATATTTTCTAGTAAACACAATTTAACACAGACTATTTGACATTACTATTAGAAAAGCACAGGTTGCATAAATATGTAAATGCCAAGGCTTTCCTATCTTTTTAATGTAAAGTTCTCCATATTGGATTTTTGCTGTTGATAAAATGTAACGTAAATGTAAATAAGTCTCAAAAATAGCATAGTTGAAAAATATCTTGAGTTAAAAGTATGGAAACTTATGAAAAAGCAAAAACTAAATAAAAACAAACCAACCCACTTCCACCCAAACCCCCACAATCAACAACAGAAACCACCATTGTTTTTTTCCATCCAATGAAAATGGTTTCTCAAGGTCGGGTGAGAAAGAATCAGGAGGACATTAATTTTTAAGTTATTAGTTTAAGTTGAAATGAGTAACTTCAGTTTATAAAATCAAAAATTACGTGTTATTTACAGAATTCAAAGATTTAAGATTCAGCTAACCACAATGCCTAAATTTAAGATCACGAATATTAAAAACACCAAAGGCCAAGAAAAATACAAGCAAAACCTGACGTAACATTACTTTCCTTGCTTTTAATTTAGAAAATGAAAACATTCTTCTGAACACTATATAAAGGGATGCTGAGGTCAAACCTAGAGCTAAGTACATTTTTGTTACTGATATAAATATGAAACAACAATGATGATATAAATTTTTGAAAAATGTTTGCTTTGCAGTCTAATTAAACAAGACTGAATATTTTGCATTTTAATGCTCAAGAGAAAAATCACCAACTGTTTTTGTAGCATGCCTGGAATTTTAAATTTCATTTTCTGGTGCCAGATTGAAATAAAAATAGGAAACATGATAAAGATTAATTTGATGTCAGAAGGGACATTTGCTCTTTAATTAGATTTCTGTAGCCCTAGCAGTTTTGTTGTGCCACCATAGCAAGTCCTAAAGAGCCTGCAGCACAACCAAACAGTGATCCTCATATCCACACTTTACTGGGAACTAATTTCATTTCCTGCCTGTCTGGAGAGGTATTTTCAACAGGCATCAATGTTTTTGTCTTCACAACTGATTTATTCATCAATCTCAATGTGATTTTTTTAAAACCTTTAAATTACACCCAAATCCTAAAGCAGCTGTTTATTACACAAGGAAATTGAAAATCTGTCTGTGTGATATCATACAAAGATTATTTTCTTAAGGTTATAAAGGAAGTTGACAGATATTAATGATTTTTTTTCTCTTGACCTCATTCGACAATACGGTGAACAGAAAAAGAGGAAGAAAACTGGACCAAAAAAAGCAGGTCCATGGGCTTAGTGTATAAAATATTGTTCTAGAAAAAAATGAAACTATTATTCCTGGTGGACTACACAATCATTTTTGTGGGGTACATCCATTTTCAAAAGGATAATAAAATAGCTAAAGTAATACTGAAATATGAGTCATTATTTTAAAAATATAGCAGCCATTAACTTTCTCTTTCTTTCTCTTTTTATTTGATGTTTGAATGCGGGGAACATGGCCCCTATGCCCAGGAAGCAAACGGCTTCAGGATAAAGGTGGTTTGGGTGATGAATCAGGTGTAATTTTATTCACAACCTGGCTCTGCTACCACAGGCTAAAGGCCAGCTTTGGTGACTCTTGTGATTATAATAAGCTGAGTGACATCAAGGGGTGATGTACTCTTTGACCGTGATTTTAGGATCATCAGCTTGTTGGGGTGACCAGCCTCTAAATGTGGAGGCTCCGGTAACCTGCCCGTGAATCTGACCTCATCCCACTTCACTGACCTTTTATTCACCAAGCTCCGCACTGGCCTCCTTTCTGTGTCCGGGACCAGCCCTACTCCTCCTCCTCAGTGAGGTCCTCACAGCTGGGAGCCTCTTCTCCTTGCTGCTGCTCTCCTGGTTTCCCCACAGACCCTTCCCACCTTCTGCTTTTAAAGGCTCCCTCCTCTACTCATCCTTCAGGTAGGTGTCTGTGCCTACTTCCCTTACCTTTCCAGCTAAAGGCTCGGCCATTCCTCCACGCACCCTGCAGTTCATCCTCCTGTTTCATTTTTTCTCATGGGATCTTAATAACTTATCTGTTTATCTTATTAACATTTGCTACTCCTCCAACTCCGATATAAGCTCTCTCATTATCTATTCTCACTATCATTCAGTTTCTGTACCTGGACAGTGTCTGGCACATATTAAGGCTTCCAGTAATCTTTTTGGAATCAGTGGAATTTTAAAAAACTTCCAAGGAAAAAACAAAATAATTAAAAAAAAACTTCCAGGAAATTGAGATTCTACAAACGACCCTGTAACTTCTTTTCATATTTAAAAACTTTCACAACTCATTTAAAAAATAATTCGCTCATTTGTTCATTTGTCAATTCAACAATTATTTTATTGGCATTGTTAAAAGTAATTTCTAGTCACTGTAGGCTTTTAGTTATTTACTCTCCATTTTGGGTCCATGCCATTTTGTCTTCTATTATTAATGTAAATTGAAATCAGGCCCTATAATCTCAGTAAGAACACTTTTTGAGATACACTAATAGAACTGACTTAAAGATTGATGAATAACTTGTCTAATGTGATCTGTTCTATTTTTTCCTATTCGGTCCACATTCTATATGGAAAGACAGATCTCTTGAGTTTTTACATGTAGCCTTATGTAATTCTAAAATGTTGAAACTTTTCAGGGTCACAACCAGCTCATCTAAGGTCTTTGTATAAATAAAAAAAGGAACCATTTCTGAGTGAATAAATTAGAAAAAAGTGTCCACTCTGAACAGAGCTCTAGTTCTCAACATGTTGTGCCTTCCATATTCTTTCCTCTGAGAAGAAACAACCCTGTACCACAGCACTGTGAGCAAAACATGTGCCCTTGGCCATGAGACACGCTTAGGCGGGAGTCATCCCATGTAACTGAAGGTCATGTCCCTCAAGCTACTAATTCTTCACACAAACACCGTTGGTTCACTAAAAAGCAAGGACACTCAAGAGTGTCCTTTTTATTACAAGTGCTGTCTAATGAAAGGAGTGAAAATCTGATCCTATGATCATCACCTGCTAGTCACAAACACCTCTGTAGACAAGGTAAGATGGCGGAAGTTGGCCTTCCCCGAGTCGCCTTCCGTAGTGGGTCGGCAGATAGCTTGTTGAATGTAGTTGGGTAGGTTGTCAGAGCTTTAACAATATCCTTGGCTTAGGGGCCAAGAGAGACTTCAGTTATGTTCTCCGTAACCATGTTACTCTTAGAACTAAGTCAGATTTGAAGACTCTCCAAATTCTCATAGACACAAGTTTTCTAATATGAAATTGGTAATAATCTATAAGAATGATGATGAGTGAGAGGCAGCAATCCTAGCATTTAGGAATCCAGGCTCTGATTTCTGAATTGACCCAGGTTTGAATCCCAACTCTGCCAAGTCTGAGTTTCCTCACCTGGAAAATGAAGATAATGCTAGTACCTGCATTATACACTTCCTAAAATTAAGGATAAGAAAATCTCAAAGTTTGCTATTGTCAACTCTCAGAAATCCTGTCTATAATTATAATAATAAAAATGAATTTGGGACTACATGTATTCAACTTCTCTTCCTGCTTCCTCTCCGCCCCACCATAGTCCAACTATAGACTCAAATTCCACAGAGGCCTAGATATAAAGTCTATAGAAAGGCTATGTTTGCATATTTAATTATAGCTCTAGAAACAACAGAGTAATTGGATTATAAAAGTGATAGATAAATTTTATATTATTTGTAGTTTTTACCATGATCTATTTTTTAAAACAAGGTTTTAGGAGTTTTGTTTTATGCTCTGTTTAGTTCACACCATTTGCTCCTCATTTTCAAATTTTAAAACCAAAACCCCAAAGGAAAACTTGATTTCAAAGAAAAGTGAAGCTGATATTGTGTGTAAATGGTTTTAATAATTGGGGAGTAGGCAGGGAGGCCTCTAAACCTCTTGTGTTTTCTAATCTATGCAGAAGTCATTTAAAAATAAAACGCTGGTGAAAATTTTCATTTCTTTGGACTTTTAAGGTTGTATCCATTGATACTTCTGACCAGAAACAGTGGGCCTGATTTCATTTTACAGCATTTATTGGACTCAACAGGCAAACCAATCAGGACTTTCTCAGATCCGAACAATATTTTTAACAAAACTGTAGTGTTCTCAATCCCAAAGAGATCTTTAGTAGCAGTTGGCATCTCAAAATAACAAATGTACTTTACTCAAGCAGAAAAGAAGGGTGATTAGAAAGGTGAAGCAAAATGGATATCATGGGAAGGAAACCAGCGATTATGAAAAGCAGGAGCTATCAACTGCTGTGATCGTATAATGCTGCTCAAACTCTCCACCTGTAAATTATATTTTTCAGAAAGCAGATATTTATCAAATATCTCCATGTAAATAGGAGGACGGAAAACACATATCCTCCTCCTTTGCTGGATGGACAGATCACCCAGCACATCTGAAGAAGAAAGCAGAGCGCGAGCACGTACCTGCTGCATGGTGGGTGAATGTAAGGCAGACTGGACCTGCATGGGGAGCTGGTTCCCAAGGGGCTGCTGCATGGTGAGTGGCTGGTGCTGCTGCATGTTGAGATGCTGGTGAAGAGGAGGACTGATCTGGAGGGGAGGAGGGGGAGACACGGCCATGTTTGCTATAGAGACAGTCACTGGCATTTGGTTATTCGGCTTGGGGGCTATGCTCCTGGGGAGACTGGGGTGCATGGCAGTCAGATGAGGATTCATTCCTGGTTGTTGGTGATAGTGGGAACTTAGGTACAGAGCTGAGTGGGCCTGGCTGGGCCCGTGGAACACTGACGGCTT
>CM053511.1:42033149-42218149 GCA_028627145.1 Eidolon dupreanum
GTGTGCTTCTGTCAATAATGCTGCTTTTATGGCAATATTTGGGAACTTCCCTACTGGAATTCTCCTCAGAGCCCCTGGGACACTGTTTCACATCTCCTCAGACAACCTTTTGTCTTTTGATGGTGAATTTGATTTTTGGAAACAGCTAATAGTCACTTGAAGCCAAGTCTGTGGGTTATATCTGGGTGATGTTTGGGGAAAAGAATGAGGTGTGAAAACAATGGAACACGATTGATTTTCTAACGTGGCTCATAAACTTTTCCTGACTGCAGTTCTAAAAGAGGAGTTTCAAGAATCTTTTGAACTCTGGGAGCAATAATAAAATAAGTTCGTACCCTCCCAAGGTGACAACTTTAAATGCAACACTCATTTTGGGAATATAAATTCTGGTCTGTGTGGTAAAGTGAAACCATTTCCAATTGTTTTAAAGTTATACATTGTTTTCGACACAATAATTTAGACCCATGCCTACGAATTCTATGGAAAAACTACATATTCTTAAGTTTTACCTAAGAGCCCAACCTAAAATGATCTTAAGTAACATGTAAAAGTGTTCTATGCAGGAAGACCTGGGCTCCCATAGTAACATATATTCCTAGCCCTCAGACTATTCTTAGTCTCTTCTGTCTAAAGTCTCGTAAAATCCATTTCAATTAAGAAACCTGTGTAGAAGATTTTTAAAAAAATATCTAGATCATTTCTTATCTTTATAAAACAATGTATCCTGAAGCAAATTTTTATTATTTTAATGTCACTTTAAACATTTCTTTATATCAAAGCAGCCTTGCAGACAAATGAAAATATGAACCAGCTAAATTTTCAGTCACGCACAAACCCTTCCTAGTTCTTTGCACAGCTATCAATAACAGTAAACATAAAATTAATAATAATAATAAAATAGCTAGTATTTATTAAGTACTTCTTGTGTCCAGGGTACTGAATCATGTGGTTTATACAGAATTTCTGATTTTATCTGCAGGAAACCCCTATGATGTAGGTCCTATTATTTTGGTTGGCACATGAGGAAATTGAGACTTAAAGTGGCTGAATAACTCGCACAAAGACATGCAGTTAGGAAGTGGGACACCTGGAATTTGAACCCACATCCACCAACCCCAGCACCGGTGGACTTTTCTGCCCTCCGAGAATTCTTTCAGTGTGATGGTGGTGATACTCTGCCGTTCCCCTGGACGCCCTACGGAAGCTCAGAGGTTGAAAAGACCTTACCGATCTTCCAATCCTTATTTATAAACCTTTGCTTCCTGCTTTAAAATTTCTCTGCGGAAAGAAATTGTTTACCCAAACATTTCAAGAGTTTAGCAGTGCCCACTGTTCAGATTAAATTCCTCTACTTTGCAATGGTGTCTCTTTTCTTGTTCCAGAGTCAGAGAAAAAGGAGCACCAGTAATCACTGTCCTATGTCAAATGCCCGTCATGAGCTTGAATTTGCCTGTGTTTTTCAGGCTTAGTAATTTCAAGTTGTTTCTTCTCAGTTACTACCTTCCACCCTTTACCTTTCAGTCACTTCTAAAAACATTTTTTTAATTTTTATTTTTCAATTACAGTTTATATACAATAGGATATTAGTTTCAGGTGTACGATATAATGATTAGACATTTATGTAACTTATGAAGTGATCACCCCAATAAATCTAGTACCCATCTGACACTGTAGAGTTATTACAATATTACTGGCTATATTCCCTATGCTGTACTTTACATCTCTGTGACTGTTTTAATAACTGGCAATTTGTACTTCTTAATCCCTTCATTTTTTCACCCATCATCTGGCAACCATCAATTTGTTCTCTGTATCTGTGAGTTTATTTCTATTTTGTTTGTTCATTTATTTTATTTTTTAAATTCCACATATAAGTGAAATCATATGGTATTTGTTTTTCCCTCTCTGACTTATTTCACTTAGCATAATTCACTTGCTTTTGTGACTTTTTCCTCTGAAATCTCTCCAAGTTCCCCCTTTAAATTATAGACCCCAACAGTAAATAAATTATTCCCTAATCTGACCAGTGTTGTGTTTGTAACACTCTGTGCTTCTATTCATGTGTCCTTCGATTCTGTGGCCGGTGGCTGGGCAGATGTGTCACTGAACAGGTCTAACACTGGGTGGCTTTGTCACTGGCTCCATGTGACCAAGCAAAGCACCTCCACAGCTGGCAGGGCATGGTACAGAGCAGTGCTATCTAAATATTCTGTAGGTCCTAGATTCCTCTGGCTGGCCTCTGGTGGTGGGGGGCTGGAAGGTTGAAAGTAAGCAGCCTTCTACCCCCAGCCTCATTTAAGCTGGGGAAACTTCACTCTTAACTGTCTAACATGTAAGAACTGGCACAGAGTTTTATCAGAGAAAACTGGAGGCCATAGTTCTAAAGATATAAATATTTGACAACCACTGAGGCCAAAGCCCAATAAGCTTTGGAATGAGACATCAAGGAGTCTGGGTCCTCACTCTGCCACTGCCAGCCTCTCTTTACTGTGGGCAAATCATTTAATCTCTCTGCCTAGAGACTGTCTAGAAAATTGGGCTAAATTTTCCTTCATAGGGTTGTCGTGATAATGGACAGGAATAGACGTAAAGTGCCTTGCGCTGTGTGTGATGTGTGCAAGCGGCTTGGCAGCAAGGCGCTGTTTGTATTGATGCCCTTCTTGGAAAAAATTCAGTGTCCTGCTGAAAATATGTCAGTATTGTCATTTTGAAGTATGACAGTGAGAATATTCATTTAGTATGACTGAGCTTTTTTATTTTTGGTAGATTTCTATTTTATTCAAGCTTGCAGTGAGGTTAATTAATTTGTTGGATTAAATGGTAGATAGTAGATTTAAACTAAAACAGAATGTGAAATATTGAAAGGAGAGAAGTATTATTAATCCCATGACTCAGTTTCATAGGTGGAGCCAACGTTCACAGGCTGTTTCTATTTTTGATTATGTTCCGTCAGAAGCAGCTAATTTTAGAGTATAGTTTCAAACCTTTCAAGTATCATAAAACATTTTCCTTTGATCTGCTGTATTCATCTTTGTGCTCTCAGCACCTAGCCCTATGCCTGACATGGGACAGGTGATGTGCATCCCTGGGTTGGACAGAGAGTATGGCCTAGAGTGGAAGCAGCTAGAAGTAGCAGACTTGACGTGGATGCACATTAGCAAGGGAAGAGCTATTGGCCTAGAGATGCAAAGCCTTATTTGGTGAAGCAAAGGCATTGCATAGAAAATAGGTACCAAAATATGTAGCTCTGCAGGAGTAAATCAAAGTTGGCAACAAGAACTCAAGAAAGTAGACATGGTGCTTTGGCTGATAGAGTATTTCATTGACGGAAGTATTTCATTGATGGAAGTGACCTGAGAAGAAAGAATACTGATGCTCTGCCAAGACTTAGGGGGCAGGGGTTGTTTTAAGGAAGTGGGTCAAGCAAACTATTCGGGCCTATGAGCAGGAGTACAGGTCAACTCGGGGCTTAGGCCCTTGTAACCTATGTGACACTTTTCCTCTTTAGTGAAATGTTGATAATCGTGCCAACTTAGGGGGCTAAGGTGTGAAATTGAAGGAACTCAGTTACAGGAAGTGATCTTTTGAAAATATAAATTCAATCATGCCATCCCCTACTGAAACCCAGATGGTGGCTTCCCTTTGTACTTAGAGTAAAACCCAGTTCCTTTCAATGTCCTGCAGGGGCTTCGTGATCTGGGCCCTGCTGTCATTCCAGCTTCATTTCAAACCATGCTTCCTCTGCTCACTCAGCTGCAGCCACACTGGCCTCCTCTCTATTTGTCCTGAGTCTTTGCACTTGCTGTAGTGCTGCCTCCCTCGTGTCCTACAAATTTCTATCTCCCTTTGGCTCTCAACTCCAATGTCACTTCTTCAAAAAGGACTTTGCAGTCTACCGTATCAGATCCCTTGCTTTATTTCTATCAGAATGCTTAGATTCTCAAAGATCTTGGTCATTTATTAGTTCAGGTTTTCACTATTGATCTCCTGGACAAAAGAGAAAACTCCTTAAGTGCAGGGCATGAATCTACCTGTTCTTCGCTGTGCCCTCTGAACCTGGCACAGTGCTTGGCACAGATCACATACCCAGGGACATCTGCCAAACAAATGCATGATTGAGTGAGCGGGAAAAGCCAGGGCTTGGCTGGTGCACTGTGGTTACCTGAAGTTGTAACTATCATTATCACGTAGCAGTCTGTGATGGTGTTTTTAGATTTTCCAGAATAGGGAAATAACTTATAACATACTAAAAAATCATAACATAGAAAAAATATGAGCATAAATATGCATAATTATTATTTTTCTTGTTATAGCTTAAAATGAAAAAGAAATGGCTTCTTTTGATTTCATTTATATGTGAGATCTAAAAAACCTGAACAAATGCATAAACAAAACAAAACAGAAGCAGGTCTATAGATATAAAAAATGAGCTGATGCCTACCTAAGGGGAAGGGGCAAGGGATAAGTGAAAAAAATAATGAAAAAAGAAACTGAGTACTGTGTATATCAAAAGAGTCACACAAGAAAAAAGTAAAATGGAAAAGAAATGGACTTTTACATGTTTCCATGTACAATGGGAGGATAGGCTGGTAAATTTTCTATACGTGCCTGCAGGGTTATACTGCAAATATCCACTCACACACAACATTAGAAGATCGTTTTTCTAACCTGGAGAGGGTGTTTGTAACTTTCCCTCAATTTGTATACACACAATAGATAGTTGTACATAAATAGACACTCAACAGTTCCAGCAAAATGCCTACTGCCAAAGAGAAGAAAAACATCAGAGTAAGCTGTAAAAAAAGTGCTTGGTTTTTTAAATGTAGAAATGGCAATTCGCAGCATTTATACAAATTGCCGTATACTGAGGGTTGCAACTCTGAGAGTGAATAGTAAGAAAAGTTGCAGCTAAGAGCAAATCTGAGAACACTTGTTTTGAAAGTAAAGGCTTAGTCAGTATTATAGCATTCTGGCAATCTGCATAGCATTAACCAGAGTGCTTTGTATTGGGATTGAGGCTTTATGTATTGATTTTCTTGGATGTAAAATGCTTTAACTAAAACTCTTTAAAAAATGAAATAAGATTTCATCCAAGATAAATTTTTTGAGCATTTTAAAAAAAGCCCCATTTACATTTTGGGCATATTACTCTGAAATGACATCAATGTGACTATTGAACTCAATAGCTGGATGGATCTAATATTCTGTATCTTATTTTTTATCTATAATTTTACACACATTTTATGAATTCTATAAATAAACAGAAATGTGAGACGGTATCAGCAGAAAATATAACTTCAAAAAATTTTAGATAAATTAGACAGCATCAGATCCATCATGAGAGAATATAGGAGAGCCAGAAATTTTAAGTTTAAATAATAAATATTAAGTTTTCCCACAATGTCATACCTTAAAGTGGAACATAAAGTTTCATTAGAACTGCTAGCGTACTGAAATTTCTTATGCATTTGTATTTTGTGTTCTCTTTTCCTCTCTGCATCAGTATATTCAATACATATATTTTCCTCTATAAAAAACTAACTTATATAATTACTTTGGAGTTGTTAGAAGGGGAATGGATATTTGTGGATAAAAGAGATAGTATTCTCTGTGGGTGAATGAAATGAAGTCCAGAGCCCCAAGCCACACTGAGCCAAGTAACAGCCAGATTTGGACTTGAGAGGACATAGTGTCAAACACTTATAAATTCAGCCCTGTCTCTCTGAGGTTACCTTCCTGAGAAATCTATAAAGAGAAATATATCTTTAATAACCTGAGACCAAACAGTCAACTCTTGAATATTTATAACAGAAAGGACCAGTGTTTAAGATATTCTAAAGCATAATTTTTTTAAGTGGCGCTTTCATGCAATTTTTTTTTGGAGGGAGGGAGGAGAGGTGGCAGGCTTACATCCTAATGATGCTGTAATGGGACTAAAATTTGACAGCTGGCATCCCTCGGCAAAGGTCAACAAGACAGGGTACTAGGGAAGAGGCAATTTAAGAGTGGGATATGTAGAAATAGAAAGTTGGCTCAGGATTAAGAATGTGCTGTGACTAACCCCCAAAACCAATAATCCACAGGTGGACAATATTTCAAAAAAGGCCCAGAGGATACCGTTTCCATCTTTTAGATATGAACAAATATTTCCATAAGACATAGCTTTGTTTAGGATTTACTTTTCTTTTTCAACAAAGAAGATTGTGCAGAAATGCTAAAGTAATCTTTTACATTTTTAAATGACCATCATAGTCTGCAATAAGATGGCCATAATCTGTCACAATACCACACTATTGCACGTTACCTTGGATACAAGGCTGGCTCTGTATGCTGCTAGTTGCTTCAGGTACTCCTTCTTTGCAGCCTCGGTTTTCTTTTTATAGACCTGTGACAACAACAAAGAGTCTTAAATTAGAAAGTGCATCTGCTTTTGTTTCCAGAGAAGTACAATGCAGAATGATAATTGCACACACGCGTGCGCACGCACGCACACACACACACACACACATGATTATAAAATATAATAATATGTCTCCCCAAAGACTGTGTTCTTTTACTGAAACAGATTTGGTAATAAACTAGATAAGAAGAAGATTAACAATAGTAAGAATTTCCATTTTACATAAAGCATATGAAAGGATTTATCTGGTTTGCTTTGAGAGTGGAGGTAGTTTGCTTTGATACTATTGACAGAGGTTCCCAAGGAAACCACACTCAAGTATACAAGCCATTCACATTTATATAATGGGCAGATAATTCTACAGTGCTTTCAAGTTCTGCTGTATATGTACCATGCTAAATATCAAAACAAGGACAGAATTCAAAGATGACCAATTAAGTTCAATAAGTAAATCAAGGAACTGTTATGGAGTTGACAGTTTCATCACTATTTAAAAAATTTGAGCCTTGAAGTTCTATTTTCAGACTCAGGAACTGGTAATGGCAGTCAAAGGCACATTTGAGAGTGCAAAGGGGACGCTGAAGGGCTGACTGCATGCATGCCATGCCGTGCAGCCTACTCTGGTCATGTACTTTCCAACAAAAACACTGAGTGACATGACTCTGTGGACACCTCATTGTGAAAAGGTAAAAATGTTCTGAAATGAACTTCAGTTTACAGAAGTTTTCATTTTTCAGAGGGAATCGTCTTGAAAAGTAAAATCATCCTAAATTAGCAAAAGTACTGAAAAATGACTTGCTGCTATGCTAAAGGTCACATCGCTAAGTTAAACAGAAAGGGGTTATTAGAGTTGAAAATGAAAGATTAGCAAAATGAACACACATGGTTGCTACCATTAAGTTGATTCTTTCAAGTCTTTCGATCTTTTTTTTAATACCCTTTTGAAATCAGTCCTAAAGAACAAAATGTTTTTCACCATTTATTGTGTAAATGGAAGTATATTTTCATCAACGAAACTATTTTAAATTTCCCACATTTTGAATTTTACAGCAGGGTATGAGGCTTGGCTAATATTTTGTAACGCTGCACTCAAAAACAGACACAGATCAGTACTGAAAAGAGGCTTTGGAATTAGTCAAAATAGTTAAATATAAATTACATCTAAGGACCAAATATCTGCCAAAGTCGGCAGCAGAGGTCAATTTATGGTTTCTAGTGCTGAAAGTGGTTTGCTGAGCCTAGGCCTCACTGTGAAATTCAAGATGAGAGAAATATTATTTACTCATGAATATTTTAATTAAACCAGAACGTTTTATTTAAGGTAAACAAATGACTAACCTTGTCAACAGAATTATAAAGGACTCTGAAATGAATGTGCTAATTGTTCTCTCCTTTTAAAGAGGTCTTCAGCCTAGATTTTATACGTGGCATGTTGATATAACGAAAGACAATTATAATAAAGCAATTAAGAATTCACACAATATTATCATATAATCATTGTGCCATCATTACTAAATTTGAAACTAAAGAAATTTAAAAGAATTTTTTTTTTTATAAAAAGCCAATAAATCCTTTGCTTTAAGTACAAGAGTATTCTAAATTTACTGAGCTAATTATTGGCAGTCAAATTCAAATTCTTTCTTTCTTTCTTTTTTTTTTTTGGAAATTCACATGTGAAAACAAATAAATGCTAGTGTATGGAAAATGCCTTTGAATAATACGATCCATGTATATTATATGCCCAGGTTCAGTCACAATCAGAAACACCAAGCTCTCCTGCTTTTTATTGATTTTTTAATTTCTAGTTTTTCCTTCAATTTCTTATTTAAGAAATAATTTATATTTAATGACCTTAAACTGGTAACATTTACATTTACTTTTAATACCCTAAAAATGTTTCAAGAGGATTTTTCTCCTATAGAGACAGAAATCCTATTCAGGACTTTAAAGTATTTTACTAAATACTTTATATCTTTGATGGTAGTTTGCATTTGTATGCTCCAAGCACTTCTATCATGTTTTTATTAATATGCTACTTACTCCGAGCAATCCCCAGGCAGCTAACTGAAACTACCCTTAAATTCCAAAGGTAAATATAACACACTTGGGCCCATAGCAATGCCCAAAGCATCATTTCTAAGTGGCAGCAGATAGGACAGTTTACCAGATGGCCTGACTATAGGTCCTATCATCTTTCTTGCATTTAGTTTCCACTGGAAAAGCAACTGTGTTACCATGGCGTTATCCCTGTGTTGGGCTCTCAGTAGTTAACATCGCACAAAGTGTTAATGTTCCTGAAATTTGTTGACTGACAACCACAGGAGAAAGGTGGTTAACAACGTACTTCAGGCTGAATATGCGCCCGCTGGTTTCACTCGGGAATCGATGTTGTTATGGGATGCCTGACTAGCATTCAGAATGCCCTGTTTTCTACAAATGGCTCCCTATTGGCTATTGATGATTGGCTATGTGGGATCATCGCACAAGTGCCTAACTATCACTTTAAAAAAGAGTGAACTCATCACGTCACATTACGGGGATTGATGGATCCACTCTTTCCTGAATAGCTGCAGATGTTCAGAGGAAGGATGCAGAGGGCGGTCATTTCAGGAGGTATAGTTCTGTCATTGTGTTTAAAGGGGTAGTTCAGCTCAGAATCAAAATCTGAGGCAGTTTCCCCAACAGTAATTTGGAACCTCCACCTTTGAGAACTACGTAATGGTTTCAATATTACACACCCTGCATGTCTTTCTAAAATTTTAAAGAATGCTTTTTAAAAAAAATTCTTTATTTGTTGAAAATGTCTAAAGAGAAACCTCAAATGTATGAGAGAATGATAAAAATATGTAAGAATTCCATACATAGGTGAAGTAGGGGAAATTCTTACTTTAGAACAGATATTTGAAAACCATCAGTCAAAATTTCCTTAAAAATGTTTCAAAGCCCCTATTTATGAGTGGAGAAAGGCTCCTACTTGCAGAAACCAAAGATGATGCTGACTGCCTTTGGCAATGAACAGCCCACTTCAGTGATCAAGGAGGATGGGTCTGATTTATGTCAAAGTTAAGTTTGGGAAAGAAATGGTCTCTCTCTCTCAGGGAAACACAAATATTTTAAAGATATGTGATTCATACAGTAAATATTAGTACTCAGTCAAGCTACAGAATGGCTGCCAAATGGTCTACAGCTGTTTGAAATAAAGTGCAAAGTTGGCCAGATGGGGATTTAAAAATCATAATACATCATTTATCATTTTCCCCAGCTCATCCAAACACTTTTGAATTCATCCTGTCCTAACTTAGTTATATGCTGTGGTTTGTTATTCTAAGAAAGCTACCATATCCTATCTAAAGATTGCATCTCAGTGGTTAAACTAAAACATATATAATGGCTAAACTAAAACATACGTAGACAGACATCAAATAGCAATTCTACAGAATCCATATCCTGTTCATGTAATCTAGTGATTCACTGAATCATTTTTGAAATGCTCTAAATACCAGCATGTACACATGTTTTTATAAGCTAATAATCTCTAATTGAAATCAGCAGTTCAATATCAATAACTATAATAAACTCAAATAGAAAAAAATTCTAATACAATCTGTCATTTTACTCTTTTACTCTCTGCTCTTTTCCCAAACAATCCATCCAACTCATACAAAAAAGCAAACTCTTATAAATACCATTTAATTCCTTCTTCCTTCCTTCATTTCTGCTTAGGACCTTAGTTAATCTCCAGTTATAGTTTATTTCAACCAAGCCCTTATAGTAATAATAAGAAAAAACATATAATTCTTACGATTCTGGATTCTATTCAAACACTATAAAAAAAAAGCTAAAGACATTTTTTTGGGGGAGATTGACTTCAAATGTAGTTTTCTTTTCTCATTACAAATTCATATTTATAGAAAATGCTTAGAAATACAGTTATGTATAAGAAATGACAATTTAACCACAATTCCCTGCCATATCCTTTAGAAATTAATGTTTGCAGCTTCTTTTAATGCTGTTATTATTTAGAACAGTGAGAGAAAGTACATCGGTATTTTAATAGAACTTACTCTTTAAACACAGTTAAAATTTATTTTGTGTAGCTTGCTCAGCATTTTCTTAAGCAATCCAGAACTTTAAAAAGTAGTATTCAGAGGATTGAAATTATTATACAATGTGTGAAAAATCTTGCTATCAATTATTTTCGGGGACCATCTGAATCCATCTAAAAGGTCTCACATTAACGGTTGTAACCTATTTCTGGAATGGTAGGTTTCAGAAACAAGCTCATTTTCTGAAACAATGGGTACAAAATATATCTGTTCATTTATTAAATGAGGATGACTTGGGCAAGTTTGATGTCATTCAATTATATTTAACAATATATTGAATGCCTGATATTTGCCTGCTGTGGTGTGAGGAACTGAAGCTATATAATCAAAAAGAACATTAAAAATATGCCTCTATCATGTGTGTTTTTTTTATGTTAAGCATTTTATGTATATTGTGTAATTCTCTCAACAGGAATGTTGCAATGGCATTTATTACCACCATTTTACAGATCAGAAAACACAGACTAAAATGAGTCATTATTTTACAGATAAGAAAACACAGACTAAAAGGGGTAATTATTTTACCCAGTATCTTACAGCAAGATGGCAGAACCATGGTGTGAATCAAATTGATCTGGTATGAAAGTTGCCTGATCATTTACTCAATGATCCTCCTAGCTGCACGAGAACACCCTAGATGCCTTTCCCAGACTCACAACTGCAGGTCTGTTCTCTTTCGTCCACAGCTGAAGCCCCAGCTTACAAGGCAGTGCATGGTATATAGTAGGTGCTCATGAAATATTCATAATTGAGTCCCTATATTCATAATATAGTCCCTAGTTTCAGGGTTTTCCTTCTGTGAGTCAGCCTAAGCACAAATGCTCATGAAAAAGTACTAGATTGAATCTTCTGTTTTAAAATAAATATCACTGGAAATAGATAATTTGATACATTGATATGCAACCCACCAACCTCACACATTCTTACCAATGATACCTAAAGTACAACCGACGTGAATGAGTTTTTTATTCAAATTCTCTCCCTACCAATATCATGGAAACTTTCAAGTGAAATGTCTGTTCCCACTGTCTACGAGCATAGGTTATTTCTATATGTGTAATATGTATGTTTATGCCAGCATGCGATAATCCCATTTATTTACAAGGCATTTTATGTGTATATACTTACCTGAATTTAAGAAGTCAAATATGCTCACCATTTCATGTAATAATTTTAATTGCTCAGCTTTTTATGAATATAAAGTTTTCTTTCATTCTACAGTTTATGTAATGGACAATTGTTTCCCACATCCTTTATATCTAATTTTAACAAATTTGGAAAACGCATGCTGTTTACAAGGAAATGAACAAGATAAACACATGTGTGAATGTTATAGTGCAACGGGATTTTAGTTAACCTTAAGTACTGTTGACGTAAAACCCAAATTTTATCATAAAATAAGGAGGAGGAAAGAAAAACCCAGTACCATCTCGGCAGTGGGTGTGTGAGCACCAATGAGGAGTAAATGATTTGATTCCGTGGGCTCAGAGGGTTTGTCAGCTGCCTCGTAAGTATAATTCTGGCTCCTCATATCCCTGCTGCTTCTAATTTAGCAGGACAGGCTCATAATTGAAGCAAATTAACTATTTACACTTGCCACTTCTACCAGGGGAAGAGGACACAGCAGCGGGAAAGAATGAGTAGGAAATTACATTCTTCCCACTTGTGTCAGATCTCTCCTTATATAAACACATTAACAGTAATTTCGTGAGGCGTCAAACATAGGAATAAATACTGAGGGATAAAATAATGAGGTGTTGCTATTGAGCGAACTGCTATGGCTAATATCCTTGAATATGAATTATGCATCCTGAAAGAAGGCATATGTTACAGTATTCAAACATTTCCCTGCAAGTGATATCTGCTCATTAGGCTCTGGATCTCGAGATAAATCTACTCTCCTCCTCTATCGACGACGTGGCCAGCTAGCAGTTACAAAAATACACTCCCTATGCCCCATGGGCTGCGGTTCGACTGTACCAAACCCTGACCAGGCCTTCCACTCCATTTTTAGCCTAACAGCATGTTTATTTAGTTCTTTGGCTGGAGCTTTAAAGCCATTTAATGTAATGTAAACAAGAACATTTTGTTTGTAATTTGCTAAATGTATTACAGCCCGACTGTGTCTCCAATTAGGAACTTAAGGTTCATTTAGTAATTTACATCTGGTTCTGATTTAAGGTGACTTTCCTTTTCCACTTAAGAGCTGACTTTCCATAGCTAAAAAGGACCCAAGAACCATTTATAGCTCTTTGGACCAATCCTTTCTGCTTGAGAGCTGGGCAGACTCTTTAATTTAGTAGGATTTCATTTGTTCTCTATTGTCACCATGGACCCAGATACTGGACTTCGGTGACCAGAATCAGAGAATTCATAACTAATGGGGGTAGACAGAAAATTTAGCTGGAACCTCATAAAAAAAAAGATGCTGAGGATTGCTGAAACTCAGAGGAATGCTGATATAAAGGGTGTGATATTGTCACGTTATTATTTTTCTCCCTCTGTAGGTTCCAGTCAGTGAAAGATAAGTAGAAAAGACCAACATCCCAGCAATACTTATGTTTTATTTCCCCCCTCTCCATCTGGTGCCTTTTAAACAACTTAGTATGCTTCTGAAATGGGCTCTCCATTGTCTTACGAATCATTAGCATTTAAAACCTCCGGTTGGGATCCCAAACACAATTCTGCTCCCATTCCGGATTCAGCACCATCTTCCAAACTATTAAAATGGAGAGATCTCTGATATGTGAAGTTTGTTCAGTGGCTTTGGCAGGAATGATTCATAAGGGAGATTTTGTGTTCCTGGAGGATTTTTATCGCTTCTTTCAGCTTCCTTTTGATTTTTCTTCTTAGAGAGATTCTTCACAGAAACCAAAGTACATATAGTTTCTCACTCACCATAGATTCTGAAAATAAAGATCTGCCCTCTGCAGTGGCTTCTTATTCCCGCCTATCCTCCACAATGAGGAAGCATGTGATATAAACACACAGCAGCTCTATTAGTCATGTTCCCTCTGGCTGGTAAGAAAACATGCAATTGTAATCTCACTAATAGCTGTTTTTCCTTAAATATTGTAATTTTCTGAGCCCCTAATAAGTCATCAATAATTTTGTCCATTTTTTCCCAGTTTGTGTTTATCTTTGGAGCTGTTCATAATTGTGGGCTATTATGACAACAGGATTTTTGAACAATTTGATGCATGAAATCCTAGCCTTCTACTCAAACCAGCTGTCTGCACAATGCCACTAGCATCATGTTCTGTAACATGCACATTTGTCCTAAATTTTGAAGTTTAATGGTCTGCCTCTAATCTACTCTCACAACATTCCTTTAAAAAATACATAGCAGTATGTGGACTCCCCAATTTGAATATTAAATGAGAGTAAAATACAATTAATTTAAGTTTGAAACAGAGATATCACATTATGTCGGCACAACGAGTCAACATAAAGGGAAAGAACAGGTGGTGATACACCATAATAACACTTTTGGATATTTTGATGAAATTCTCTTGATGCCCAAATGTGCATTCTAGGCAAGCATGTTCTCTTTGCTGGCAATTCTTGCAAATTTTGAGAAGGGCTGCCATGTAGCAGCAAAGCAGTGGCCCATCTGATGCAAGATGCTCCCTTTTGTAAGCATGTCATCTGATTTCATTCATTAGACCCCCTCTCTGCTTGTCCCTGGGATGGGCCTGCATCCTATGGGCATCATACACCATATTTCTTTTTAACAACTGGAATTGATTATGAAGTTGCTTTATAATACCCAGTGAGTTATGGAGGGTCAACTACTATAAAATTTCATCCTTTATTTATAAAACAAATGCTCTGGAAATCCCCCAACTATTTCCATTAAGAGACAACACAAAGGTAGACTCATTGGAAATAAAATTCAGAAGAGAAAAAGGAAAACATTTTGTCATCGCATGTATATAATTTAAAAACCTTAAACCTCACATCATAATCATGATTTTGCCTCCATTAGAAAGGCTTAGCCCAATTTTGAAAGGCAGAATGGGAAAATGGGAGTAATTTTCCTTTTTAACGTGAAAGTTGAAAACAGTGAATGTCATATTCTCTGGGGCTGTCAATACCTTATATGGCCAGCTAAAAAGAAAGTGGAATATAAAAATAAAAGATCTTATTATAATAGAATTAGTAAAACCTACAGGTTTATTTGCTGCTTTGAGGAATCACCTCTCTTTCATCATAAGAACTTTATTCTTTTCTACCAGAAATGTGGGTACAAGTACTGACTTTTTATATTGACAATGTAAAGGACCATTCATGGGCTACGGAAAACCTTTGTAGACCTCCACCTTTTAAAACCACTAGTCTTAAAACCACATGAGTTCCTCTGGTAAATGTGGGAAATAATTAGGAAAAGTTACTTAGGGTCAGGAAGATAGATAAAAAGGAGTCAGATGGCTGATAGTATAGGCAACCGATGTTTCTTGAAATAAAACTTTTGACAAAGTAGAAGTTAAGGGAGCTCAAATGAGCCATGGAACAGCACTCCCAGCTCAGCTGCTGAGTATGGGGCAGGGGAGGAGGCTGTGTGTCCTCTGACAAACAGGAGTTGCTGCACAGAGTCCCTAAGGAGGGCAGTCACTTTCTGGATGTCTCCTCTGGGACATGTTATCACACAAAGTAAAAGAGTTGATGGCATTGAAGCCTGGTGCTAAGAATACACACAGGGGTTATCCAAGCAGAGAGAGAGGTATGTCCTGGTTATCCAAGCAGAGAGAGAGGCATCATGGGTCGAGCAGGGAGGCATTGTGGTGACAGAATCCAGAGAACGAGGTGGGGTTGGGATTCCTGGTGGACCTGCGCTGAGTTTCGTAATCAGCAATGTTCTATGGGTGGAAGGGTGAAGTTACTGTACAATTGCTTCACCAGCCCCACTCGGGAACCACACCTTAGCATTGGGACTGTGAGAGCAAATGGGTCCGAGTTAGGATCAAAACGAGTTCTAACATCCTGAAACAGTTATAGCATTTTCAATGGAGTCATAAAACACAATGTCGAATCCTCTCTCAGTAGTGAGATGGGAATTTTAATCAGGTGGGCAGAGAAGGCTTCGGGGATGTGTTTTCTGTCCTTGAAGATGACTCTTGTGAAATGGTGCTCCATGTGGAATGCCTATGTTTTCCTATGAAGCCATTTCCTGGGGCTGGCAATCTTGAAAAGGGTGTAAGAAAACATGTCCATATTTCTGATTGCTAAAGACAGCTTGGGGGGTTGGAGAGAATTAGAAGGGGGCAGGTTCTACGTTTCTTTAGCAACTGGTTTTACCATTACAACTATAATTGATTTTGTAGAGTTTGTTACAAAAGAACTGTAAGTTCAGTGAAAAGTTCTAGTCACAGTAATTCTATATACCAGCCAGGTAATCTTAGACGTATCTTTGAAGGGAATGGAGACTGTCTTGTTTTCTGCCATATCTCCAGTGTCTAGAACAGTGCCTGAGACACAGAGTAAAGACTCAGCAAATATTTGTTGAATGAATAAGTGAATGAATTTAACTATCTGGCCCATTTCATCATCTGCAGAAGTTAGACAGAAGAATCTATAAGTATCGAGCAGAACAAATGAGATAGATCATATGAAAATGGTCTTAAAAGTATAAAACACTATATACATTATAGATGTTTATCTATATCCACAACATATAGGTACTTCTAGATGCATATAGTTTTGAGATTTTCTGTTTCTCACATACTTCTCTGGATCTCATAAGGAGAGGTAAAAGTCTCAAGAATCAAATATGAAAGTAATACATCATTAATGCAATTCAGTATTCTGCAACAGCTAAAGCTGCATATAGCTAATTGTTTCAATGATTATACTTTAATGATAATGCTTATGTAATTTTTTTCTCTGTGACAATGAAATTTTAGAAGGCGGCAGTGGCAGTCTAGTCCCTGGTTTAGAAATATGAGATCAGTGTTGCTTCTTTGTTGAGGTGGGCTATATCTATGTGCCAAACTCTTGCTCTTGCTCCATGATTTCCATCCTCCCTCAGCTTTGGGCTGAGATGTAAAGTGTCTCATGTGGCCCTCCTTAAGCATGGACCTCAGTCCCATCATGGCAATCCTTGAGAGAAGGAAATAAGTAGGCATCTGGTCCCATTTAACACAGCACAGAAATACGGCATAGGTGGGATTGAATAACACACACTGATAGCCCTTAAATTTGAGGTTCATTCAGCAAAGAGCAAAGGGGTTTTGATGACAAAAGGGTAAATAGTAAGTGCTGAAGAGAGGTGTGGACAGTTTTCAAAATGCTTTTAGTATTTTTTTTTTGTCTTTATGATCACATTGGCAGCATTAAGGAATGATGTAATCCTGGCTGGGGTATGTAAAAGTCCTTCCAAAAGTAACTACACTATATAAACTTTAAAACAAAAGAACTAACATGCTATTTATAGAGGAGCAATAAAAGAGTATAAAATTCTGTGAAAGTCTCCTGAAGTCTGGTTCTGATGGGCAACATTCTCAGCCTTAGTTCTAGTATCTGAATTCACCCAGTGCTCACAAGCCATTTCTTTAGAGTGGATACACTTTTTCAAATCATGCTGATTCCCACTTTATTTTGCATCTTTTCTTACCTGTTTCTGCTCTTCTCCTAAACCATCCCACATTGAAGCCACAATTTTGGAGACTTCACCAAAGGTAGCATTTGGATTTTGGCCCTTGATGGCAGCCTGAGTATCACGAAAGAACAGCGCATAGGCAGACACAGGCTTCTGGGGCTCATTGGGGTCCTTCTTCTTCTTCTTTTTGGGGGTTTTTGGTTTTTTCCCCATGTCAGAGGCAGGTCGCTTCTCTCCGCCATTGACCTGAAATAAAAATAAAAGCAAAATTACAGAGGAACTTAGAAAATTTGGGGACAAATCACATTGTTGTTCTCCTTTGAGACTTACACAGATATTCATACAGATCACACAAACACACACAGACATTTCAAAGAGACATTTGGTTTTGTCGTTGCTGCTATTTCTCAGATGAAACTTCATATTTCATATAGTTCTCATATTCATCCCTCTTCTGTCTAATTTACATAGCTTTAAAATAATATGATTGATTCTTTTTATAATATTGTTATACTATTAAATATTACCCCTTCACTCTCTTTACTTTTCCTTTTTCTCATTCAGGGAGCTGAATGACAAGCAGCATTATAACTGTGACAGCTGCAAATTCCTTTGGCAGTAACTTTAGTATATGAATAATCTTAGTTGTTTTCTTCTGGGAAGTTTATCCTTTTCTTTCTAATTATGAATCATAATGGTGGGTAACATGTCCAATAAATAAAGTTGAGTGGCTTTTGATGTTGTACTTAGGTCTATATGATGCTTCTGGGAAAACCTAGCAATGCTCATGGTTTAGAGAATGACATAATCTGGACCCTGAATCAGTGCTGTCCAACAGAACTTTCTGCAATGAGGGTGAAGTTCTATAGTCTGCACAATTAGGTATAGTAGTGGCCACTGCCACAGGTAACTAATGCGCATGTGAAATACAGCTAACGTGAATAAGAAACAATATTTTAAATTTTATTTAATTTTAATTGCTTTAAATTTAAATGGTTACATGTGGCTAGTAGCTACCATATTGGAGAGTAAATCTCTGGAAATTATATTCTAAAATCTAGATATTTCTAAAACAATTTTATACTCAATTGAAAAATAGATTCTATTTTCTCATTGGCCTCAAGTATGAATATTTGGATAATTTTAATTGCTATTCTGAAGCAAGTGGAAAAAAACACAATGTATGTAAAACAGATGTATTTGGGATATCAACGATATTTATATGTGATGTCACTTTACTCATCTCTATAGAATGAGACATTTTGGTTAGGATTTCTTTCTAGCTCTACAATGATGTGAATCTACATGACTATCAAGTAGAGCTGCCTCTGAAGCAATGCCTCTCCCACCGTCATACAGGCCCACGTGCACTGTCTCCTGCTAGAGCGCCATTATGACAGGACTTTCTGCACCCTCACTTCTTATTGTGATTGCTGTTGCTTTTTTCCTCTCTGCAAACATAATGTAATATGTAGGTTATTTAGAAAATTGTTGAACAGGGTAATTTATGTGAAATAACTGCCACTGTTGGAGAGGAAGCATGACATTCTGAGAGGCCAGATATGACATCAGAGGATCTAGATTCTCACCCTCTACTATTCTTAGCTGTGCAGTCTTGGGTAAATTACGTAATTTCTCTGGCCTTCCATTTCTTCTACTGCAAACCAGTTGCAGTGCCATTTTGTGATGTTCTTTAAAACTTTCAGATACTATTCAAATGTTAATTATAACACGGTAGAAGGTTCAAAAAAAATTCACTGAATGAATGGAAAAAAATGACCATAATACTGATTTGTGATGCCATATGGTCACAGTTTAAAAGATATGCCCAAGAACCGAAAAAGACAGGAAAATGGCTAAGTGAATTCTTTGTCTTTTGTAAGAAAGCTATTTAAGAGATTATCATTTTAAAGTTGTCTACCGAAGCAGATCAAACAACCCCATGGAGACAGGGTTCTCTGAACTGAGCTGACAAGCTAACTTAAATTAACACTAGAAGATAACTTCCCCAGGATGGGTCTGAGAGGTGAACCTGTCAGAGGGCTAGCATGTCGAAACTGAGTTGATATTGGGCAAAACTGTATAATAGCTCTTCACTAAACATGTAGGCAAATATGACCTATAACAGTGATTCTCAAATATGGCTGCACATTAGTATCATCTAGGAAACTTTTAAATAATATCCAGATGTCTAAACGGTTTTTACTCTACACTGATTAAATCAGAATGCCTAGGAGTCTGGAACACTGGCCTTAGTCTATTTCTCCAACTGGCATTTAAACTCTTAAGAGACAAAACAAACAAGCTAACTTTCCCTTTGCCCTAAGGCTACTTATAGCCATATCTTTCTTTGCTTTACAACCAAACTCTACCAGGTGGTTGTTGTGCTGGTTGTATGCAGCTTCTGTAATTCACTTCAGTGTGCCTTCCCGTTGCTACGCTCTCAATAAGGTCACCAAGGGCTACATAAATCTAATGGACTTTTTAGACTTCCCCTGACTTGATTTTTCACTGTGAGTGCCTTGCCTTCCAAGGATTCCATTTCCCCTCATAGCACATGTCAAACTTGTACTCATACAATGATTTATGTAATTGGATCTTCTTCAGTTCCACAGTGTAAGCATCATGAGGGGAGGTCCACTTCTAGTTTTGCTGACTAGCAATTAATCATGGTTCCTGACACATAGTAAGTGCTTAAGATTTGTGATAATAATAAAAATAATAACAAAATAATCATACAGTTCAAAGAATGAATGAATCAAAACACAAATGGCTTCTGTTCAGGAACTCAAGGCTAACTAATTTACCTGAGTACTTTAGGACAATAAGAGAATATGTGGGAAGACAGAAAACATGGATAGATTTTTAAAAAGTGTTTGACTGATTAATAGTAATTTCTCTGGGTTGTAACCCTGTCTATATTTTTTTGCTTCTTTATATTTTCCAAATTTTGTAAACATGACCATTTCTATATTCATAGCAATAAAATATTTACTAAGAAAAAAAATAGAGTCAAGAAAGTCCACAATGAGGAAAATTAAAAACAGAGCGATCATGTTATGTGGTTGCCTTTCACCAAGAATTGGGAATATTTAGAAACAGAGACCGAAGTGTAAGGAAATGAATGCTTATCCATAGGGAACACTTACCTAGACTCATTTTAAATTATAATTAAAAAATTAATGATCTGACACATTGAAATCTCCATGATTGCAGATTATATGAATCTTTTGGAAAATAATCAAATGCCATTCATAAAAATAAATTTTGTATGATGCAGTGTAAATATTCTTAGTAAAAGATTTCCCCAAATTATTTAGTTTCCCTCCTCCATTGTCCAGAATAGTGTTTGCACTGTGGATCTTCATACTTCTTTTCTTTTTAAGTTGGTATTTGGACAGTAGGGTTCAAGTTTTAGATCCACTGGATGTATGATGCCTGGCTGTAACAGAAAGGAGGACAGCTATCCTTTTGTGTTAGATGGACAACATGGCCCTACTTTTTAGGGATGACCCGAGGTGGCAGGAGAACCTGTTACTATCAGTGAGAAGCTCTAAGTATCAAGTGCATGAAAACCACAAATTATCATTTAGAGGCAATGTATAGCAACCACACAGGAAACTCTAAATAATTCCATGCAACCAACGAATTCAGTTCATTGTCTGGAGGCTTTCCCTACGTTCCTGATTTGTCCTGTAGGGTTAGCCAGATGAAGTCTTTTTCAGTCTCAGGGTTTCATTTAGTGGAAGCAAGCAGTTTATGACTTCTGCCTCCACATTTCCAAGACTCAGGAGATACCATTTATGTGTTATGGAGCATAACCCCGGAGCTTCAACTGTATCTCTGGGTGAGCACCTGAGAGGCACTGAGCTGTGAAGTTGGGGCATCATCCTCCATTACGACCAGACTACCAGCCAGTCTCATAACATTACATTAGCTTTGCCTTTGCCATGCCTGAAAGTGAGAGTGTATTGATATGCCTTCTTTTTAAGTACTCAAGTGAACCTCAGTTTGAATGATCTGCCATGCAAGAAAACTAGCAACTGAGGGGATGAACCTAAAGAGTACACATAAAATATTAATTTCCCAAGATTCACCCTTTCCATCTGTAATTAAACCAGATCACTAAAACTATATTTTTGTATCATAATATTCTGACCACTTATAGAATTGCTCTCATAGAAATAAGACAATGCCCTTTTACGAAAGGCTGCTATAAGAGGAGAAAATAAAAACTATGTATGAAAGATTCTTATTTAAAAAAAATACGCTTCGAAGGGGCTCATTTATTATGTTGCTCAACGTTTCTTGTATAAAGCCTTGCTGGGTTTGTACAGTATCTTTGCTTTCATTTTAGGATGCACTGTAAGGGAATGATCATTACCTGTTGTGCTTTGGTGTCTGCCGTACCCATGCGCCTGGGTGGTGCCAAGCTTCGGGTAAGGCTGCCTGCCACGGGACCACTGGGCATCACCTCCTGATCTGTGGGGGTCTGATTTTTATTGTTCATTTTTCTTGTCTTTAGGAGGGTATAGGAGTAAGCTGCTATTTTAGGTTTTGTGTAATAAACTGGGACTTTGTAAGGCCTACTTTCTGGAGGTAGTTTGATCACATATTTGAAAAATACATGGTCATTGTTTATATGTAAGTCTTCCCTGAAGAGAAAAAACTATTGCTGTAAGTGAGATTCACTTACATGCCAGTAATGAATTGTGTAACAAAAATCTGTTTTTTTTTTGACCACTAAATATTTGGAATGAACATAGTGATGATGAATATGATTACGATGGAAAAATTAGCCAAATGGATTTGTAATATGTCTCTGGACTTTAATTTTAAGTATTGTCTGGATCCTGAGTTCTTACTTAGATGAATGAAAGTTTATAATTTTATGTCCTAATTGTCTAAGAGGCCCTGGCTTCTAAAGTCTAGAGCAGCATTATCTCATAGAATTTTTTGGAAAGGTGGAAATGTTCTCTGTAGCCACTAGCCACAATGTGACCATAGGGCACATTTTGTTACTGCTGCTGAGGAACTAAATTTTTATTTAATTTTAATTAGTTAGAATTAAATTAAATGTCCACAGTCATCCATGACCAGTGGCTACTGTACTGGATAGTATGGCACTGTGTATTGGGCATTGTTCTAGAGTACAATATTTTTAAAGTTACTAGGTTTCTAAGACTGGAGAGTTACATTTAATTCCAACATCATAATCTTTAGAATAAAGATGAAACCATGTAATGCAAAAATGTAAATCCCCACAATGACAAGCACATTGAAAGTAAGGACCAGCTCCTGTGAAGCTTTCCATCCTCACAGCATCACTCTGGTATCATAAGTACAGTGGATCATCACACATTTCCACTCCTTTATCCTACAGTGTGGGGCTGAGGCTTAGAATTACAAGTCACAGGACATTTAAGACATATAAAAGTTGTATGAAAATTACAGTAACTAAGAATCTGGCTGTGTTGAGGCCCAAATTATAATCCTGATCACTCATAGACTTATTTCCTATCCTATCCAATTAGAGCATTAATGATTAAATAAATACATACACAAATATACAAAAAATATACTCTCAGGTAAGCTTCACACAGATGTATGTGTTTAATGTAACTTACTTGGACACATACATTTATTTCTAAAATCCCTACAGGTATCCTCAGCTTTTTGTAATCCACCTCCTCTCATGTCTTACTGCTTAATTATAGTGATGTATTTACTTATTTATCATAAGAAAACAATAATTTTTCACTTTAAAAAAGCACGTGTTAATGGTATTGCTTAGATAATGCCTCTTAAGAATACAGAGCACAGGAGTTAAGACTCTCAAGGAAAGAGAATCACTGATGTTGAAATGTCCCTGGAGAAGTTAGAAATGTCTATAAGCATATTTAAAATAAACTGCCGCGGTCCCACAGCCTGTAATGGAGCTGGGAGGGCTGTTTAATGCACACTATCTTGCAGTAATCGCTGTAGTTTAAAATAGATTTTAATCAAGCACCATCTGCATAATAGGCTGAACAAACAACATAGAACTCTACTTATAACTCTTATCATATAAAGTAAATATTGTAAAATCTTCGCCATGAAAACAGGGCATATCACAGCACTTTTTGCGATGGTACTGTTTCTGTAAGTGAAAAATTTTGCTGCTTAAATTCATTCTCTTTTCTTTCTAAACAATGCCACCTAAAAGCCCCTTATGAGAATAATTTCAAATAAACACGGAAAGTAAGTCATCTAGTTACTGTGAAATCAGCAAGGCTGTACTACTTCTTTCATTTTACAATTAGGCTTATTATTATCATTAATAATAATGGTACATTCAATGACTCAAAATATCAACTACAGAAAAAAATATATAAAATGCTAACTTTTGAAATGATTCATAAGTGTGAGGCATTGTATCATAGTTTGTAAAGCAAATCCATTTTTAAAAATCCTTGATTCTGTCAAGCATAGCTGAGTATTGTTTTAGGATGAGTTTAGCTAAGACATTCAGCAGCCTCATGTAGGGTGAAAAACTTGGGCTACTGTCTGGAAAAGTCACTTTAAAGTGAGGAAGAGTCAATTGTAATTATATACACCTATTTGTTATATTTATGAATTTTGTTGGATTCATTTGGTCTTTTCTAACTTTGCCTGTCTGTGCCATTAAGTTTACTTCTTGCTGTTTTGGATAGAGGGGTTTTCCTGCCTTAAAAGAATGCAGCAGCTGTTGAGACATGGTACCACTGAATAAAATGCCAGGTGTCTACGTTTAGCCTCACTTTATTTTTATTCCATGAATTAATCAAATATGCTCATTTACCTAGGGTATAAATCACCTAAGAACATACACACCTTGAAAATACTGTCCTAGTATAATTTAGTTACTTAAATGCATTTTAGGAACAATTATATGAAATTGAGTACTAACTAGCTGTTTGACTGAATTTTATTATTTTCCCCAGAACTACTTTATTATATTCAGGCTTAACCAATGGGATACTTTATATTTGATAAATGAAGAATATATATTTTTTCTATTGCTGGGACATAAAGGCTTCTTTAAAAATATCATACATATTATAGCATGAAGAGGATTGAACAATTGTATAATAAACACAGTTCAATGTGCAAAACACCAGACTTCGAAGTCCCAATCTTAAGTCTTGTGTCTTATTGCTAGATAATTTGACTTGACATTTGGTGCTAACACTGCTTGACTTCACTTAATGTTTATAAAAACCTGTCTGCTTATCATTTTTATTTGGTCCCGGAAATCTTCTTGCTTTTAGAACAGTGGTAAATAAAAAGTAGTTTCAAAAAAAAAAGTCTAGTGACCTGTCTTATTTGCTTTAAGGAAAACAACAACAACAACAACAACAACAACAACAACAACAACACTTCTCTTTTTCTCCAGAATGGCAAAGCATATGCATTGAGGAGCTAGCTAATTAGTAAGAAACTCTTAAAAACAAACTTTTTAAGTGAAAGCAGAAACCCAGATAAGTAAGCAAAGTACTGGAGACAGATTTTATCTTGAAGACAGTTGTTGAATTTGGTGAAATTGAGTCAAAGGCAGAGTAGACAGAAGATAAAAATTGCTGGCTGAAAGTGGGATATTAAAAAGAAGGTTCTTATTAAAGTCAGAATGGAAAAGAATTAGACTCTCAGAACAAAAGAGAAATAAAATGATTTCTCTTATATGTGCCTTCCTAAGACCTGAAAGGATAATACTAAATGGATAGAGGGGAAATGTCTTTTGTGATAATTCACAAACAGAAGCCAGCATTTTTAAGAATTTATAACCTTGAATGCATGCTACTTGGATAATTTTAAAAAAGCGTAAGGCAAGAGTTGCTCTAGATTATAATGGTCCAAGATACTTGGTAGAAGCAAACGCAAATCATCTTTAGAGGAATCCACTTTCAAACCAGGTCTAGCAGAAGTCTCATAAAGTTCTCATTAACATCAGCTCTCATTCCAAAGGAAAAAAAACAAAATGAAGCAAGGTATTAAAACCAAGAACCCCAGCAACTACAGACACTAGAATCAGAACCCAAACCACTTCATGTATTGAAAGTAGCAAATGCTTAAAGGAACAAAAGAGGTAAGTATATGGATCAAGAGCAAACAACTAAAGAAAAGTCCAAACAAATCTGAGGAAGAAACAGATAAAACTAGAAATATAAAATAACTGTAATTAAAGCCTCAGTAGATCAGCTTTAGTTTCATACTAGATATTGCTGAAAAGAGAATTATGAACTGTGAAATTGATATAAATAAATTCATCAGAATGTAATACAGAGGTGCAAAAAAATGGATAATATAAAAGAAAAGAATCATGGAGGATAAGGAAAAGTATAGCATATCTTATCAGAATTACAGAATAAGAAGGGAACAAGAATAGGGTAGAGGAAATATCTGAAAAACAATAATGGCTGAAAATTTCCCAGAACTGATGAAAAACAGAAATATTTAATTTCAGGACAAATTTAAAGAAACCCACACACATCACGGTGAAGCTGAAGGACACCAAAGGCAAGAGAAGATCTAAAAATTGGTCAGAGTAAGGACAGATTACTTTAAAAGGAAAGAGAGATGTAGTAGAATTCTCAAAAGCGATAATCAAAATCCGTACTCAATAGAGTAATATAATACCTTCATAATAATAGAAGAGAATCACTGTCAATCTAAAATTCTATACTTAGTGAAAGTATTTTTTAAGGTAATTATGTTCCCAACAGATCCTCATGAAAATAAAATTTAAAGGCATAAGGAAAATAATGTGAATAAATCTAAAGGAAAATATACACTAAAATAATAAAAACAGTGTTTCTTGAAGTTTGTTTATTCAGTTACAGAAATTAATTAAATTATCATTAAAATAAAAAACAGCAATATCTGTCTTAGTATAAATTGGAAGGAGAGTATTTGGAGTCAGAATTGATATTAGAAGAGTAAAGATACTGATCAGTGTTAGACTTTTATGTGTTTGTGTGTCAGGGGTAGCTACTAAATAGACAGAAAGAGTATAAAATTTCCAATCCTAAAATGGGAAATTATGGAATGAGAAAAATAAAACCATCTTAAAAAGGGTAAGAAAGAGAAAAAGAAAAAATAGAACATGTGGGAAAAATAGAACACAACATACTTAAATGGCGAAATAAACCCAAATATTTCAGCACTTATGTTAATGTAAATGAAGTCAGTTTCATTTAAAAGTAAAAGATTATCTAACTATGAGCAATTTACAAGAGATATATGTAAAACTTAAGGACACTTTAAGCAGAAGGGTTGAGAGTAAAAGAATGGAAAAATATAAATTGTGATTCTTAGCCCATAATTCCCTTAAAGGGAAAGCTGTGCTAAAAATATAGTTGTAATGCCAGATACTTTAAGTGTCTTAAAGTGTGTGTTGTATTACAAGTACTGGATTACAGGCTTAGAACAACTAGCTACTCACGTTTATATTTCTTTGATGTTTTACTGTATGTCTAGTTTATGACTTTAGGCTGTCAACACAGCTCCACAGCAATCAGAACCATGGGTAGTGTTTATAAGGTGATAATTTACTTTACTGATGTATTTACAGTATATCTCTGTTAACACAAACTTATTTCATTTAATTGTTCAACTAGATAAACTGGAATTAATATGTAATTACTTAAGAGAGCACAGAGTGTTAAGAAGGAAGCTTTAAAGGCTTTTCTGGTGCGAGACTAAATATTCTTTTTTAATTCTCTTGTTAGAAATGACTTAAATGATCCTTTTGACTTACTGCTATTTCACACTTAACTGGAGAGGTTGCAATACAACATTCCATATAAATCCTGCTCACATATAAAGGAAAAACCTCAGTTTAATCTTTAACTGTAATGAAGAATACTCGAGCATTTTTATCATAGGATTTTTTTTAAGTGATTTAATAAATATAACTTGAATAAATGGGTGGGAGGATCTCCAATTAGAGGGAAGAACAGTGTGTAGAGGTGGAATGGGAGGATAGATTTACTTAAGATGGAAAATACAGTTATATAAACATAAACTAGAATATTTGTAGAGACAGAGTCATTTTGATGAGGGCATTCTTGAGAAATCCATCCCTAAGTCTTCACACACAGCTAATCAGGAATATACTACTATAGAATATAAGTTCTATTATACACTATTTATACAATCATTAGTAGTGAGTTATAAATTATTTTGCCATGTGCATGTGGAGTGGTTGGATAAGTTACTCACTGGCAAAATTTCACACTAGCCTGGAAGCTCATAACATACAATTCATGCCTCAGCAAAATTATAAGATATGGATCTTGTGGGTTAACAGGAAATGGTAGAATCTGTGAATGTTAATTCTGTTAATTTCTGGTTTCTATTCAGTCCTCTACTTATATAAGTTGAAGAGTGTGAAAATGCTATTGTAAGAATAATCCTGCATAAACTTTACTGTCAGAAGATGCTACTAATTTTGCATTAAATGTCTTAAAATTCTAGCAAGGAATACTTATAAAGATATAATCCAGAGGCACAAATATTCTTTACCATGAGTAGAATATAATTTTCTCCTTGCAATATAGTATATATCATCTATGTTTAGAAAATTATCTTGAATTATCCATACCTAATCCAATACCTAAATCATGGCCACTCAAAGTTCTTGATGTTCACGTTTGGATCCAGTTACTCACTGGCTATTAGATACCATTTGAATAATACCTATTTTCTTAAAAAAATTGTTTTGTCCCTCAAATGATCAGTTAAAGGTCAGGCTTTCTCTAGCCCAATACATTATTTATGTAATATCAATTAGTCTCCTCCTGCCTTTTTACCTTACTCAGTGAGAGACTGGCTCACTGACAACAGGGAGAGACCGTGAGGGTGGACAGGATCAGCACAGGTGATGATGTTTAGTCGTGCAGCTGCTTTAAAATGTACCTGGGCCACATTTTAAGATAGCGCACATGGAAATGACTGTCATAAAGGAAGAAGTTTATACTCACAGACATCTAGAAACAGGAGGCATGGTGTGCCATGCAGGGTTGTTTAGGAAGCATAGATAGGAAGAGGACAGGACATGGACCAGAGCCTTTATTGGGGTTTTTGTGGGATGGATGGGCAAGGCAGGGCCAGGTATCCTGAGTAAGCTTTGGATTGGATAGTTTGAACAATGTCAGTGGGCTCCAGGCTATAGAGGTGGTCTCTAGTTCTGGTACCTGGTCCTGGGGTGATTTAGGGCAGGGGAATTGTTGGCTTGGTGTGAGAGTTTGATAAAGGAGACAGTTGGGCATGTGGACTCTGGACTGGTTGGTTGTTGATCAAAGGTGCTTACAGGGAAGTCATTCACTGTCTCTAGGAATTGGCTAGGCCTGGAGAGGGGCAATCTTTCTAAAATTAAGGTTCCAAATGCCAGGGCATCAAGAATAGTAAACATAATAAAAACTATTCAATATAGCAGGCTATCTTTGTCATCAGGCTAAATAAATCTATGAGTCACTATTTACCTTGATCTTTGAAAAATTAGTGTAGCTGCTAGAAAGTTAACCATACACAGTAGATCAAAATCCTATAGTGTTGCCTTTGGTAGCATGCTGACAATTTTAATTTTCCAAAAACAAAATTCTCACAAAAGTGAAAAGAATCAAAAGACTGTCACAAGTTACAATTCATTAGTAATATTTTTAAAAAGAGGAGGAATTAGAAGTACTCATATAAATGTGGGTATTTTTCATAGTAACTAGGTACAAGAGTCCTTCTGACTGGGACAAGTCTGGAAGATACCTGACTGATAAGCAAGGCAATAAAGAGATAATTTGGGGTTTTTGAGTGAAAATGTGCTTGGTTTTGGAACAGTCATTTAGAAAAGCTGCCACAGATACTTTAAAGAACTACCTTCTGCAGCTAATTTTCCAGTCTAAGGATATTTAAGACCTGTCTTCCTATACAGATAACTTAATGTGACAGACAGACATGGGGTTAACAAAAGGTAAGCAATGAAACACCCAGGCTTTTTTTTTTTTTTTTTTTTTCTGGAAGGCAGTCATCTAATATCCCTGCCCCTTACTTTCCTCATCTTCTGGTTGGGTCAGATGGTCTCAAAGGTTTCATCTAACTCTCTCTCTCTCTCTCTCTCTCTCTCTCTCACACACACACACACACACACACACACGCACGCACACACACACACACAGAGCTATCCCTGGGATGTTGCCTTCTTAAAATAAAACTGTTAAATTGAAATTGATTTTTTTGAAGGAGTAGTGAATTCAGCCTGATTTTGGATGTCGAGTCCTACAAGAATTATTCTCCCTTACTGATTATGCAGACCCTATATTTTGTGGTTGCAACTTACTTTTATGCTTAATACATCTGTATTAAAAGGATTTGTTAGGGACTTAAAAATGTAATTGGACAAGCAGGTGATTCACTTTGTTCAGTTTATACCCCCATGCTTCATTAAAAAAGTTTATCCCCCACCCATGTTTCTTAATTTAGATAATATAAACTTGCACCCACCACAGGTCAAGGAAGGCGCCAAATGATACTTATTTTTAGGCAACAAGCATTTTCCTGTATGTCCTAGAAATAACCTAGTTCTACCTTAGATGTTTCATCGCCTTCATCTTCATGCACTGAACTGGATGGAGAAGGAGTAGCAGATTTGCTTCCAGGTGGAGATGGTGAGTTGTGGGGGACACTGCTTCCTCCCATATTCAATCCAAGCTGAGCACTTAGCTGGGACTGGTTGATGGTGGTCAACTGGCCATGCTGCATCATTCCTGGCTGCTGCCTGATATCTGCAGGCTGACCCCTTGGTCTCATGGCTGCCATCTGAGGATGGGAGCTATATTGAGTTCCTTCTGGGTTCCGTATATCTTGCATCTACAAAAAAAATTGAATAGAAATAATATTTTTAAAACACGTTTCTGAAAACATTTTTAAAATGTCCTTAGACTTTAAAAATTCTGTAGGATGTCCTGCTAAACTGTATGCATTTCCACTCCCTCCCCAACACCTCTCCAGAGTTGAATAATCCTAACAGTATATAAAGGTGCTAATACTAAAAGAATAGAATTTCAGAATTAGATCAACATCACATTTCATTAAGAGCGAATTAATTATATTTACAGTCCATCTTTACTAATAAAATATAAACATCGTTAATAGATATTTATGGTATAAGTTTCAAAATATTGATGCTTACTAGAGTATCAGAATTACATAATTATTAGAGATTACAGCATTCATGACAATTCAGGAAACTCTATTTCTTTTATTCTGATTATTTGAGAGAGGTTTTGGGAGTGGTTCTCATTTTAAAGCTATACAGGCAAGTATTGGCCAAAATGATCTACTAACTTCCAGACTCGGAACACTTACAGGCTGGTATTAACAAATTGATTAATTGACTATTGAAGTGATTTGACGGCACAGTCAGATTGGAAAGTGAAGCTCTAAAGTTGCAAGGTCACCATATTAATCCATTATGCTATCTGGGTCACTGCTTCTTAGCCTTAATGAGACTCACTCTTGTAATTCAAGCAATGAATTTCGTTTCTGCAAGGATTAGAATTAAAAGCATTGGAGGATGAAGCTCTTAACGTATCTAGAGGTCAAATCTGCTGTATAAAAGGAGTATGGTGGATTTCACTTAATGTTTCTCTAGCATTTTCAAACTTAAAATAATGGGGACTATTTTGCGGTACTTATAGAAGCAGCACAGTTTTTCACTGTGAGGGGGCTTGGAGATTTCATGCAGTTCTTGGTTTATCAAACAAGAGAAAAAAGGAGAAAAAAAGAAAAAAAGAAAAGCAGGGAAGGGATATGTGGTTAAATTCACATTTACAAGTGAAAAATAAAATTAATAATATCTTTCTCGGTTTCATTAAAAAAAAAAATCCCACATGGTGTCAGAATGCCTAGTAATTACCTGTCTGCAAATGTTATCATGACATGGAAATACTGTAAAGGTCAATTAAGTAACTTAGTCATAGGCTTTTTTATTTTTTTTCTTTTGGTAATAAATTTTTTTTCTACCAAAGCTCTCTAGTCACTTTACTAACTTCGTCAGTTCCATCTGAAACTGAAGCCGTGACTGAGGCAGGGTCTGCCTGTGCTTTAGGTTTACCGTCTTCACCATGGGGTCTCTTATTTAGTCACCCCTTCACACCTTTCTAGCTCTTAGTACTGCTTTGTCTTCATCTTTGGTTGTAGGCATCCTAGGATTTGGCTCTTTTTGGCTAGGGCTTACGCTGGCCCATGGTTTTGTACCTGCTGCTTTCCTGGTCAAAATCAACATTTTTCTCCAAAATTTAAACTATCTTCCCTCCAACCCTTTAAGAGTAACTCATAGTTCTCATTTTTATGAAGTCTCTCATTAAGTAGTTATTACTATTCTATGACATATGATAGAGCTTCAAAGGCCCTTAGTGACATTTTCTCAGTCTATAGAAGGGGAACTTTAGGGGCAGGCCATAGTACTGCCTTGTGGAATGTCTGTAAAGAAAATATATAAATAAATATAAATGAATAAATGAATGAATAAAGCCCAGAGAGGTTAAATGACTTCCCCAAGCCACAGAGTTAAAATCTACATCTCTCGGTTCTTTGATACTTCTTACTATATTAAGCAGCTGATTCAACATTTTCTATATCCCACAGAGTTATAACTAAAGATAATCAAAAACACCTTGTCAAATGTTGTCCACCCAAATTGATTGTTTTTATCTATCGCCTCCACTCACCTTTACTAGAATAGTTTTTGTTCCTGCTTAGCTGTTCATATAACTTCTATAATCTGATCTTCCATGTGAAATAACACTAGCTTTCACAGACATCCTGAAAGTTGTGTTACTGACAGAGAGTACCATAAAAATCAGGACCAACTTTTGCAGATACATAGAAGAGGCAGTATATACTAAGTATCTTTTCAGGCCTACTCTCCAGTGTCTTGAAGGGGTATTTTATTAATGCCCTACTGTGTTTTTTTTCTTAGGCTCTTAGCATGTAGAACAGTTCTCTCATTGTGGGCACAGAGTAATGGATGCTCATTTGGGCCCTGTCCTATACAGGGCAGCCTCCTTTCCCAAATGCACCAAATAAAGCACTTAGGTGCATGTTTAAACATGGATGTTTATAGGAGGCCACTTATTTATAGTCTTATAAATTAAAAATGTTTACTAACAAAAATATACTTTAAATTATCTTTCAAAAAGTATTTAGTTACTTGATATGTTGATTTCTTCTTCATGTAAATCCCAAGTTACAAAGCATGAGCAGTTTGTAATTTATCTGTTAATCTCACTCTTTAAGAAATATCATGGTTTTAACCTGATATTGTAGAGGATGATTTTTAAATTGACTTACATACAGTTTGCAGATTTATGACCACGACCAAGGGTCTTCAAAAGTCTAAAGCAATCGCACTTTATAGCACCTATCTCTTCTACCATTTTCTAATCATTTTTATTGTTTTCTCATGTTAATTAGTGTTGTGAGCATTAAGATTTGTATTCCCACCTTTGTACTATTAGTAGAAGGAGGTGAACATGGCTAAAGAGTGTTAAAGAATCAATTTGGGTAGGGACAATGAAGTACTCAACAGGTACCTCTTTTTCAACAAACTCATCATTAGTTCAAAATATCATGTCACCAGTGGTGTTAGGCCATGCAGATAGCAGCTTTAACACCAAATCAAAGAATAATTTTCTTGTCTGGAGGGTGGCCAGCACAATTTAGAGAGCACACCTTTCTCTTAGCTCTCAGATGCACTTAGAAATAGCCAGATCTTAACACCTGTGGTCACATCTCTGAATTAGGAGGACTATTTCCATTTTACCTTGCTTTCAGAGGAGTCAGTTCAGCATTAATCACTGCCTAATGGATAACATGTGGAAAATCGAACTGGATGAAGTCTGATTGCTGATAAAAAATAATTAGTTAGCTGATGAAGGTAAGCAAATATTTTGATTATTAGCTTCCTTCTAGAAAAATATTGATTGATTACAAGTCTTAACGTCGAATACAAAACCTCAACTTACAAAATATTATTTCCTACTCATCTCCAAAATGTTTAACATATTGTGAATAATTCACTTAAATCATGCTTAATGACATCTGTTTTCTCTGATTCTTCTCACCACCTCTATTGACTTCTCTTCTTCCTACAATCTCCACCCCCAAAGATTCCCTAACAACCTATTTCTGGGTCATAGTTCTTCCACTCAGCTAAAATTCACTGTGGTTTTGTTAATGGAGAATATCTTAAATTAAAATGGACAGTTCTGGACCAAATTCCAGGTCTCGACTCTGCAACCACCTGCCAGACATCATTATTTAGCCATCACTCTGCTAGAAACAAGAACAAAGTTTTCTTTCTCAAATCTGTTTTGTACTATGTGCCCAATTTCTGTTGATGACACCTTCATCCTCCCCGTTACCTCTACTCAAAATGTTCTAGTAATTTTTAATTCTGTCCTTTTCTATCAAACTCTTGTGAGTCTCACTGAGTCTATTTTAAAATACCTCTTCCATCTGCCTTTCCTTTGATTCCCACACTCATTCACGTATATCAGGCCTTTATTACTTCTTCACTTGCAATAGCTACTTAACTAAAAAGAATCTCTTCTCATCTACCCGGAAGAGTCCCGCAAAATTAATCTTCACGAGCTATGGGCTCAAAAACTTCCCAAGGATATCCGCCTACCAAATTGAATCCAATCTCTTCAGCATGCCATTGAAGGGTCCAAGTGAACCTTATTCCTTATAACTATTCTACACACAGTTCCTTGTTCAGGCAAACCCAATTAATTTCTATTCTTTGCCTATGTCTCTCCCCCTTGGATGTGCATCATTGTCCATACTGTTCTGTTCACATTCATTTTCTGAGTATTTGCTATCTGAAATTCTAAAAATCAGTAAAAAGAAACCATACTTTGCTCAGTGATTTGTGGTTTCTATAGTATTTTTACCTACCGAGACTTATAATTCCCCTTTGAGGCAACCTGTAGGAATGACTGTTTTGCACAAGTTCGTCAAGGATGAAGAGGTTAAATGATCTCACATCTCTCTCCTAACAGAAATTAAAGTAGAAATGAAAATGCTTATTTTACATGTTTGTGTTATTTTCACAACTCCACAATGCCATTACCGCATTCACATATCCACACCCTAAATATATTTTAAAGTCAAGTTCAAAAGTCAGCTCATCTACAAAGCTTCAAGAACTCTTTTATTCTGAACTGCTCAAACATTTTGTTTATACTTTCTCTATGGGATACCACTTTCAAATTTCTCAGTCTAATGTGTATAAACCTTCTAGACAGTAATCTTGATTAGTACACAACTAATTAAGTTGGGTATTTCAAGTATTCAAAAATATTTGCTGTGTCAGTATATAAATGAAGAAATAAATGCTACAAGTATAAACTAACTGTAACCAGTTTGATTTTTCTTTTTTCCTGTGAACTTCATTTAGTGTTGGTCACAAGATGAAAAGAAAATTTGAATAATGACGCAAGGTTTCTGCAGCAGAAACCTTGAACTGGACTCTCTGATGTTCATTATATGTTTGTTCTGAGGAATAGACCTCTATTTAGCTGTCTCAACGAGAAGCTATGTGTGGCTATGTGACCATATTTTGGCTAATAAAATGCAAGTAAAAATGTTGTGTGGTACTTCTAAGAAATCTCTCGAAAGGAAAGGGCTCACCTTCCTTTGTTCTTTTCTGCTGTCAAAAATGTGGGATTGATGGTGGGAGCTTGGGAAAATGTCTTGGACCAAGAGGCATCACCCTTAGGACATTGGAGGCACAAGAAAGAAGGTGCTTGTGTGTCTGATTATCATGGAGCCACCAGTCCCTGGACAATCTGCTTACTGTAGGAATTTTTAATGAAAAAGGGAAGTACATGTTTATCCCTTTTTACAGTCATTATCATTATGAGTTTATTATATGCAGCTGAATCTAATCTTAATGGATGTACCCTGACAGATTATAAACTCAAAAAAGCAGGAAGAGAATCTATTTTGTTGACCATCGTAGCCCTAGCACAGATCCGGGCGTATCATAGGCACTAAACACACACTTCTTGAGTCACATTGAATAGATGTGTAGGCCAGGCACAATGAGGATTGATGATGCTGACTTCACATACATAGTGTTACAAATCCTTGATCTCTTGCGAACTGCATTTCCTAAATTCTCAGGAATCAGATATCTCAAAGGTATATTCTATTGTGTGTATTTCTCATTTTGTTCTTTTCAAGCCCAGTGAATTTTACTTTTTCTTAACAAAAAGTCCTGCATGTCGCTGGCATTTTAGTTTTGAATGGCTCTTAATGTGTTTCACTCCATTGGGAAACACAATTTATTGAAAATGAATACAGATTTTACCTTTTTTTTTTTTTTTTTTTGAAAATCAGAACTGTTTCCTTAAATTTTACAGATTGCTATTGAGGACTAATATTGTTCTATAATTATAAGAACTAAAAATGTCAATTAAAATAATGGAGGAGGATTATGATGATGAAGAAAATACTTCATTTGAGTTCCTTCAAAATCTTATTCCAATTAATGGAAATAAAAGCTCAATTAAAATCAGTTAAGAAACCAAAGCAGATGTCACATACTTTGCCTCATGACCTGCCTTGTAATCCATGGCTTGATGCTAATGCCATGTTCCTTTCTCCCCTCGCCTGGTCACTTACAGCGATAAGAACTCCAGGTAGGAGAGAGCCCTCAAGTGGGAGACCCCAGGGTCACTATCTAATACATATTTCAGCATGCGTTTGCCCTTTATTTTCCTTGGATTTTCTTTGAAAACGAAAAGAAAAAATACCCAGGTTGCTCATCTTGGATTATTTTTAAAAATGAGTAACGTTTAGCTGTAACTATAGTACCAAAGGGGAAAAAAATCCTTGGGACAACATTAGTTGTATTAGTGACTAAATGGTGTCAGAATTGTGCACTTGAATGGCACCAGAACCACCCAAGGCCTGCGCTTCAGTGTCTAAAACTGCGTGTTTCACAATCTTTCCAGAATCTGTTTTCTTTTTTCAAATATCAGCATCCTTCCCAGTCGAACACGCAAGCCTTGAAAGCTATCATTATCTCTGCCTCTAGCAGACAATCCATATCAAAACAGTTGTACACATAAAACCCTAACGACATCTTGGCGCGCTCTGATCCAGCTGTTTGAGTGAATAGCAGTTGGTGAACAGAGCCTGGAACATGGGGAGGCCTGAGGCCTTATTTGCTAATGTGGCTCGCCAGCTGCTGCTTTCTGTGGTCTTTGCAGGCAAGGCCTGGAAGCTTGCCAGTTGCAGCAGGAACAAGAGAACGTGAGGAATCTCTGAAGCCCTTCCATTTACTCCTGTCTTTTAGCATTTGACACCCTTTGCTGCTGAGTGCTTTCCCCAGGGCTAGGAGGAGACCCTGCTGGCTTATGCTGTGACAAGTGCTTACTCTCGGTCCCTTTTATACATACTATCAAACACACACCGTCCTTAGCATCTAAATAAAGACTTCTGAGCCTTGCTTTTGGTAGTGCTTTCATGCCTGTATGATTAATCAGGCCAGGAAGGCTAAGCGGTTCCATTTTTCTTAGGAATAATGCAATCTAAGAAGCTACGAGAAAAATGTAAATGTTGATATTATTTAAGTCCCCAATTTGATTATATATTTTTGCCAGGGATTCAATTAATATGCAAATATATATACTAGAACAAGTGCATGGGTAAATTTAATTATCAAATTTTATTTATTATTTTCCTAAATGCATTTCAAGAGGGAGCTAAATTATTTGTTGTCCAAACAAATTAAATAAATTGTTGCTATGTGAGTGTCTTGTGTGATCTATTTATTATTTAAAAGTGTGTATTTTAAATAAACTAACATTTTTGCTATTAGACATTTCACATCAAAGACTGATAAGTGATGTCAAAAGAAGGGAAATCTGGAAAATACATAAGCAAAGCCCATACTGTATTTTTAAAGGTTAGGAAAAATGAGGTTCAAAAAAAAGATTGTACCTTTCTTATGAAAATGTATTTTAATCCTCAATACAGGGTCAGGATAACTTGATTTCAGCTATAAAGTTCCCCAAACAAAATAATTTTCAATTTTCACATTTGGAATCTACTTTTCTTCCAAAAGACACTATGAATGCATAGGGCTTAGATTTCTTTAAAATACACTAAAATGGAATATTTGTAGTTTAGTTAGGGTAAACAGTCATTGTAAAACCAATTATCACAGGAAAGCAAGAACTCTGGATCACTATTCATTAGATGTTTGCCAAATGGAAGGATGTGGCACTCTCTACAACCACCATCCATGAAGAAGATTAAAACCACCTCAAAAAACAAATGCTCATACTCACAGGAACTCACACAATGCCTCTCCATTCTCCTTCCTTACACTGTGGCCTCTCCACTGCGGCCTTTTCCATAACTCAAGCAATTTTATATGTTGGAGGAAAATACCACAGAGAGTTTTAAAACTCATGGCTAAAAATTACACTGGCTTAAGATCATTTCACCAATTTTTTAATTTAATTAATTAACATTTTATATATTCTCCCAGGGACGAACCAAAGATCGGACACTGAATATCAGAAAGCCAGAGAGGGAGAGCGGAGAACCCACTTCCCAAAGACCTTCCCCGGGTACTGGCCCGCCTGGACCCAACTCAACTTTTATTTCTGTCATGACTCCTAGAAAGAGGTGTCTTTGTGGCTCTTGTGTATGCATCTGGATCCATTTTTAGAAATGTAACTGAAAAAGCAGTTTTACACCATTTTATTTGATTTCTTTTTCCTCCTTTTTCTAGACAGGAGGCAGTTCGCTGTAGTGGAAGTAACCCTGCTCATGACATCAATGGCCGGCTCTGTTTCTAACGAGTTGTCTTACTTTTCAACCTCCATAAATAGTGATAAGAATTTTCGACAACGAATATTTATTGAGTGCCTACTTTGTCGCAAGCATTGCTCTCAGTACCCAGTAAACCACAGTGACCATGCACACCAAAATCCCTGCCCTTATGCAGCTTACTTTCTAGTGGGGTAAATAGATAATATGATAAGTAAGTATTCGATGTAGTTTGTTTGACAGTGGTAAGTTCTAAGGAAGCAAATATAAGAGAAGTGTGCTGACCTTAAATGCTCGCTTGAAAGTGCTCATGTGAGTATTAACTAGGATAAAGACTAAGACACTTTGTCAAATGTAAACTTACTTTTGTGGTGGTTGTGGAAGTTGCTGATGTTTATCTATTGTTATCACACTTGTGTCTCTTTCCCTGACTAGTTCTAGTTTACAGTGAGCCACTGACATAATTGTTACCAAGTAGCCTGGAAGCCAAAGCTTGCATTTGTGGAGCCCTTCACCAGGACAAGCTGGGCGGGCAGCTTATGTCACAGAGCATAGGTATCACTGTGAGAAAGCAAACAGTCCAGATAAACACTGAACTTACAACCCGGATTTCAATAGCTTCCTGATCAAGGCATAGGCTAACTGGTAGATACAAAGTTCAGAAAAATTTAATACACAAAAAGGTATTCTAGTTCATAGTACATCATTCTCTTCCATCAATTCTGTACATGTAATCTCTCCTTTGAATCATGATGAGGGCCAGGAGGTTATGGGGTATAGTTATGCCTTTTAATCACACAGTTGGAAAGATGTTTTTTGCTCACATTGAGTCACCCATTTCTGATGGCTTCATGCCAACACTATTTGTCTCCTGCTGTTTTTGTTAAACTACCAGCATCAATATGATCAAGCTTGACACTGTGCTCCAGTAAGCCCTTGGAAGGGGTCCTTGGCCTCGGTCAAATGAAGGAAATGAGAAAATGTGCAACAGGCAAGATCAACTGTTAATTGACAAGGAACATCTCTCATAATTCCAAATAATGGCCAGAAATAAAAGTTCACAGACTAAAAGCTCTGTCTTATTTAAAAGGGGTTGGGGGACCATCTGGTTCATCCTCTGATTCCCAAAACTTGAGTTAGTAGTTCCTACAAAATTGTACACTGCCAGTGATAAGAGTCTATGAGTCTGCTTTGGGTCTACCTGTGATTAGGTTCAGTGAAACTTTATTTTTTTTGTATAGATTGTGCCTTTTGCATCTGTGCTATAAAGTGTAGGCAGCGCTTTGTTCACGAGCTGTAATCTTCTATTAAAGTGTATTCAAACATGTTAATGTCTGTTCACATCTCCTCTGCTTTGATGTGCCCAGGGAAGGGATTGAATAATGTGCCTTATTTTCAGAGCACTTTCAAAGGATTGTGTGCACGGAAACAACAACAACAAAAAATGGATTGGAAGGATAGGTGATAAGAAATTTGGGAAAAGCTACGAGACATGCCCTATGGGAGTTGTTGTTTACCTGTGAGAACTAGCTCAGTATATTTATAGCATCACAAGTCAGTTGAAATGATCCTCTATACTATATTTAAACCTGAAAATTTAACTGAATTTCATACTTTCCATTGGAATGTTAATGGGATGCTGGTAAAAGTGGTGATGTCAAGTGGAATATTGACTTCTTAGCATCAGTTCAGATAAGTGATATTTGAGTTCATTTAGAGGCTCTTAAATCATTAGATACACATGACATTCACTTAAAAGTACATCTCAAGAAGCAAAATTAAAACCTTATATTCTGCATGGGCCAGATAGCTTCCCTGTGCAGAATATTTGTATGCTCTCAACTTATTGGGGGCTTGAAGAAAAGTGTAATTTTAAATTAGTATTTTATTATGGAAATCTTCCAATAATCCTTTTAATAATATATTTAAAACATTAAAATAGCATGAAACTTAGATAGGAAAAGGCTGGAAATCCTTTTCTATTGAGTATATTAATAACTTGGTAAAATCAGTCGAGGAAAATTACAATGTCTTTCAGTTCCTTTAAAGTGTCTGACTCTGTAAGTGACCTTAAGCTTCTTTAAAACAATTAAAAGATTCAAATATTTGCCTGCCAAAATTTTATAGCATGTTAGATAGTGGGATGGATGTGGTTATATACAGTCTCTATATTTCTGGGTATACTTAATTTACTTAATATTAACATTATTCACTCATTTATGCTTTTATACACTTTGAGTCATGTAAGGTCAAGGTCTCAAAACCAATCATAAAAACTACTGACTGCTATTCATGCTAATATAATAACCCTTTCTTTAAAACAACTGCCAATAAATTTCATTATAAAAAGTTATTAAAAGGGTTAAAAACCTATTAAATGTCAAAGAATTTGCCTGACTCAAACTTCTAATAAAGAAAGAGAATAGGCTTTCTTTCTGAATTATTTAAATCTTTACTGACTGTGCACTGAACCATGAAATTAGAAAAGTGTTATGAGAAGTGTTCTCTGGTTTTTATAAAAGTTGGAGCCCAGAATGTATCAAGCCATAGTCTTTAACTAGACTAGCTAAAGCAGTAGGTTTTTAATCCCAAAGACATGGCTTCCACTGATATAAAGGTCATAATTAAAACTCTATCCTGTGACTTGGTGATAATAAAATTTTTATTACAGAAGCACACATGTTCATTTAAAATATATGAGCTACATGTCCTAATTTTAATTTGGACAAATATCTTCAATTTTTTTTTTGATCTTTCAATGTCCACTAACACAGACCCACTTAAACAATAATTAGGTTTTAATAGAGGCTAATTTTAAAGCACTGGAATTAAGAATTTGAATTATGTATCATTCACAGGTTTAACATCTACCAAATATATGTTAAAATTAGATAAATGTCTAAAGAGTTAAAAAAAGATCATAATTCTGCATAATTATAACCTGTGTGATGACGACATAAAATAAATTTGTGTACCAATTAATAAAAATAGCAAATATACCTTCCATATTTTAAATCTATTTCTCCAGGAAACTACACTTAGCAGAACCAATTTGAACTGGTCTGTACTTAACAAGCAGGTAACTGTCTACAGATCAGTTTCCTCGACAACTCAGTGCTAGCTAGCCTTTGCTAACTGTGGTCTTAAGTCCTCTTATTAAAAGTATCTGATACTTGATGGCCCCACCGTATATACCAAGCACAGTGCTAAGAAGTTGATATGTACTGCCTTATTTAACTCTCAAAAGAACCAAATGAGAATGTCACACCCATGAAGAACCAAAGGCCCAGAGGTACGATTCTTCAGTTATCTAGTAAATGGACTATCTAGAATCTGTCTCAGGCTGACCTCAAAGACTATATCGTAATCACGATGGCTCTGCCATTGACATTGTGTATGATTTGATGTTTTTAGATGTTTTCTTTTCTTTTCTTTTCTTTTCTTTTCTTTTCTTTTCTTTTCTTTTCTTTTTTTTTTAACGAAGGATGGTTGGAAAAGCTTGCTTAGGAAGATGCAGCTGGAACTCAGAATGAGTGAATTTCATGCACTGATTCCTTGGGTAGGAAATTCATTTAGAAACATTTTAATGAACACTTACTCTGAGCCTGGTACTATGACAGGTCTTAGGAATAAAAAACAAAGACTGTCCCTGTGCTTAAAGAGCTCATGATGTAGGGGACAAACTATAATACAAGTCAGAGGGGATTAATTCCTGTCACTGAAAGTACACTGCTATAGAATTGTAGAGGAGGGAGTGTGATTTCTAAGTGAGAGACTAATGGCTGACAGATTAGACTGAAATGTGCAAATGATGTTGCAACAAGGAGTCTGTCTGCATTACACCAAAATTACAGTGAACATCACTGAGAATTAAGAATGCTTCTAATGAAGTGATCACCCACTTCATAAGTTATATAAATGTCTAACCATTGTACTATATACCTGAAATGAATATAAAATTAAAAAAAAAAAAAAGAAGGCTTTCTAACATGGCAAGACATGTGGAAAACATCAATAAGTAGAATTTAACTCTGAAGGCAATATGATTGACACTAGACACACTATCTAATTATTGGACGGTCACTATACCTGCTATGTTTTTATAAAAGTAATGATTTGTCTAAGATAATGTGAAATAAAATCTAACAAAAATAAAATAATTATGTGGCTTTTCCACTAATGTAAAAACAGCTTTAACCCTTAAAAATATAATATACAATCAAATCATATTTTTAAAAAATGTGATTAAGAGCAATCTAATGGCTTGGCTTCTGGGAATTAACAATTTTATTTTCAAATGTTTTATCTTTTAAATCTTAAGATACTTAGAGATATAGTTTGTAGTCAGGATGTATCTCCTGAAATATCGAGTTGTTCTAACTGAAAGAAACCAATAAAATACACTAACATTTGATGCTACATTAGCAGAGACCCCATTTTATTGGTTTCCAAATATGGGCCTAATGTCTCAAGAATAACTTGCATTTTTTTCACTGGGTTCTAAAAAATATTTATGGCACACCAACGACAGTCATTTTTATCTGGATCTTTAAAACATTCATTTCATTTACTAAAAATGTTGCCATATAAATAATGCTTTTATGGGACAAATGACTCAAGCATTTTGATCAAAATCTTTCTTTATATTGCCCCACTTGTCCATCAATGCCATTCATTTGTTAGTGAAACATGTTATCTAGAGGAAAAAAGAAAAACAAAACACTGTAAGAGGAGGTGGGGATGCATAAGTCTTGCTGTGAGTCTAGGATGGGTTCATGGATTAATTATATGGAAGCTCGTAACTCTGAGACAAAAAGGAAAAGTATGAGGAGTATAAAACAGATTCTTTGCGGTGAATGAGTACTGAGTGGACATCGTTCGCTTAAAAACATGTTTCCTTTCACTTTAATGGTAAAAGACTAAATGGATGTTTGAAGGGTTTCTGAGAGCTGGCTTTAGGAACTAGTAACAGGAAAGCAGAGCTTTCTACACATTACATTTAATTTTTGATGAAGACAACTTTTGCCACCTGCTTAATCATTGTCTTCCACCTGTTCTCCCTGTAGACATGGTGGAGGGCTGAGACATTGGGGAGCTGTTGACCTTGCAGCACAGTAAAGGAGGACCCATTATAAACTTTGAAAATGGTCTACAAAGAGTTCATCCACAGGAGGGTGATGAGTACATGTGTTGATTATAATGATTCTGATGTGGCCCCTGCTCTGACAGCGAGATATCTTCAAACAAGAATTCAATTAAGACAGCAATAGCTCTAAATATTCGTGCCCATAATCTGGGTAACATGATTTCCGTAAAATGTCTAAAAATTCCCAGGAAACCGGGTGTCCCTTTTAATTTAAATCTAATCTAATGTCTTGGTATTTGTTGTTGTTGCTGTTTATTTTAACCCTCATTGAAGACCGTTCTAAAATGCCTTGCCCACTTTTCTGCTCCAGTTAAACACCTGATTCTAAATGAAATGTCATATATATTCTTTTTATAGTGAATCTTGAAATATTTCAAGAGCAAGAATTTTCCTCTCAGTAATCACTTTGCAGTGTGGTGGCTGTGGAATGTGGACTCATTGCTGATCTGTGGACATGCCTTCCTGGCAAATGCGTTTCTGATCTTTAATGTGCTGTGTGGCGAAAAGAAAAGTAAAATAAAAGAAAGTAATAGTCAGCTGAGAGTTTGCTCAGTTGGATTCGTGTTAATAGAGATTTTAATTTGCCAGGGGAATTTACTTTTAAATTCAAAGTAATACTCCATTTATTATTTTATTGCTTAATTCCCTAAATTTTAGTAATAGCATTGACTTTTTTAACAATAAAAAAAAGAAGTATTATCACCTTAGATAAAGCTTAAAAGCTTATTTTAAGGCTAAATCTATATACTAACAGAATTATCTGAACAATAAAATCCCGTATTGTAAATGAGTTTGCTTGCATTTAGTTACACAGCAATTTTGTACAAGAAGGTGCACTGACTGACATAGTCATTGAACATTGGTTTAGAAGCAAAGCCCAATAGAATTAGAGTTCTGGACATTGGAAATGACTAATTATTTTAGGATTTGCATATTACTAAAATGAATCCCAGCATTTCAAAGCCACCAGAATAAATATGGGCACAATATCTGTTACTAAAACTTAATTGCAACAATGTAACAGATAAAAACAGCTGTTGTATTAGTATTTATTTTTGGACACATAAACATTCATGATTTCCACTCTTTTCTTAAGAAATGCCATGAGGTAATCTTAACTGAGTACATTTTCCCAAAATGAGAGCCTGAATCCTGAAGAAAAGTTAATTAGCAGAATGGCCATTTCGAATAGAATTAGAATCTTACTAATTGTTCAGTGACATATATCAATACCTGCAACTCTGCTCTCCCCTTATTTTTGAATAATAAAATTGTCCAAATAGCAATGTCAAATCGAGTGGCTTTTAAAAGAATGTTAAATGTATGTGCTACTGCAAGGCAAGGTATTTCTTGTAAGTTATGAAAAATGCACTTTGCTCATGGGTAAAATGTTGTTTAATGATATGGAAATAAGTTCACAGTTCCTCTGTATTGTATTTACAATTTTGTGTCTAAAATATATTTAATATCTCTACCATAATTATATGACCACAAGATGACATCTCCAATAAATGCAGAAAACCTCAATTATATTGATCAACTGAAGGGAAAGAGAAAAACTCACACCATTAAAGTTTAAAGCTTATTATAAGGGAACAAAAAAAAGATATCTACCCTGTAGTTTTTAAATTATAAGCATCTGATCATTTTTCTGCATCTACATTTTTAAAAACTAATAGAATTTTTCGGATACAATTTATTTTCTGAAGAAAAAATGCTCTTGGAAAAGACAGAAGTCAGAATCTTTTGAAAAGGTGCATTACATTTTATATCCCCTTTCTAAGGCCAAGGGTATTTTAGTTGAAGACTATAAATATTTATATATTAATGTTTTCCTTTTTTAATAAAACAAGGAGATAGCTTTTGGGGGCTTATATCTCTTGCATGTCCTACCCCCAAAACTTTTATTGGATGCTCACTAGGTGTCACACACAGATGCTGGCTAGGATTTGGTGTGGATGGGGAGCAGGAGATGTAAGAGGATGGGGGATGGAGATTGGAGGAATAAAGGTGAGGGGTCAAGATGAACAAGGCTCTCCCCTTTGGTCTCAAGGGCAGCCTCCTCAGAGAGACTCACCCTGACAAGCCTACAAGAGAAAATTCATCCTTCTCATCCGAGGCATCTTCTTCACAGCACAATCACAATCACAATCTAGAATTATCTAAGACACGGCTCTGCAAACTTTAAGATGCACATAAGTCTCATGGGACTCATTCAGGGAGTCTCAGGAGGAGCCTGAGATTCTGCATTTCTAACAGGCTCCCAGGTTGTGCCAATGTGGCTGGTACGTGAACCCAAGTTTGAATGGCCAGGTACTAACTAGTATGTTTCTAGGTTGTTTGGTCCTGGAGAATTGGGCTTAGAAAGGAGAATTATGCAGTAGCAGCTCAACTACAGACCCATTTGGTGAAGCTCCAAGCTTTCCTAAGAACATTTTGTCTACTGTTGTGGATTCTTTTGGTAATTTTCATGGCAGGATTTTATGGTATGGAACATACAGCTGACAATGAGGCACTTTGATTTTGCTTTTCTGTGGGCTGGACTGATGAGATAGTTATTTCTCGCAGGTCCAAGTCAGTATTAATTAGCAAGGAATAAGGAATGGAGGGGCCTCCACCCACCAAAAGTGACAAAGTTTATTGGCTAATGTGGGAATAAACCATGATTCCTGGTCTTTGAAATTTTTCAAAGTCTAGGGTAAACTCTTTCTAAAGTACTTAAAAATTAGTTATTTACAATTCCTTAACATATTAATAACTTAGGAAAGGACTAAGTGAAAATAAAATTATAACTTAATATAATTTGTGGGATGCAGCAAAAGCAGGGTTTAGATAGAAATTATTACCATTAAATGCATATATTAGAAAAGAAGAAAGGTCTAAAATCAATAACCTAAGCTTTTGTTGTAGGAAATGAGAGGAGGAAGAGCAATTTAATTTTAAAACTAGCAGAAAAAAATAAATAATAAAAATTAAAGGAAAAAAACAATGAACTTGACAACAAAAATAACAGAAAAAAAAAGACAAAAGCTGTTTTTTTGAGAAATTAATAGAACTGATAAACTGCTAGACAGGCTAACCAACAAAAAAAAAGAGAGGACACAAACATCAATGTCAGAAATAAATGAGGATTTATCACTATTGATCCCAAACTCTTGGAAAGAATAAAAAAATTATATGAAAAACACTATGCTCACAAATTTGACAATTTAGATGAAGTGAAACAATTCCTTAAAATTAAAAAACTACCACAACTTATACAAAGAGAAATATATTACCCAAATAATCCTATACCTATTAAATAATCAACAATGAAAAGCCTTCCAAAAGAAGTCACCAGGTCCAGATTGTTTCTAGCAGACATTTGAGAAAGAAATCATATCAATTCTCCACGATGTCTCCAGAAATTAGAAGCAGAGGGAACACTTCCTAACTCATGCCATAATACCAGAATTACCCTAATACCAAAGCCAGATAAAAACATTGCACTGAAACTATAGACCAACTGCTCTCATGAACATAAATGCAAAAATCCTTCATAAAAAATTTACACATTGAATCTAACAATATATTAAAAGAATTCTGCACCACAAACAAATAGAATTTATTCTAGGTATGCAAGGTTAGTTCAACATCAGAAAAATCTATCCATGTAATCCAACACATTAACAGACTAAAGAAGAAAAATCATATGAACATATTGATAGATACAGAAAAAGCATATGACAAAATACAAACCCGTTCATGCTAATACACCTTAGCAAATTAAGAATAGGAAAAAACATCCTCAACTTCATTTAAAAAAATTTACAAAACCTTCTAGCTAACATACTTAATGGTGAGAAACTAAATGTTTTCCCCTTAAGACTAGAAACCAGGTCAGATATTCCCTCTCATCACTCCTGTTCAACATTGTACTGGAAGCCCTAGCTGATACTATAAGATGACAAATGGAAATAAAGATTGTACAGCTTGGAAAGAAAAATAAAACTGCCTCAATTTGTAGGTGGCATGATTGTCTACAGAGAAAATCCCGAAGAATCATCATCAATAACAATAAACTTTTAAAAATAATAAGCCAGTATAATAAGTATGCAGGATATAATGATTTCCTATATTCCAGTTGTGAAAAATTAGAATTTAAAATTTTTAAAATGCCATTTATAATATTCCAAAAATGAAATATTTAGGCATTAATATAACAAAACATGTATAGGACCTATATACAGAAGACTACAAAACACCAATAATCTAAATAAATGGAGAGACATTTGTGTTCTTGGATTAGAAGATTTAATATTGTTAAACTGTCAGTTCTTCTCAACTTGATCTATAGATTTAACACGATCCCAGTCAAATCTCAGCAAGCTATTTCATAGATATCGACAAAGTGGTTCATAAGTTTATATGGAAAGGCAAAGGACCTGGCATAGCTAACACAGTACTGAAGAAGAAGAACAAAGTTTGAGGACTCACACTGCCTGGTTTTAAGACTTACTATAAAGCTACAGTAATAAAGACAGCATGATATTGGCAAAAGAATTGACACATGGATCAATGGAACAAAATAGAGACCAGAAATAGACTCTCACAAATATAGTCACTGATCTGTGGCAAAAGAACAAAAGCAATTCAGTGGAGAAATATGGTCTTTTCGACAAATGATGCTGGAACAATGGGGCATCCACATGCAAAAGAAAAAAGCATACAAGATCTTTCATTCACTATGCTTGGAATATAAAGAGATATAGCTACTTTAAAAAAACAATTTGACAGTTTCTTTAAAAAATACAACTTAACAATCACACTGCTAGTTATTTACCCAACCGATTTGAAAATTTATGTCCAATTGGGAACCTGCACATAAATGTTTATAGCAGATTTATTCATAAATTCCAAAAAGTTCTTCAATAGGTGAATAAATAGTGTACATCCATACAGTAGAATATTATTTAGTAATAAAATGAAATGAGCTATCAAGCCATGAGAAAGCATGGATGCATCTTAAATACATATTGCTAAATGCAATGAACCAGCCAGGAAAAGCAACAAGTATGTATAATTCCAATTACATGACATTCTGGAAAAGGCAAACCTAAAGATATGGTAAACATGAATTGCCAGGCGTTCTGGGGAGAGGTAGTTAAACACGTAAAGCAAAGGGAATATTTAAGGATAGTGAAACTATTCTGTATGATATTATCATGGCGAATAAAAGACAGTAAGCATTTGTCAAAACCTGGAGAATTTGCCTGCACGAAAAGTAAACTTTAATGGATGCAAATTAAAAAAAACATTTAGGAGGTTGAAGAATCCCAAGATGGAATGCAGAATATGATAAAAGAATCCTAATGTATCGCAAATATATGGAACCATCTCATTGAAGGAGATGAGTAATAAGTCACTGACCTAGGTGACTTTGGAAATGAGTAGAGTCTGGAGAATTGAAAGTAAAAGGAACTGTGCCTAAGCATTGTATCCTAGTTGATAAAGTTGATTCACACAGGAGTATGGGTTAATCATTCTGATAACACTATGTATATTCCCTGGAATGGAACAATAAAGTAAATGGTTAGTAAATGGTGAGGGCCAGATGTCCCACTGTTGTTGTGGAAGGTTACAGATAAGCAAGGGCAGAAGGTTATGTGGCAACAGATTGGATTTGAAGACATCAGTATGAACTAATGTTTAGCTTAATATAGATACAGATGGATACATATTAAATCTTTCCAGATATGTGTATATGTATGAGTTATTATTCATATACATTTCCCCCTTCTCCGTCAGCTTAGAGGTCTGAGAAACAATAAACCTCAGTAGCAATGAGCACACCTAGCACCCAGATCTTGGTTTCTGATACCATTCTCCAGTAAGAGGAACCAGGGCTCCTTGGAGTAATGGCTGGTTCTAAGACAGGAGCTGAAAATATAGCAGATGAGTCTGGAGTACCCTGTAGTGGCACAAAATAAGAAAGCATTCAAAATGTAAAAACAAACAAAATATAAGTGCACACACACACACACACGCACACACACATACACACATGCACATGCATACTGGGTGTTTGCCAAAGGGATACAAAAGCCAACCAAAAGAGCTCCTAAAGCTAACACTGGAACAATTTGAGATAGATGATAAATGGAGAGATTGATAGATGATAGATAGATAGATAGATAGATAGATAGATAGATAGATAATAGATAAAATAGTATTGGGTTACAAACCAAAGTATAAAAATAAAACTCATGAATCCATACTAAATAATAAATGATTGAATAAACAAACACATGGATAAATGAATGGGAGAGAATAGAAAAATCTCCAAGGCAGAATAATTTAAAATAATCTTTGTAGATATCCACCTTCAAAGATGGGGAACATAACTCCCCACTCCTTAAATGTGGGTGCACATATGACTTTCTTCAAGAGTCGAGAGAGGGAAAATAAAACAAAGAGTAACTTTACAGTGGATAAACAACGCACAGTGCTTCAGACAGTTGGTCAAGGTCAACATCAACAGTGATAAGTAGTATTGCTAATAGGAACTCTTGATATGATCTCATGAGAATGGTACTTTATGGTTTTCCTCCCAAAACTACATTATTTTAATCTAATCATGGTAAAACAATAGACAAATCTTGATCAGGGGACAGAATTCCTTAAAACTGTCAAGGTTATTAAAAACAAAAAAAAATTTGAGAAACTGCCACAATCTGAGAGAAGCCTAGGGAGATATGATAATTAAACGTAATGTGGCACCCTGGAACAGGAAATGGGCATTAGGGAAAAGCTGAGGGTATTTAAATAAAGTATGGACTTGAAATAAGAATATTACTTAGATAAGAACAATATATCAATATTGGTTCATTAATTGTGACAAATGTATAATGCTAATGTAAGATGTTATTAATAAGGGAAACTCGGTATGTAGGGACTCTTTGTATTATCTTCAAAATAATTTTATAAATCTACAAGTTTTCTAAAATAAAAAGTTTATTAAAAAATACTGGCCCACTTTTATTCCTAGGAGTTGTCCAATAAGCTAACCAAGAATTTGGGTAGTCTAGTTTATGCCCACAAGTACTTATTAATACAATTGCAACATTTATTCAAATAGCTTATAGATTGATTAAATCTGCATGCAAGCAAGGAGAATAAATTTAATGCTCTGGAAAGACTGAATAAAGATATGCTACTTAAAAACTTGCTGCATAATTATGACATGATGCTATCAAAGATTATAAAAATTATTGTAAAAATCCATGAAGTATCTTTAACTTCTTGTACCATTTTAAAGAAGTTTAAAGAGAAAATGTTCATAGACAAAGTTTTATGGCTGTTATTCATACTTCAGAGACCACACAGGACTGTAATCACTGTGACAGGGCATTGGTCCTACCCTAAATGACTGGACATTTATACGTTTTAACTGCTTTTGTAACCAAGCAACTACTATGTTGTCATCTTCCTTACTACATTCTAAAATTTTTAATTATGTATAAAAAAGTTCTTTGCACACGACACTGTTACATGCATGAATCAGAGCAAGGCCGAGAATGTGAGCACTGGATTGTTGTCACTCTCCAAGTGCTCATTGTGCTGGTATCTGATGGACTCATTCTGATAGAAAGTGCTAAACATCTACTAAACAACTAGAATACTAGTAGCATATCTGACTGTCTTTGGTCTTTGCTTATAAGGGAGAATCTATTTAACTGCCTAGTTGCCAGAAGTTCCACAAATAGTGAATATTTCTCCTCTATAATCTGTTTAAAGGCAGAGACCAGAGATTTCCTGAGTGAATTGTCCCTTCTGAAAGGAATACACGACCTGAGTGTCAGGAAGCTTTTCTCGCCATAACAGATGAACGCCCACTGTTGGCCAAGCGTGATAGAAGCTGGGCCCTATCATTAATCATACTTAAGGCAAGCAAACTTCCGAGTGTCCCTTTTACTTGACTGGTGAGTCTACTGCAAGGGACTTCCTCCATCTGTGCCTGGCATCCATTCTACCAATTTTCTAAGTGCTGGATGTGTGTTAGCAAGTCCATCCATGTTTCTGTGGATTTTTAAAACTTTGGTATTAAAATTTTCTTCAGGGAAATTTTTTAGTTTCCTAAGAAGTACAGAAGTGCCTTTTCAGAATGCTGGAATTTTTATTTTGTTTTGGAGCAGGAAAAGCGTGAGCGATGTTTTGAGTGTGTGTGGGTAGACAGTGGTAGGAATATATGTGTTCCCAAGAACACTTTGGCTTCCTAAGACTTTGCAAGCACTAAGGTAATGCCGGCCCACTTCTGGATTCTCCTACTTGAGGCATTTCTTTGCCTGATTAGAAAATCAGAGCCAAGGATGAGAATGTGTTCTATTTATTGAGAGAAGAAAGTCTATTTGTATTAGACCCGATTCCCAAAGCATGTCTAAAAATTGCAATCTATATTGCAAAATGTTAAAGGTAAAATGAATCTTAATCCATTTTCATTTTAAAACACAGATATTATGTCATGAAAAACTTTTAGGACTAGAAGAGAATGTTGCGAAGGATGCAACAACATGTAGGGTGTCCATCTCTAGAAGGCTGAAATCTCTGTTGAAACCTTTGTAGACTGTGCCCAACTTTTTCTTCCCAAAGGCTCTATCTAAACACTCAAATGGGGGGCGGAATTGCTAATTCATTTGTTCCAGGAGTCAGTGAGACACAGAAGGACTTTGAGTACAAATCACAGTTCACGGTGCCGTTCGATAGTACTTTTTAGTGTTTGAGATTAAGTACAAAACCTTTCTGGAAGTGACTTATGTCACTACTTCTGTGTCACATGTGGGAATCCTACTAATGAGATCTTTTACTTTTTTAGATATGTATTTTTTTGTGAAAATCGAGATATTATTTCCTAACAGGTGAGAATCTATGCATTTTATAGATTCTGCTGAGTCAAGAATTCATTTTCCTTAGAAGCTCTTCTTATGTCATTTAAAGACCTCAAAGATAAAGGTATTACACAATTGTCCACCTAGAGAAGAACGCACTAGAATAACTCATTAATATTTTGCATTTTCTTTCTGTCTTGAAATTTCTCATAGATGATGTCCTGAGTTTAGAGGTTTATTTCCCCTGGGCCAGGCTCCATGACAATGTAGACCCAGAAAAGTAATTTCCTCTTAGAATAGTAAAACAATCTAAAATAGAGCATTAATAAATTACAAAGGCTATAATTTACGATCTTGTGGCCGTGCATTAGAATAACTAAAACCCAAATTCTGACATTCTTCAGCAATTGGTTTGCATGCAGTGAGAAAAAAGGGAGTGAGCAGAGGGCGTGGCTCATGTCCTAGCAGACATTCTGGAAGGGTCAGAAGAGCTGGATTCATCTCTAGGTTAGCCTCAACTGGCAACCATAAATCATCTCTGAGCTTCAGTTTTTATTTTCTAAAAATACAAGAGTGTGACCAGATGAGTCTTGAGGTTTTCCTGTTTTAGAATTGTAGTTCGGCATACGTATATTTGAATGAACAGTTTTAAGTCAGTATCATCAAGTTTGTAATTGATGATTAAGACAAACCTAGCTCTCAAATTCTTCTGGAATATTTTTTCTTTTGTGTACTTAATCGAAAATATTTAATAAAGCTTCCAAGAATGCCTCATTTGTCAGGTGATAATATTTGTTTAATAAACTAGGTGAAGAGATAGATATTTCATAAACATAAACATTTCCACAAAATATACATATTATTGTACAGTTGGTTTTTTTGATTTTTTTAAAGAGATTTTGCTAAATGATGTACGAAGGGGAAGCTATGCTCCTCCAAATGAAAATATATTTATTTGACCATATATGATAGAAATTATACACTTAATGTGTTTTATACTAGCCTGAATTTCATCATGAGAATAAGGTTATTACACCAGCCTTGGGTACTGGTGGGCTGAAGTAGAACATGTTATGAATTGAGGTGGCCTGTTTAAGCTCTCTAGACTCAAAGTACCTTAGGATAAAACATATCTTTAGGAAATCACTAATTTGAATTAACATTTTTTTCTTTTAAAATGGGAGAAAAAGGGGGAAGGACAGTAAATATATATATATGAAGCCAACCACAACCATTCACGTTTCTGTTTGAATTACTTTAATCTAACTGCTTTCTCCTTAGAGTTTATATGACCCGTTTCACTGAGCAAGAGTGGTTTTGAAGGAGAGTGGAAAAGAACATGGGGCACTTTTCTGAAGGGGCAAAAAAAATACAGGTGCCCAGCTATGTACAACTGGTGCGTAGCATGAAGGGTTCAGGTGTTTAAGGAGCAGAGGAAAGGAACACTTTAAAGGCTGGAATAAAAACATGTGTTTGAGAATGTTATTCCCACAACTATTTGTGCAGTGCCTACTCCATGCCCAGCACTCTGTTGGGTGAAAGGGGATAGTCCCAATTTTGGCTAGCTAGCTTTATTTTTCTCCAAGAAATGCAAATAAACATGAACAATGTACTTTCAGACACTCAGAGAGTATTCTGAATTCCAATGATTAAAGTCTCCTTAGTATATTATATTTTGAACTTTTAGGAAGAGACACATTAATAATTTAACTCTGAAGTGAACTAGAGTGAAATGATGTAGAATTAAAAGCATCACAAATGCTGCTAAAATATTTATGGAGACTGTATTTTGACTACAGAATTGCATTTATAGAATGATTTATGTCCTAGTTTCTGAGATCTCAGTTTACAAAAGAAGTCAAAGCTGGAACTAAATTTCACAATTATGTTTTTCATTATGAAAAAAATTACCATATGTCTTTTTTTTTTATTAATTATCACAATGATGTGTCTAGATGGTCTAAAATATTTTCAAATAATTCCTTTATAAACCTGTAAATGATTATGTTGTCTTTATAAGTTAAAGACAGCAATGGAACAGTGACATGCAGTTTTAACATAATAAATCCATCAAACAAGAAAAGGAAAAAAAAAAAGCACCAATGTTGCTAGTTACAGTGGTGCAGAGGGAAGGCATGCTCTAGCACAACCTCCCCTAAACTTTATTAATTCTGCATTGGTATACCCTGATTGCGGTAAATGTGTTCACTGTCTCAATCTTGTGAGATATATTATCAGTGCGCTTTTTTAATAACCCTCCGACCTTGCCTGCTGTTTGCACACACGGTTAGTGGAATCACAGCACTGCACATAATCCAATAAAGCTCCCACTACCAAAGATGTATGTAATCAGTATCTGAAAGAACATCCTCTAGGTTAGATTCAGTCTCTTTTAACTTGTACTTCACAAAACAAACAGTCTCTTCAGGCAGAAAGAAAATATGTGTCTGTCAAACAAAGCAAATATGAAGTCTGCAGTGTACTAAGACGTGCAGGCCATCAAACACATTTAATCCAGCAACAGCCTCTGTTTCACGGCAGAAGCAGACAGATATTTGGGGAAAGCTTACATGTTAAAAAACAACAACGACAACAACAACAACAACAACAACAACAACAACAACAACAACAAAACGAAACAAGGTGCAAGAACTCTCTAATTGGTTTAGCCTGCTCTAGCTATTTTGTTCTGATTGACCAGGGTGATGAGGATGACAAAGGTGCTGCTTTAAGTTATTCCGACTCTATTACCCAGCAGGAGGCAGGAGAGAATCAGATGCTGATGGGCCAGATAACTAAAGGATTCCAGCAAACAGTGCCTACAGATTCACTCCTAGATTCCAGAAGAGTTCGGATCTGTAAGTTACCACTAGCAGTGTAATCTACTTTCAATTTAGTCCATCTTGGCAAACAGTTCTTTCCCCTTCTTTATAGGAAGATAGAAGCAGGCAATGACAGTCAAGTAGTTCTTGGTGGAAAACAGAAAATCTAGAATCTCCTTTGTCCTACCGAGGTGCATATGATCATCAAAGAATATGGAATAGGGCGGAGGGCCAGGACAAAGCAATGTTCTGTACAGAATACGCTTCTATAACATCCTTCTGTAAAATCTCTGAAGAAATCTTTTGAGATAAATTTTGTAACTTCGGGTCTATCATCTTCTCAATCATCTTTAAAATCAGTAGGGTTTACTCATTTTTCTTTTAAAATGTGCTCTAAAGTAATTAATCACATAATCCTTAGATGAATGTTGGGATAAACCATGTCACTTGAAAATAGAGAAATCATCAATCAAATTCTATTTCATAGCAACACCACCAAAGTAATGTGTTCTTGATCCAACATAGTCAGCTTGGTTTGTCTTTGATAAGAATTCTATTTTCCTGTCCCTTTTGTGCTGTCCCATAACATTCCCAGTGCCTTTCTGTAGCTTTCAGCTCTCTTATGACCAAAAAAGAAATAGACTTCATAGAGGCATTTGTTGAGAATATTATAGTCTTTGCCAGTAGACAGATCCTCACATAAGAATTGTGTTTGGGTAAATGCAACAGAAGGGAATTTAATAAAATCTCATTTCCATTAAGAGATACATTCACATGCAAAGGCCTCCAATGAGAATTCTATAGAATCAGTGATGCTTTGATATTTGGTACAGAAATCATACTAGACTATTGGCATGATAGCTGAGAATTTCTGTGTTTCTATGGTAATTTATTTTAGATACTTTTGCCGTTATGGTTAAAATGAAATGTCAATTAGTGCATATAATTTAGAAATTACACTCAAGTCTTCCAGAATTTTAAGTAAAAGTCAGATGTTCTCCCCAAAGAATAAAAATTAATTTTCTCCAAATGAGCATTACCACATTTTAAGAAAACTTCTCTAATTCCTACTTAAAGACCAAAAGGAATCACCTAATTTTGTGAATTGGAAAGTATATGAAGCAACACATTTTTAATCACAGTTATTACAGAAAACAAATACACTTTATTATAATTAAAAAAAATATATGCCCCAAGAGTGATCAACCATGTAACCTAGCTGTCTAATAAATTTTTCATTGTGATTGACTAGTCCTTTGGGAAATACCACGTTAAATGTTCCCTGCAAAAATCAAGGAACTGGCTTGTACCAAACAAACTTTTTAATTTGCATTTTTTTCAGTTACGGTTGACATTCAATATTATATTAGTTTCAGGTGTATAGCATAGTCGGTAGACATTTATATAACTTACAAAGTGATCCCCCTGATAAGTCTAGTGCCAACCTGGCACTATACATAGTTATTATAATATTATTGATTATATCACTTATGCTGTACTTTACATCCCTGTGACTATTTTGCAACTACCAATATGTACTTCTTAATCACTTCACTGTTTTCACCTGACCTCCGAACCCCTCTCTCATCTGGCAACCAGCAGTTTGTTTTCTGTATCTATGAGTCTGTTTCTGTTTTGTTTTGTTTTGTTTTGTTTTTGTTGTTGTTCATTTATTTTTTTTTAAATTTCACATATAAGTGAAATCATATGGTATTTGTCCCTTTCTGTCTGACTTATTTCACTTAGCATAATATCCTGTATGTTGTTGCAAATGGTAAGATTTCATTCTTTTTATGGCTGAGTAATATTCCATTGTATATATGTGTAAAATGAAATGAAACAAAAACAAAACTCTTCGTTTGTAGTTGACCAAACTGCAAAACAAATTAGGCTCTACCAAAACAACTTTCTATGACAAATCTCAGGATACATATTTTAGTTATTTGATCCCTAAGAATTAAAAAACATTTTTTCAATAGTGCCACCCACACATTATATGTCATCTAGGCACTTCGTAACCTATTTCTGACACTTCTCTCTCTTTTTTTTACTCTCTTGTAAGAAACAGCACTAAAAACATGGTTATGTTTTAATACCTTCAGTGTTTTAAAAAACTGTTCGGATTTATCTTGGAACATTCAAAAAGACTGTTTCTTCAGGAAATTCATTTCTAAAGAGAATTAGAGCAGCTTACGCAGCTTCTGGTCTAAAATGAAAATTACCCCTGGGGCCTGGGAGGTGTGGACAGAAAGACACAGGCGGCCTTGAAGATAGAGGGAAAGGCAATGGTGTGCAAGTCACTTCTGTCTGCCAGGAAGTCAGAGTTCCGGGGGGAGCAAGGCCAGTTAATGGCCTTGCAGAGGGAGGCAATGATGAAGCAGAAAAGGGAAAGGCAGGTTATTTAACATCTCTGAGGATAATAAAGCCCAACCTCTCAGAGCAGTGAGAAATAAACAATACGTGCAAAAGATCTGGCATATTTTAAGATCTTAACAAAAGGTTACTATTATTGTTATGGCCATTAGTTAAAGAGAGTTTTAACACACTTAAGATTTTATTTTTATGTCTGGGGAATAATCATGAGAACAGACCAGAATGGTGACAGTCGACTGTCCTCTTAGTGGAGACTAAATAAATGAAGGACGATGGAGGAGACTGGATGGATTATTGAGGAAATGTAGGCTTTCTCTTTCTGCTAGAATAAGACTCAAAAAGCTAAACATGCCAAAGCAATATGAGGGGAATAGGGCTGTGAATGTTTCTGCAATGATGAGGGAGTTCATGGCAATACGATGAACTGAAAAAGTACTTACAGGTACCTGAGATTATCTTGGGATCTTATTATAAATAAAATTTCTATTGTATTTGTTTAATTTATTTATGCTTTAATGTAGCTTACTTAAGAAGAGGCAACTGAATTTATACTGAGAGCTTTTTTGTTACTTCAGTTGTACATATTGAGGGTATTCATGAACAGTTACCTAAAACGTGACTAATATACCAGCTATCTTGTAAAGGAAATCCATCGTCAATTGATTAATTTATTCAGCAAATAATTATTGTGGGCATCTTATACAGGAAGCACTGTACTGGAGCCTGGGGGCAGGGGTAGGGTGGGGCTAGGGGAAGTTGAGCTATAAAGATGTCAAACACAAGTAGCCAAACTTTAGGATTTCACCACCAACAAAGTGTTTTCAGTGACAGAAATGACAAAGATTTACTAACTTTCAATGTTAAATGAGTACCTGAGCAAATATGAAATATGATTTCTATCTCAATATCACCATTTCAGTAAAAGACATTAATGCTAATGAAATTAGAAGAATATCTGTGAACAAAGAATTGTCCTGTAAAGAAAATAATTTTTGATTTTTGAAAACAGTTTCATACACTTTCCTATTTTTGTGAGGAGCAGTAAGAACTTGAGGAGTAACTAGCACCCACCCTCACATGGGCACGTGAGGATGACTGAATTGGAGGCTAAGAGCTTACACTCTCGTTTAGGAAAAATAACATGTACATCAAGCCACAATATCAGAACTAGTTAGGGTCCCAAGTTCATTATTATCCAATTTGAATATGGATCATTTTCATCTTTAACCTGGAAGACAGATAGGGAAGGTATGATACTTGCTTTTTTTCAGTGGAAGAAATCAATCCTCAGAGAGGTGCAGTAACTTGCTTGAGGTTCATATAATTGAGAAACTATCACTAGAACCCCACTTTCTCAGTCCAGGAGTTATTTCATGTGCTGCAGTGCATGTATGTCTGGCAGGCCATGACTTGTAGAGAAAATAACCATTCTCAGTTTCTGGACACACAGTGCCATCACACACTGCCATTAAGATGGTATATGTATGGAAGGAGAAGAATGCCAACTCATACCTCTTGCTGGAAACCTCTGTTTCCTGAACTTGCTGACCCATCCTATGTCCTGCTGACCCATTCTATGTCTCACTTCACAAGGCCTCTGCATTTCACTACACATGCAACTACTGTCATACTGAACAACAGAAAAATAAACAATTTTGAATGGTGCTTGAGAATGATTTCTTAGTGGTCAAAACTTCCTTAGCTGTGACTCTGATTTCATGGTAGCTCTAGATTACTTAAAAGAATTTGGCGAAATGAGTTTCACTGATGCTAGCTCCTGCGTTGCTCTGCAATCCCCTAGGTTACTGAGGGCACCTGTGTCTGGGTAATCAGACTGATTTTACTGGAAACTGAATCATTTCTTTGAGGAGCACTCAGCCAATATCATTCAAATTGGAGATTCCACTCTTTAAGATACAGAAAAAACTCGCTCTCTTGCAAATATCCATTTCTGAACAAAATGATTATAAAGGTAAATCATTAGATAAATGTAAAATTGTTTAAATGACAGATAAAGCACCAGAAAAGGCTTTGAGTTTGCACGTTGGAATCACCTGTTCCGTGTTTTTCTTTCTTTTATTCCACTTTCTCAGCAATCTGTGTCCTAATGGCTTTCTCAGCAATTTTTAGGCACCTATGCAGAGCCAGGCACACTTCTAGTCTCTGGGGTTACAACAAATGTAGAGTGTTAGGTTCCCATTAGAAGTCCACAAAGGCTGGTGAATTCACCGACACCCAGCTGTAGGCTCCATGTCACCACTGGGCTCTGCCCACTGACAGAAAGTTGGGCCTTAAAACTTTTTGTCTGGCCTCTAGTTCTCTCACCAGGAAAGCAAAGAACTTTGATTACAGGACCTACTTGTTTCCTTTTAGATCAAATGTTTTTAAGAATTCTATTTTATTCCAATTTATTTTCTCTGTGTAGACCACTAAAACCTTAAAATTTTTACATTAAAAATGACTTATTTTGTATTTTTTTTGTGGTCAATGATTAAAATGTTTAATTTAGAAAGTCTTACTACAATGAAACTATACTGCTTCTCTTCTTAAAACCCATTTTCTGAATGTACAAATAATTGCTCTGCTTTCAAAGTTTTTCTACAAAATTTTAACCCCATATGGAAATTAATCATTGTGACAACCTTGTTGAATGAAAACTACCATTTAAAAACCTAATTTTAATCATTTATTGAAATACACCATATTTTAGAACTTGTTTGTCTGGTTAGGTAAACAAGATATGAACTGTGAGAATTCCATGAATATTGTTCATTTGGATACTACTTTTGAAAAAGTTCCACTGAGGATACAGAAATTATAAGAATAAGAAGCAGGCCATAAATTGAAACCTCAAAGAAGACATCTGATTGACTTGCAAAATAATTGGTATCTTTCTACTTAATCTACATTAATGTAAACAATAAATCTTCTCTTAAACAAAGATTGTGTGAATCTTCATTTATCTTTTATGACAAGAGAGCAAAGGTTGTAGTTTAATGAATGGAAAGAAGCAACAAGGTCAGTTTTAAAAGCCTCACAGGTCAAATGTCTGACATCACTGAACATTAAAAAAAAACAAAAGCCCTAACATGGTAATTTCTATTTTAGTCAAACCACCAGGGTCCAGCTGAGGCTTCAAGTAGAAAGAAAGAAAACACCATAATTTAGTAACATAGAGACGAGTGATTGGAATGACTATATCCTTTTAAGATGAATTCACCAGCTTTTTAATAAGGTTGAATTGGGTAGATTTTAAAATAATTTTGAAGCTTTAAGTTTTGACAGCTGACAACCAACCCTGGCATTAATAAAGGAATTAGAAAAAGAACAGCATATACTTTTACTTTACATATGCATTGATTTCCCCCCAAATGGAAGACCCCTGTCATCTAAAAAGGTTATTCATAGATCCAAAGAGCTGATCAGGGTCATTAATAACAATAGTAAACTGATCATCGTTCCAATGGGAACTGACAAGTTTCTTTTCAAAGTGGATACTAATGTATTGATGCCTGTGAAGTTCATTACAGCAGTAATAAATCATTAGTCTCTGCAAAATGATTTATAAGTTGGTTGAAATGCATTACAATAGACTGCCAAGGAGCTTTGCAGGCACAGGAAGGCTCTCTGGTGCTTCTACTAAAATTGTGATGTCTTAGAGTAATTAGACAGTAACACCAACAGCAGTACTACAAAACCCACCATAACTAAGGTGGTTTCTTGTTTGTTTAAAAAGCAAGTATTAATTCAGCACAACCTTAGTCCTGCCTTGAATTATTACTAAGGTTTTAAAAATTATTTTTTTCTTTGTTTATTCTATAAAGGTTCATTGTGACCCTTGCTAATTAAATTTATTTTAGCTTTACCAAATAATGCTTAGAGCATTTCCAGTTGCAATTACTCCCTTAAGATTATTTGCATGCATAATAATATGCACAGTAAATACATTTCAAGCATTCAACATTATGAACTCACTGTAATGAAGTGATTCAAAGCTGAATATGGGCTGAAATGTTTATTTCCAAACCTGTGTAACAACGTGTCTTTAATAATTCTATAATACTTTCGAAAGCTTAGATGTGTTTGCAGGTACTATATGTCCCCCAGAGTAAGAGGAGAAATAAACTCAAGTTAAAACCGTATTAATCTTTTCCAGAAAGTAGAAAGGGGTTTCTGATAGTAAGGGTAGTTCAGCATTACAACAAAGAAATGGGTTTTAGATGGCATCTATTTAGTTTGGATGCAGACTTAATGAAAGAAATCATTATATCTTCTATCGTTCTTATGTTTATTGAGAAACATACCAAAAGGAGTAATTTTATGGTTACTAGTACCCATTTTAAATAGAGCTCTTAAAACATAATTTTCTTTGATTACAGTAGTTTTATTGAAATCTACCTGCTGCTACTCTGCTACTTCTCACTGAAAAAATGATACAAGTGTGCTTATGTCCAAACCATCTCCTTTCAGGGAAGCCTAAAGCTATGTGTGAAGTCGCATCTCTTGCTGTATTACCTTTCTCTACAGTCACATTGGCTGTTGAACTTGTTCTCACAAAATGAGACTGTTCAGATTGGAATAATAATTTATTTGGCTATCTAAAGAGTTTTATTATGTTAGTGAAAAAAAATGCCAGTATGCCTTGCAAATAACAAATAGTACCCCAAGTAGGTTTCACTTCCCATTCATTTATCACCTGACCTTGGCTGTTTCCACGACTTATTGTTGTCACTTCATGACAAAAACTGCTCAAGCCCATAGTTAATGAGAGCCAGCCTGCTTTGGAGTACTGCAAGGTAGTCTAGTGTGTTGGCTGTGTGGATTTTCAGAAGTTAATTCTTATATTCAATCCCTAGTCTATGTTTCAATGAGGCCTTATAACATTGACCCTGTACTATTTGGCTGTCATTTCATTAATGCACATATAGTATATTTTGAAACCTCAATCAAGGCGATTAACTAGAGTAGGACATTTGCAACAAATGGGTTTTCTTTGGGCTATTAAATCTACAACATACTCTTGACATGGAGACCTTGAATATAATTGCATGTTGAAGTTTTAGTGTTTTCACACATTCGTACGCGTGTCACAATTTATCCCTGATAATTGTCCCAAAGTACATTCTACCAGTTGATTGCTACTGTCTGGTCTAAAACAGGTAAAGACCCTAAGAAGTTTTAGGAGAGAGCAACTTTCTTACTTGGCTCTGTTTTCATCTAGATATTTTCAAGTGGACTCTTAACAGCCGTCACTGAGTATGACATGCCTGGCCTGTCAACCCACATACCTTACATTCTTAACACTCACTTGTGAAAGTACCAGATATTGAAAAAAGCTATAGCAGACATGAATGCCATAAAGTTTAATTTAAAATTACAACTAACTCTGATTATTTTATCAAGTTGTTTCCTAAATCTATTATTTTCTGCTGTAAAAGATAGTAGTTGAAAGTGCTGACACCACAGTGACATCAGGGAAAATCAGATGCCTTACAATCAGGGCTACCTGTGGAGTGTACATATCTCTGAAGGGGTTTTTTTCATAACTGAAAAGTAGAAGCCATGATCAGTGACAGAGAGAGCACAGATTCTGCCTGTGGTTAAATAAAAATCCACAAATTTGGCAGTTCAAAATAATTACTCTTGATCAACTGAAAAGACAATAAAAATATATTCTTCGGACAAATGTTAAGAGTGACGATTATGTATGAAAAATATTAATTTCTTTGTATTAAATTTGTATTTGAATCCTGTTGTTTGTAATAGGTTTGTGATAGATTTTCTCGAGTTTTCTAAGTATACAATAAAATCATATGCAAGTAAGTACAGTTTTACCTTCTGTTTCCCCAATGTTTATATCTTTAATTTATTTCTTTTATTTAATTATATTAGCCAGTACTTTCAATGTATCTCAGGTAGTTGTTATAGGGGGAATCTTTGTTTCAGTTTTTACAGTAATGAGACTGATTTTCTTGCAAACATGACTTTACTATGCTGAGATAAATGTATTCTATCACATTAAGGAAGTATCCACAGAGTCCTAGTTTATGTTTTAAAAATCAAGAATGGGTGTTGAATTTTGTCAAATGCTGCTATGGATTTATCATATAATTCTTGAAATGAATGCATTTCTTAATATTGAGCCACTTTTGCATTCCTGAAATAAACTTTACTGGGACAAAATGTGATATTACTCCTGATTTCTGTTCGTTAATATTTTAGTTAGGCATTTATGTTGACATTCATTAATGAGGTTGGTCTCTACATTTATTTATTTGTTTGTTTGTTTGTTTATTATTATTTTTTAATTTTTTGGCGCAATTCCTGTCAAGTGCCAAGTTTTGCTATCCATACGGTACACACTTAATACAAAAAAGTTGTAATTCCACTCCCCTCCCCAATGCTTTTGAATAGTTTTTATTAGTTTAAATATTTGTTAGAATTCCTTTCTAAAGCCATTTTGACATGTTGCTATTTTTATAAAGAAGAGGGAACAATGTTCTCATGTTCATCTTTTGATATCAGTCTATTTTGTTCTTCTATCTTTTCTGCAATCAGATTTTTATAAATTATATTTTTCCAGATTTTTCAAACTAATTTACAAAGAATCAAACAATGTAATCTCTCATAATTCTGTGAATTCTCTTTATGATCCATGTTTGTGTTATTTATTTTGTGCTTTGCTCTTTTATTCATCCAATCTACTTTATTGTCTTTTCAAAGAACTGGAATTTCACTTTATTTCTACTGTTTTTATGCTTCCTAACTTGCTATGTTCTTCTCTTTATTAACACCTTTCTTTTGCTTTCTTTAAATTTATTTTGTTGTTTTTATTTTACTTACCTATCTTTTAAATAACTTACTTATTATATTTTAATACATCTTACAAGTTTACTGGTATAAGTATTTAAGGCTAAGAATTTTCTTATGAACAAAGCATTAGCTACATTTTATAGGTTCTGATATGCCATATTTGATTTTTAAATATTTGGAAAAGTGTCCAACCAGAGAGAAGATATGACAGAAGAAAATATCCTATTTATAGTAACAGCTTGATTATTAGTTTAACAAAAAATGTGCAAAATATATTTTAAAAAACTTTAAAACATTACTGAAGGCCATAAAAAAAGACTTGAAGAAATGAAAATACATACTACTTTCTTGAAGAAAAGGACTCAATATCATTTAGATGTTGATTTTCTATAAGTTAGTTTATAAACATTGTGTGACATTAATGAAAAATAGTAGACTTTTTTTTATATGGTTGTGCCAGTTTTCTTAAAGTACAAATAGAAAAATTAATAGAAATAGGAAGAGCAATGAGGTAGATTAGAAGTAATAGATGTTGAATATATTAAAACACTGTGAAAATCACAAAGGATTATTAGTATGGGAATAGGATGTCTAATAGAAAATCTGGAAACAGACTCAACTACATACATGAATTTACTATGTAATAGAAAGGGCATCTCAAACCAGTGAAGATCCTTTTTTTTGATAGGTGATACTAAGATAATAGGCGAGCAACTAACAAAATTAAGTCGTACCCATATCACCTCACCTCACATCAGGGTAAGTTCTAACAGTCTATAACAGAAAAGAGGAAATATGAATGGCTTTTAATTATATGAAAAATATATTAAAATAGATATTTTTCACTTATCAGATTGACCAAAATCCCAAAGTTTGTTAAAGCTAAGGGCAGCAGACACATCTATCTAGATAAGGACAATCTAAGTTGGTACAACACATATAGATTTTAATTTGGCATATTATGCATGTATATTTTTATCCAGAAATTACATCCCACTTGTACAAGGCCCAGTATTGCAGTATTGTTTGCAATAGCAATAAAATAAAAACAAAATACCTTGCAATAGGAGACTTCTTGATTAAATTATGAAGTATCAATACTATGGAACATTATGCAAAGATAAATAGAATGAAGCAGCTGTGTACTCATGTGGTACCAATCTCCAAGTAAAAAAAAAAAGTAGTAGGGGAGGGAATAAAAACCTATAAATTCTGGCAGGAGACAGAAGAAACAGCCAGTGGTTACATACTTTGGTGGTGAGGCGGAAATGGGAAGATGAGGGATAAGAGAGGATACTTTCTAATGTTAAATCATGAGAATGTATTTATAATTCAAACAAATTTTAAAAAGTTACAAACAATGATAAAAATCGACAGTAATACTATGAAAAAATTCATCAGCAGTATATAGACCTCTTGTTGAGAGTTTCAAGTAAGATTTTGCCTCATAAGAGGGAGCTTATCTAATGAAAGTTATGGTTTAAGAAGTGTACCCTATCCAAAAGAACTGTCTCAGTAAAATTTCGGTGCTCAAATGTCTTGCATTTGCTTTGATTAATATTGCTAACTGTATATTTCAAAATCAACTAAATGTACATTATTAGTTGCCAAGAGTTCACAATTCAAACTATGACTAAAGTGATCTCTTAACAACATTATAAAGACAAGGCTTCCAACTTAAAAATCTTGGAGGCTATATATGTTATGACATATGACTCACACTTTCCCAGATGGATATGTATTATTCACCACCAAAGGGTGGGTGTGAAAATGGAAAAATATTTTTTAAAAATTATTTTGGTAGAAAATCAGAGAAATGAGGTATAATCATCTTGCACATTTTATAAAACATTTTATGTCCACAATTTTGATAATCATCTTTTTTGGGGTTCTTATTAAAAATAAGGCATACTTAGTACTACATCAATTCATATGATAAATATAATTTATTATGTACGAAATATGGCTGGCACTCTACAGTTGAGGAGAATTCAAAGAGGAATCTAGTATAGCCATCACATTTAGAGAGCTTACAGTGTGTAAAGGACCCGAGAAACACATCAACAATTAATGGCAGAATGAGGTAGAAAGCCATTGGAGGCATCCACGATGCTTTAAGAGTACCATGGTAGGAGACAGACTAAGTTCACTGGAGAGCATCTTTTGACTGGGTTTCAGGAAGCAGAGGTCAGGAAAATAGAACTGTCCAAGTAGAATTAACTTCAAATGTGCAGAAGAGTATAGGAGGTATTCTAAAAATGGCAGTGTTTAACTTTTGTGGATACATAGGAAATAAATGGAGAAATAAAGAGAAATAAGGCTATAACAGGAGGTGGGCAGTGGCTTATATATAAAACCATAAGGAAAAGAGGGCCATTGTCATGTCACACAACTCCCAGAAGGATAGGGCCATCATAGAGCTGACTCCAGGGGGTACATACCACATAATGGCAGCTCTGCCCAAGGAGTATGTCTTTTATTAATGGAAAATAGGGAATCTATCAAAGATTCCTGAATGCTGAAATGATACAATAAGGTGATTTGCCTTCCAGTGGTCAACATACAATACAATATACAGATGATGTATTATTGAATTGTACACCTGAAATCTATACACTTTCATTAACCAATGTCACCCCAATAAATTTAATTAAAAAACTGGAAACAAATAAAAAGAATTATTCTGGTAATTTGTGCATAAAGGAACGGAAGGAAAAGAAACACTTTAGGACCTTACTATTCGTCTGAATGATTATCTCTCATTTTCTCATGCTTGAAATAGTTGTAAATCTCCTACATTGAGGTGCTGGCCCTTGGAATGTACAGGAAGAAATAACATGAGAGATACTGGGCAGACAGAAATAGGCTTTGGAGACCACCGAGTGGAAAACGATGATAATAAGACTTCAGATCTTGGTAATCAGGAGGACAACAGTGGTATGGGTGAAGTTAAGAGACCAGGTGTACTGAGAAAATTGTTAAACTTGAGGTGTTAGCAGAAAACTCTAGAGGGGTGTTCCCAAGTCATCTGAAGTCATGGAATTAAAGTTTGAAAATGAGAGTAGTGTGACACATAGATGTGTCAATCCCCTAAGTGGGGTGCAGGTGGAAACTATGTGGCTGGTTGAGATCACAGGAATGCAGACTCAGACCAGCAGAACCTTGGGTTGTTTCACATTTAAAGAGTGGCATTAGAGATGGGGCTGGTGACAAAGTGGGGAGTCACAGAATCACACCTAAGCAGGAAGGAATCTGAGAGATCAATGTGCTTGTTCCCTTAAACACAATGATTTCTAAGATCCTCTTTTTCTCTTTTTCCTTCCTCACATTTTACAGGTAAGCAAACTGAGGTCATGATGGGAGAAAAGTGAGACTGATGGTCTCAAGAGATTCATAGAAGAAGTATAGGATACCTTTGAGATTTAGGGTGGTGAAGAAGAAGAAATATTTGAGTAAATTGCAATCTTTAGGAATAGTTAATCATCTTTTAGAAAAATAAGAGACCTATACTCACTCGTTGGTAGGACATCAGCCCGATGTGAGAGGCTCAATAGGAGAAAGGGGGGAAGGGTCAAAGAAGTACAAATTAGTGGTTGATAGATGGTCACGGGGATGGGGAACATGACATAGGAAATGCAGTCAACAGTAATGTAATGGCTATGTGGAGAGCCAGAGGAAAGAGCAAGTAGGGGGATCGTTTCATAAACTATATAAATATCTAACCAAGGTACTGTATACTTGAAACTAATCATGAAATAAAATTTAAAATTATAATATAGAAGAGTATTGGAGGGTCATGCATACATTTAGACATGTTGGGTTTCTTTTTCCTCAGATTTCTTGTGATAAGATTGACATATAACCATTTAGACATGTTACACTAAAATGAAAATTTAAATAAAGAGAAAGTATAAGAGGAATAAGATGTCATGCTGTGTATTTTATATATTCAGCCCCATGCAATATGTAAGTTTGAGAATACCAAGGCAAGGAGAGTTCTGGAAACTTCCCTGCCTGGAACAGTGGTGAATGGTGGGGGGCGGGGAGAGGTTTCATCCAAGTAATCTGTCCCCCTCACTTCTGATTATTCCATTATGCTGCCTGTGTAGGGAAAGGAAATAGGTAAAAAAAACACAGAGTCTATTTAGGAGAGAGAATGTTTTTGTTCAGTAAATACGATTTCTTCATGAAGTGCAAATTAAACTTTGTTGTTGAACTAAGAAGTGGGGAGCTTGAAGAGATAGGAGTGGGGCTTGCATTTGAACATGATTTTAAATATAGAGCAACTCTACTTTTTGAATGTGAGATATATGCAGTACTGCTCTTGCTTCAGCAGACTTTGCCCTGGGAAGAGTCTAGACTGTGTTTTTGGCAAATAGTGTTCCACAGAGAGCTGTGGCTAGCTATTGTTTTTATTTACATATATTGGTTACCTCATGATATCACCCAGTTTCTGCCACCCAGTACACTTTCTAAAGCATCCGTATTCATAGCACACCATAGATGATATTAGATAATGAGACTGATAATGTGAGAGAAATAAAAAAAGCTCCATCCCTGGGCAGGAACCATTTCTAAAGAGCTTACTCATCAAGCTTTTCTAAAATTTCAACAATTTAACCATTGTTGTAATTGCTTTACTTTCTATATATCAGAGGCACACTATGCTGAAAGCCATTATCTGACATTTTGGTTCTTATTGTTTTTTCATTTTATGGCATGCCTTAGTGCAGAGTGAGGCATCTACACAATGATGGATTCAATTTCAGGTCGTAGAAAGTTCTGAATGAGGCAGATGTAAAAAGATTGCGAGAGAGAGAGACACAGAGAAAGAGAAAGAGGGATAGTAATGAGACATTTACTTTTCCACTTATACAAAAACTGCTTTCCTGGTAGCTTTTAGTCTGTTTTATTTTTCTAGCAGGCATTTTAGTGGTTAAAATAAACAAACATAAATTTGGACTGCCCTGATAATAAATAGATTGAAATTTATTTGGATTATTCTTACATGAAAGATGCTACCTATATTGTATATAAAATACATGAAAAAGGAATGTTTTCGCTTTGGGTTCCCTTAAGTGTCACATGGTCACAAGGACTCTGCTTGTGCAGTATTTATAGTACTGAGTAAACGGAAAGATTTTCCAAAATCACAGGAAACTATTAAATTTGATTCAGATGCAGCCTGTGTATGTTCTTCGCTAAATGTATGGATTGTATTACTCACATGGTGAGCTTTGGAGAAGTACTGTATTGGAAATCAGCTTTTCATTGTTTTAGCTTCATTTCTACATTATTTCTGTATGACCTTGGGCAAGTCACCTAATTTTCCAGTTCCCCAATTTACTGAACTATAAAATGGAGAGTTGGAGCAATTGTGGGGACTAAACATTAGGATAGCAAAGGTATAAGCAACCACAATGTAAAATGTCACATAACTATGTAATTATCTAGTCGTAGAAATAACTGGAAGCAGATGAATTTGGTGGTCCAATACTATAAACTTCAGGTCAAATAAAAGTATAAGTGCTCCAATTGCCATTTAATCCAGAAATCTGCTTTGTGTCTATAGTAATTTTGTAAAGTTATGATGGTGCATGGGTATGATCTATCTTTCAAATTGCCCCAAATTACACACACCCACCCACCCACACATACACACACTCACACACACACACACACACACACACACACATTGCTATAAATACTGGGAAAACTGAGTTCTCAACAATTTCATTTTCATCTTTGGCTGGCTAGAAGAAAATATTCCCTTTTTCCCCCAAAGACATTATCTTTACCTATTTTCTGAAATTTATGCCCATTTCCAGATGACATTCACTATTGTTTTGGGCCTAAGTGATATGTACATACTTCCTAAAAATAGTGCTTTCAAGTCTCTTCAAAACAGAAAATATAATTTTAAAAGCTATAGCACATAACTATTTTCAGTGAATATTGATATAAATTCTTTCTTTAATTTGCCACATGTTCAGTACAATTATAATAAGACTAAACCTGTTTTACATGGCAGACAGTAACAAAAACTTTCAAACATTTTATGTCAAGAGACAACTGAACATTGGGTTCTACTTTAAATTTGTTTAAGGTAAAAATGTAAAAGTATAGAAATGAAAAAAAATTAAATATAAGTGCATGAAGAAGCAAATTCAAAATATGCCCTGCTTCTTAGTTAACAGGTAAAAATAAAAGCCATCCTAATTAGTAGATGGGATTGTTCACTTTCCCTTTACAAACTAATGAACCATTCTTAACCTAAGATAAGGATTACTTTTTAACTGAATATAAATTGTATTTACTATAGTAAGACACATTGGTTTTGAAAACTTGTTTTACAAGAATGGTTCCTTTGTATTTAATTGCCTTCAAACCCTTACTAAATTGCACTTATGTGCTTTGAAATAGTATGGTGGCCATAATTCAAAATGTCTTTGAAAGATGAAAACTTTGCCATGCTACAAGCCAATCAGTCAGATTTGGGTTCAGGAATCTTTATCACTTGCTACAGTGATCTGTGCAGGTAGAAATATTATAGCATTTACTTTTATTAGTCCCACTTTGCAGATTAATTAATAAAAGCTCTTTGAAGTTAAGTGTCATCCAAGATGAGTAAGAAGTTAAGCTGAGCTTTAAACATAAGTTTTCTGGCTTCACATCTGGGACTTGTCTCATTTTATTGATATCGATTTTAGAAAAGTAGAAGAATGAGCTAAATTAATGCCAATGTTGACATAATGATACATTCTTAAAATAATAACTGATATTGGTTTATATGCTAATTATTTATCTTTCCTAATATGTGCATCATTAACCATTCGGGTTATTTTAAGGTTCAGATTACTTGCAATCTTATTAGATTCTAGTCGAGGAAAGTGGTTCTGCTCATGAGCCTCTGGTAATGATGTCACTTTCTTTGAGCTGGACTTCAGAATACCATCTTATCCCAATATATTTTTTTAAACTTTTTTACAGTACGTACTGCCATTTCAGTACTTTTGTCTATATAACAGGCTGGGCTCAGTACTATTACCTAGCAGGACCACATGACAAGTTGCATAACAATAGGCAAAAAATCCATTATTTACTTACTCTTCTGCATCATACAGGAAGAAATGCTGAGATTTATTACTGCAACACATTCCTGAATTAGGGATTGAGACATGTATTCTGCCTCAAGTAGCAGAAAGGCAAATAAGACATTTGGTCTTTTATTTGTCAAATTGTTATGTTGTTTTTCCTAGATGATAGCTCCGAAACCTTGTAATTTTTGTACCCTGGAGTTATTTATAAGACATATTCCTAATATTTGCTATCAGCCTGCTAGTAGCACCATAGATGGATTGAAATATCAAGGTATTTATATCCAAGGTTATAAAATATCTCTCTAAAGATAGAAAGTTCTAGAAGTTCACGTACATGAAATTGTTCTGCTTTTCTTAGGCTATGATCACCATTTTCACTAATTGTACTTTATATCATATTTTATAAACATGTTTATTTTAACTTAAATTAATATTCAACTTACTCTTGCTATGACTTTCTTATATAAATGGCAGAATTCAGGAATTTGGATGTAGAATTCCTAAATATTATAGAATTTATTAACATGTCAGAAAAACAATATCTGGTGTAGACAGGGGCTTTAGGACACATTCAGGAGGGCATAAGCTATATGTCATAAATGCATGTCAACCATAGGCATGATAGAAACCCATTGTATGGAAAAATTTATCACTCAAAATCAAACTGTAACATCCACTAAAACTCAGTAATGTGTTCTCTGCTTCTTTTTGACCTTCTGTTGTTGCTTATTTGAAGATCCTGGCAACTGTCAGTGATGGAATATTCATGAGGCTACAGTCATTCCAAGACTGAAATGTTAGATTCTGCGACTTTTTCATAGATGGCGGTAGAAGTGGGATTTCATTTAAATAGAAGCCTTTTTTTTTTTTTTTTAACACATCCTACATACGTGAGTCAGTAACAATTGTAGTTGAACCATGAATGTAATTTTCATGAATGATAAATCCTGCTTGCCCTCTTCCCCTGGATATTTCTACAATTTTTTTTCTTCTACTAGTAGCTTGGCAATTTGTCAAAAAAAAAAAAAAAGGCTAGCTCCCAATCGATTCTAAGGAGAAAACATTTTTAAGTTAAAGATTTTTGTGGTAAATATTCATTTTAAATTTAACACCGATTTCCCATAATCACAAAACAAATTAATAATAGGGTCCTAAACTATAACAATATCATAACATTTTGAAGATAAATATGACACATACATACAAATATTTTCAGGAATCTTTTTCCATTAAAAATCCTTTAGCTAGTAAGCACATGGTAAACACACACAGAATGTATCTCATAATTCTATGCAAATATCAGAAAGCGTTTCAATTTGGCTCTCTCAATGACTACATAGGATTATTATGAGTGTAATAGTTTTATGTTCAAGTGGGATTCTGCTGTATTAAATTCATTGTTAATCAAATCAGTCAAGCTCTCTCTGGAATTTCAATTTACACCTTTGTAGAATATTAGCAGTGATTAATGTTTGATTTATTCATATGTTTGATTACTTATATACACCTTTAAAAAGAAGGTCCTCACCTCTCAATGATGTATTCTTTTATCTTTAGCGATGCTTAACAACATATATTTTAGTCCCAATAGGTTATATTTAACTCTGGTAATGTAACTGTTAATGCATTAAAAATCAAAGCGAAACTTATTCTACAAAACATCTGGATTTGGAAAGCAAGTCATATTGTTTCTAAGTGTGAAGTATTTGTGATCCAGTAGCAGAGCATCATGCCAAAAGTTTCAGGAGATCGTAAGCAGTGTGCCCAAGAAAAAGGTCTCTGTTTCTGGGGGATAAAGGCAGCATTTGGGCTCACTCCACTGAATAACAAAATCATTTGTGGTCACTTCTGCTTGAGTCTAAGTTGTCCTTTCACCTCCCAATCTAGTATTTGCACATGATTCCTTTGCGATGGATACTGTAGGGGTGGAATCTGCTGGCACACTGAGCAGGAGTTAGAGGTACTCAACTCCATCCATGCCTTGTAGCTGTTTGACCTTGGGAAGTCAGTTGCATCCTCTAAGGTTCAATGTTGCAAATTGATTACTTAGATTCAGATTCTGTTCTCATTTATTTAGTATTTATTACATACTAGGTATTTTCACACATTTAATTTTGAGGTTGACTCTCTGAGGAAGGGAATGTTATTCCCTTTAAAGCAAATTGAGCCTCTGAGAGGTCCAGGGACTTGGCCAAGGAGACAAAGTCAGGGGGCAGCCCTGACCTGAACACAGGTCTTGTCACTCCAACTCTGGTGTTTTTTGCAGTAAACTCTGCCTTTTCTAATGACAGCTCCTGTCCTATTCGTATCACAGAGGGGTTGTGAAAATCCAATGAGAGCATTCAAAAAAAGTTCTTTGTAAGCTGTATAGAGCTGTAAAGTACAGGCTAACAAATCATTACCACACACTAATTGGTTAACAACACTAGTATAAGCTTCTTATTCTCTACCAGCAGACCAGCCCTCACAGACAATGATTTTTAGAAAAAAAATTAATAATCAATATGGGTAAGCACTCCCGGTTTTTAATTTTTTGGAAAGAATCTGGCATTAGACAGCAGTCTTTAAAAACATATTAAATCTATCTCTTTTGATAAGTGCTTTGAGACTTGCTCAAACAAAACGATATCTGAGTCTCACACACCATTGTGATAGAGTGCTCAAATATGAACTTCTCCACCTTGAAAATGAGAAAACTGGGTCAACTATGGAATTCACAAAGAAGCAAATATCACTATCCTGATTTTAGTTAAAGGAATAATAGAAGCTAAACAATTGTACTGAAATAAAGATTTGAGACTATCAGTTGGAAAACTCAGGTCCAGAGAAAACAATATCAATGAGTGTTATTAGCCGAAATCACAAATTTGTTTGCCTACATTGATATGTCAACAAATAACAACAAATATATTTTCAATCCTCTTTTTTTTTTTTTAGTTGGGCTATAAATATTGTGCCAAGATGGTCATTTTAAGAGATGGTCCTTATGTTGCTATCTACATGGGTAATAATTCTGTATAAAATTCTTCACATCTACACTGACCAATAATATCCCTATTTCCCCAGTAAGTGTCTTGCTCTGGGCCAGGCTTGAATTGAATAGATACTTAAGGACAAAGAAGTATCCACTGTTCACCCAGTGGAATAAATATTGGCCCAACATAATTCTTTCTTCAACCAGAGATTATGTTATCATAAAAATGAACTATGTACTGAATAGTCAGAAGCAATACATTATACAAAATGGCTATTAAAAATGTAATGCTTGGCATTTAAGTAATATAATTTCCATCCATACGTAAGTAGATGAATACATATGATACTACATTTTGCATAGCATGATAAATATAGCACATAAAATATTGTCTCTATATACATAATAATATAGAAATGCAGAAAATGAGTAGACAAAAGAAAATCATAAACTGAGTATATGAGCTCCCACTTTAATAGTTTCTTCTAAGCTGTTTTTAACTGTTTTCTCAATATTTGGTTGTTTACAGTTTCTATGAAACTAAGCAGAAGATCTGATTTACTTTAAATTGAAAAACTGCTCATAAAATATAACAATTTCAAATACGCACATTTAGTAAGCTGCTGACACCATCTATTCATGTCATCTGAGTGTATTTCTTGGGGCAAGAGACTTGCAAGGCAATACTATATAGACCATAATTTAATCATTGCAAATAAGAAAAGCCTAGGAATGAGAGGAAATGTGTATTTCCCCAAGTGGAAATAGCATACCTAAGATGAAGATGTTTAAAACAATAAAATTATATATATTAAATTGAAGATGATGCATAATGGGTGGAGGTTTTTTTGGTAAACATTTACACCTTTGTTGAAAGGAGTTTTTAGGAAAAAATAGCAAAGAGTAAGATTTAAAAAAAAAACATTCTTCTCTTTCATGTCATTGTCAACAGAATGTTTCTGTAATTCATATAACCAAGAAGGATTCTCCATTTTAACCTTATACCTTTATGGGATCAGTAGAATTTTGAGTTGTAACTAAGGTCATTCTTAATTAGGAACCAGTAATAGAATAGCTTATCAAATATTTTATTTCTTCCTTCAAAAATCCACATAGGATTGTTTGGTGACTTTGCTTTGAAGAAAGTGTCTTTTATTACTTATTTTAGTACAACACATTAAAATCAAATATCTCCTGTAGCAAAACGATTCAAGTCCCTGGAACTCAAATAATTTTCTAATAAAAAATGCATGAGACAAATAAATGCACTTTATGTTCCACAAGAAAAGGCAGTTTCAACAGGCTAATGCTCAGAGAAAATTCATTTTATCAACCAGCCATTTCATTCTTTGGTGCTGTTACAAGCTCCTTCCAGTTGCTAGGCAACCATAATTCATAGTACCTTTTAATGGATACTCTGCTACTGCTGAGAACATTAAGGTGAAGAGAATAAATGCCTTGGGTGAATCTTGAAATCTTTCATTATGCATGTCATTCTATTTCTGTAATGCTATAATGCTGAAATGTTTCTATGGCAGGAAACTGAGTTGTAGTAATTGCATATTCCACTCATATATGTTTTGTAAGCAGAGCAGCACGTACTTGTCTAAAATGAGTTATTTCAAACATGATTGAAATTGGACTTTTCTACTTCTAAAGGTAGTAAATAAATCTAAAGAAAGAAAGAATAGGTTTAGAGTAAAATGTCCTGAAACTTCCAGTAAGAATAAAGAAATCTTACAGCACAAATCAAAAGTAATCAAGCTGGTTCAAGCTTGATCAGGGTGGTTTATAAATATGTGGTACATACAAGTTAAAATATGAAAATACAACAATAGAGAGAAGCTTTAAGACAATCCAGGCCAACTTCATAAACAAGTTTATGTATGCTAGTGATATTCATGTGTCCAGGTTTTATTGAGTGCACCGGGTATATTTTTTATGTTGTTGCCAAATGGAAAAGGTATTACATATTAATATAGTTATATGTATCACACAGCATACTATTTTTGGTTTAATTCTAAATATTAGTTTATTTTTTCTAACATTAGTAACTTATCTGTACATTTTTATATATAGATTCATTTTATTATGTTAAAAAATAAATCCAGGGTTTCAACCGGGGCAATGATCATTAGAATGAGTGTACTTTTTTCCCTCTTTTTTCCTCAATGTGAGGTATATATTTCTTTCAGTACAAAAATAACATTTTTTTTTTTCTGATAGATGTCTTTTCCTTATTGCATTTCCTTACTGGTCATCATCAATTTCTGGACTGAAAACAAAACAAAACAAAACAAAACAACAAAACAAGCATGCCTCTATCTTCATGCGTGAATGAAAAATGAACAAGTCAATCAACTACCTACATGTTGATCCAAATCAGCAGTTCTTAACTGGTGGCAGTTGTAAGGGGTTCCTTTAAGAGAATCCGTTCTTTCATCTAGACCTACTAAATCAGAACGTCTGGAAAATGCATGTTGCAGGGAGATGTACTGAGTCTGGGACTCAAATCCAGGTTGAGAAAACAATGTCAAATCTGGAGGCTTCACCAAATCTAGAATTTAGGTATTGTGTTAGGTTTCATTTTGTATCACTGAACTTTAATTATAAAGATACATCTTAAATGTTGTTGGAAAGGTAAGCTAGTTGATCATATTATTTTGTCAAAAATGGGATATAAATCTTTCTGTTCTCTGGTCATTTGGATTACATAAATTCATTTTTCTTTCAATAGCTGCATGAATTACATCTACCACTTCACAGTAAAATATGGCTCTTTGTTTCTTCCTCATTCCATCCTTTTACCTAAAAATAATACTGAATATCCTTTCTGAGTGTTTGAAAATCCAGCAATCTTTTCATGAACTCCTATGAACTCTACTCAGTATCTCCTTGCTTAGAATAATGCCAGCTCTACTAGTTCTTGGTGAGTGTCACCCCTGTTACAAAGCTTTAAAATGACTTTGTACTACCCTCTGCTCTCACTAACTGCTGGCTGGAGGCCCAGCCTGAAGCATGAAAATGAAAGTCGCTGCCCTAAACTTAAAAAATACTGTTTACCTTTGAAAAAAATGCCTTTGAATGAAGCTTAACTTTTTATGAAAAGTAGAAACTGAGCAAATAGGATTCATACGGTCCATCTAGGCACTGACCACAGAAATTAAGAATTGCAGAATTAAGTCAGAGTAAGACTAGAGACCTTAGGATCATGATTTTGTAAAAATTGTTACTGTTAAAACACAGTATTAAATGAATGTTCCAAGATAAGTGTTAAGGAAATTTACTATATTACAACTGTGTAGTGGACTCTTGTTTTAGATGGGGTATTAAAATTGAAGGTCTTGGTCATATGCTATCATTAAAGATCTCATGGTAAATGTACTTGGTGTAGAAGGAGGCGGTTTAGTTGAAAGCTTCTGGTCAAATTCCAGCAGCGTAATTATATCTGATCTCAATTCCCTGTGTAGTTTCAACTGGATAAGGTATTTTTCACTTCTAATCCAAAATTCAGATATAGCTTTTCTCTGCACTGCTCAACAGCTGCTCCATTTCCCCCTCGATGGCATTTAGAACTGAACTCAGGTGGGTTTGCCATCAATTCTGGGAATATTCATCTTTGCTTTCCAAGTTTAATAAGGGATCTTTTTGAATATTGGTTAATATTTATGTTACTAAAAGCCTCACTAAAATGGGGTATACAGTTAATATAGAATTTTTGAATGGGAAGCTACCTAAAGGATCATCTCATATTGCATCCTTCTTGGGGTGCAAGTGTTTTCATGGAAGAACACTGAATTGTTAATGAGTTAACAAATATCCGGGCCTATTCAGTGGACTTAGAGATATCCAATTAATAGATTGCTCAAAGTTACACAAATATGTAATAACAGATCCAGAACTCTTAACCTTGGACCCTGGCTTGATTACCCACCCAGGGCTCATTTCACTATGCTATTGTGTTTTAAAATATTTCTAATGAAATGGATTCTCATATTCCTGGTTATAAAGATTAAATGAGCAAGTGGTGTAAAAATGAACCTTACAAGTAATGCCAAAACCTTATTTTAGCAATTAAGTAAGAATATGTGTTTAGGAAACAGGGATCAGATCATGCATTATAAAGAGATGTATGATGTGTTCCAATACTCAAATACACTGATTTGAATGGTTTTGCTATGAAAGATACTAAAATTTTGGATCCACAAAATGCTACACAATAACGATTTACAAAATTATTTTACATTGTTAAATGTGCAAATTTTTTGTATATGTGTTTAATATCTATCTTTCCTTCTAGACTGTAAACATCAAGATTGTAGACAATATACATATATATATATATATATACACACACACATACAATATACATATTTATACACGTACATATATACATACATATATATATATATATATATATATAGAGAGAGAGAGAGAGAGAGAGAGAGAGAGAGAGAGAGAGAGAGAGTGTGTGTGTGTGTGTGTACGTGTGTGTGTGTGCATTTCTATGTTGCCAAAGAACAGAGCTTAGCACTGGTTCCAAGTAGGGGGTAAAATAACTATTTGCTGTTAGGTTATTACAAAGAAGCACTTTTACATTTATTGTTTCACTCGACTCCAAACCTATTGAGGATTGAAGAACAATTTCCACCTGTGGTTGAGCTCTCCTGGTCCCTGGAAAACAGCATTTGCTGGCATTTTATTAAAACAAAATGACGAGCTCTACCATCAGACTCCTGGCAGGCTCATAGGCAGTAGCTATCCTCCAACAGTCACTTTTCTCTTTTTCTAACTCTTAAGCAGTGATGGCAGAGGTCTGAACATGGTTAATGACCCACACTGCATCGACTGATGATGCATATATCCAAAGTTCCCACAAGCTCACTATGATGTTGACATATTTGCCACATAGTAGGAGTTCAATAAATATTTATTGATGATTGAATAGAAATTATGTAATCAAATCTGAATGAATGGACAGAGCACGTTGTAAGGGAATGGAATAAGGCTCAAGGCCAGCATCTGGTCCTCATTCTTATTTTTTCATTAAGAGCTGTATAACCATTTAACTTCCCAGAACTGGGACTTTCCCATCTGTAAAATGGGGAGGGAGTTGACTACTCATCAACAAGTCACTTCACAGCTCTAAAGAATTGACAGGTTTGACTTTCAAACCCTTTCCACCCTGCAAAAGTGGGGCCTGGTGATAAGCAATATGACATTCAAATGGCTAGATCAGACAGCAGATGAGTGAGAAATAAAATTTCTCTATTATGTAAAATTATTTAATTGGTTATTGAATAATTTCAAATTATTTTATTTCACTACCACAGGGGAATAATTACATTTATTAGTCAAATGACTACTTTTCTTAAGAGTTTTCTCCTTGGAAGATCTTACTTCCATATACAGGTAAAGTTTCTCATTTGAAAAATTTCTAAGGTATCGTTTGGAAAAAATCTCTAATTATAGTTTACTAGAGATGTTTTGCTTTGTTTTGAAAACAGAAAATATCTTCGATTTTTATGTTGTCAGAGGATGACCAAGGTCATTATCAGTAAACTCTGTCTTCTTGGCTGGGTAAGATGCATGTATAGGTAGAGATTTTTTTTGGTCAACACTAGGCTGGGAAGGCTTCCTACAGGCTTTGCTGAATTTGCTTCCTGTTCTATAAATCTATCCAAGTTTCATGCTTTGTGTGGGGATAGATTTTTGTGATTGCACCGTTCAAGTTCAGAATGTGTACCACGACTTGCATTATTCTTTTGTACTGTCAAAAGTGTTGAGTTACAATTTGGATTCTCTTTTCCATTATGTCCCATTATCCAATCATCCGATTTTGATCCTATGGCAATGTTTATTCGCATTTCTGAATGTTCTTTATGAAGATCGGGCAATGTTTTGTCATAATCATGCCAAAGACTCTAAGTAAGAACAGTAAAGCATCGCATAATTTTGCCCTGCCAGCATTTTGAGGCCATTTTCCTTTTAATTACTGTCAAATTCAATTTCACACCTTTTCATTCTTTGTTTAAGGATGTACTTTTCTAGGGAATATAAAATATTAACTTATATTTACACTTTGCAAAAGCTTCCTATTAATCTTCCTCTGAAACAAATTTAACTGTAAGTTCAATATTAATTTGAAGTTGATGGGGATGACTATTATAGAAACAGATAAAATGAATTTCCTGTCAAGTAAACATGCTTTTTTAAACCTTCTATTTGGTCTAGTACTTGTATGGTAGGGGTCACAATAATTCAAGAAGAACATGAAAAACTAATATCTTAGTTGTGCAAGGAGGAGAGAAAGTGGTTGCTCAGTATCATTTATCAAAGTAAGAAGAAAAAATAAAAAATAAAAACAGAGACCCATCCAGTGGAAGGTCACAGCCAATAACATTTCTGCAAATAGAAAAGGATGCTGAAACATCAGATGTAAATTGCTGTTTGCTAAGAATTTTAATAGAGTTCTACGTCACATTATAAAATGTTTAATTGTAACCCCATTTTAATAACACCATCTGATTAAATGAAAAGACGCCTTGCTGATCGCAATTACAATCTGTCAAACTGCATATTTATTTACAGTTTGGTTTTCTAAAACCATAAGATAAAAAAAGAAAACTCTATTCAGCTTGTCAGGAAACTATAATTATTGTGTATCCTTCTGTCAGTTTCCGCATAAAACTTTTGGTCCTAAAATGGATCTAATTATATCTACATCAACATTTTTATAAACGCTCCATTTTTTTCTCCATCTCAGTGAAATCTTTGTCGTTAACTAGGAAAAACATATTCTCTCTTTTTAAAAGGCATTAGCCAGGCTTGTTTGCTTTCTTTCCTTCAAGATGTTATAAAATAAAACATCCTTTTCAAAATATAAAAATATTTGCTTATGTCCCTCTCTCTCCTGGCATGAGTTTATGAAAAAAAAAAAAAAAAACCAACAGTTTTTGGCTGTTCTGGCAATGCTGTGATTGTCTTAGATATCATGAAATTCCTTTAGTCTGTAGCAATGAAAACTTGTCTCTTTTCCTAACTATACTCTGACGTTCTAGGCTTAGGACTCCTCTACAGATACGAGCAGGAACAAGCTGCTGGAACTCCCAGGGGAAGGATTGGTCAATTGGAATATCTTTTCTCTGAGATCCTTCCTCACTTCTTCTCAACACCAGCCCCACTTGTGGTTCCCCTGCCCAGGTACTCAGTGGCTTCACCCTTCTTTGGGTCATTCATTTTGCCATGTACCCCATGGAAATGTCACAAATACTGGATATACATTGAATCACAATTGTTTTACCTCCTGTCCTTTTAGGGCCTACTTAGGTGAAAGACAAGCTAATTTTGACTATATATTCATGCTGAGATGTTCATAAGTGATAATGCTTAATATTCTTCCCACTTTGAGAAGCATAATTGTAGATGTCAACTAAAATCTAATATAAGAGGCAGTGAATTTGTTTAATGAGTACCAGGAATGTGGTTTCCAGCCATGAAGGTAGCACATGGGATAGTTTAGGACGAGGGGCTGAATTAGACCCTCCTCAGGCCTTACCCCCTGGTCCAGCTTTGATGATGTTCTCTAATAGACCACTAGTCTATTTCAGGTTAGTATAATCAATAACAACTTAGCATAAAACCATGCAGTTCCTGGAAGTTACAAACTAGTTATCCAATTTCTTACATGAAAAGCTTATATGAGGTAAATAATATGAATTCAATTCACAGCATCTCAGATACGCTCACTGTCTTCAAATCTGAATTTAGAAACTGGGAAGAAGAATTGTAACTTGTTAAATGTGAGACAATTACATGATCTTTAAAAACCCTGGTAGAACTGTGCAGAATCATATTAATGGGGGATCCAGAGGTTATCATTTCCAACCTTTTACATGTGGTCCACACATATAAGCTAAACATGGCACATAAGCCTTTATGATGCAATTTTTGCCCACCTGGCTGGCCTCCTCTCCATTCAGGCACCTTATACTTTTGCACCTATCTCCCACTTCCCAAGCATGCTTCTAGGACCTCTGTGTCTTTCTTGGATCATGCTGTTTCTCCTGCCTCGGAAGTCTGCCTCACTTGTTCATCTGGGTTTTGCTACTCCAAATACTGCAAACCTCAGCTTTGAAAGACCCTGGAGAGCCATTCCTGAACACTGCCAGCAGATTCATGAGCAACCTCTCCTATGTTCTTCATATAATTTGTTTATACTTCTACCAAAGCAAAGATCATAACACACACTATATTTGTACAGCTCTTTATCTGATAGTATAAGCTAGGTCCACAGTATCATTAAAAGGCCTATGCCTAGCACAGTGCCTGGAACACAGAACACATTCAATATATATTTTCCGACTGGATTAATCTACACATCTTATTTATCATTTTCTGATGGAGAATCCTCTTGCCTCAAACTGTCTCTTAGGGACAAAAATCACTTTTGCATAAAGCAGCCTGCTTAAGACATCGATAGTTCTATTTTATACAAAGTGTTTTTTTCATACGTGGTTGAAAATTGCCTACAGCTTTCTCTTCTTTTTCATCATTTTGTCTTCTACAGTTTTTCATTAACAGGATGACATTGGCTATCTTCCCTTGTTGAGATCTAGCAAGTCTGGAGATTAGCGACTTTCAGAGAACACACAAAGACTGTAGCTTTGTGGTTTTCGACCTTGGTTGCACAGTAAGATCACCTGGGAAGTATTGAAAAAGTACTAATCTTTGGACCTCACCCCAGAAGAACTAGATCAAGTAGTTCTGGGCTTGGGTCCCAAGCATTAGCCTCCGGATGAGCACTTAGGCTTGACATCATCATTCTTTTTGCTGCTCAAACAGTGGACCACAAACCAGAAGCTTCCACTTTATTGCTTAGGCTCCACCCTAGACTCACAGAATCAGTGTCTACATTTTAACAATCTCAGTGATTTCCATACACATTAAAGTTTGAGAAGCTCTGAATATGTCTCTTAATCTCATTTGGATCTCAAGTTTCCACAGTGTTCATCAGAAAGCAGATTTTGTTTCTGACAAATAATATGGCAGAGGAAGTGAGGTGAGACATACTGACCAGAGCCTCGGAGACCTTTTTGGCATCACTTTAAATTCCCCTCATTGTCCCACACTTGGGTGCGGTAATACCCAAATTCGAATTAAGATTTCTGGAGTTATTCCAATGGCCTAAGAATTCGTAGGCCTAAGAATTCAAACCATATAAATGTATATATGTATTCAGTCAAGTTTTTACAAGTCTATACTTTGCTATAGATGCTATTGAGAGTCATAAAATACAAATTCGTTTAATGGCATTACTAAATCCTTTGGATGTTACATATTATTTTAAATCAACGGATCTTAAAAGTCCAATTATTGCAAGGTTGGAGTAATCTGATAAATGTTTGAAATTAGAATATAAAAAGTTTGGAAACTGTTAGAGTCCAAGTTTTAAGAGCAGCCTGTCAAAGAGTGGGTAGATGTATGCTAGATCCTGCGTGAACAGAAAGGACAGGAGGTTTCAATGTCCAACTGGCTCTTTCTTCAGTAGATACTTTCTTTTGTCTACTAGGTGGTCCACATTGTGTTCAAGGATGTTGTGACAATATAAATTAGATGTTTGAGAACTTATTTTCTTCTCCTGGAATGCAATTTTGAAGAGCATGATTTCATTGATCAAAATGTATTTTACAAACACCTTTTTTAAAGGGCCTTTTTCCTTAACAGCAGCGTCCTATAAATTCTTTCCAAGACACAAATAAATAGACCTGTAGATGACTTATTTGTATTCTTATAATTTAGCTTATGTGTCCTCTGCCCTGGGTCTTAGCTCTAGTCTGAAGTTATTGCTGGTGTTTATCAAGGAGATCCAAAGAATAGTTACAAATGAACACAACCATAGTCAAGTGATGTCAGAGATCTGCAGATTAGTGGAACATGGATCTTGGACAACTAAAGATGCATCTTTTCCTAAAAATATTTCTACATTTAATTGCTTAGTAAAATATTTCCCAGTTCTCATTTTTTTTTCTTCAAAGAAACGCTATTCCCTCTAATGTATTTTGTAGTATTTTTTTTTCACTGTCAAATTACACAACTTCTTGGAAGCCTTCCAAATTCCCTTGGGAGTTTACTTCATGGTTTAACACAGGATGGCCCATTTGAAGCAGTTCCCTTTGAAAGCATTGAACGGGGACTGTTTTAAATGGGTCACTCTCAGTTTGGGACAAGGGTAGTTATTCACTTTAATATCTCGGACATGTATCTGGAGAGATTATTAGAAATGTCCAGACATTTCAAAGGCAATACTTGAAGCAGAATGGTAATATATAAACACAATCAGAAATATCTAGTTTTACTCTGAATTTATTTTAATTCTACACTATTTCTCTTATTTATTATACATATGCGTGTACATATATATTGAGAATATGTGTATTTTTTCTTACTAAATTTAGTCAATTTTGATAATTTAAGGGTTAAATTCATAAAATGCAAAATTATGTAAAATATTTTACCATAGATAAGCCCTCATTGAAAGTTATATATTGTTTAGCATTGATTAAACGCTGACATGGCTGAACATATGCCAATAATTCTGAACTGCAGTGGATGGTGATTGAGTCATCTCTGGGCAGAAAATAAAAAAGAATATATAATACACAAGTTCAATTACTTTTTAATTTAATACCCCTGCTACCACTCCAGCTAAAGTCACAGGCTTGAGCTAAAAAGATAATGAAATTTTGGTGTTCCAAAAGTATCTTTGAAATAAACTTTGGTTTTGCTATAATTCCTTCTAGTTATAGAACTCTATCCTGTTTGTCTCAAATTTAATGAATTCATATTTTGAAATCAAACAAGTGTGATCTACTTTAATTTATTCCATTTATGGAATAAAATAAAGTTTTCAAATAGAATGTTTTGCCCCCTCCTAGGCATCAGGATACTGAAGACTGGATTTAATTAATGTTACTAGTTATAATTAGCTTAGATCTTAAACTAAGATCAGTTCAAACTCTGCCTATGATTCTTTGAGCATTTTTTAAGGCAACGATTATTCTTTTTCCAAGGGTGGGATGCCTAGATTTTCTTTTTTTTCTTTTTTTCCTAGGGAGAAACAATAGAATTTCTTTGTTTCAAAGTAAGTTACTCTAGAATAGTTGTTTTCAAACTTAAGCATGCGATGGAAGACCTGAAGGTCTTAATAGAAGATAGATACCTAAACTCAACAGCCAGAGTTTCAGAAAGTATGGAGTAGATATGGAGGACTTTAACCAGTTCTCAGGTGTTGCCAGTGCTGCTCATCTGTGAGCTGCCCACAGCTCAAGAATGAAATTACTTTTCTAGATCCAGTGGGGCACATGACACAAAAATATAGAGTTTCTCTTTTTCACTATGATGCTATTTGTACCAAATAAATATATCCTCTCCTTTCTGATTATGAGCATGATGATCATGCTAGGCTGGGCCCTTTCCAATGTACTTTGGTCATACTTCAATGTTGTGGCAGAACTCTATCCATGTGTGAAACTCAAAGAGTGACTCAGGAAAAGAACGCTAAACTCTACAACTCCAATCATGTCTCCTTTGATTACAAATCCTCCATCTGTTCTCATTGACTAACAAATGAAGTTCAAATGCTTCACTATACATTCAAGGGTCTCTATGAACTGGCCTCAATCTAATATTCATCATTTTGTTTTCGTCCATTCAATTGATATTTGGTGAGAATTGGTTCTTTGCCAGGAATGGTTCAAGATACTCCCACTTTATGTGCCATTTCGCTCCTTAACCTGTTTTAAGATGTAATGGCATAGAATATTTTTGTTTATTTTTGTTTTTCTTCATACGTGCCTTTACCTGCATTATTCCCACTATATATACATACATACATATACATACATATACATACACACATGCACACACACACACACACACACACACACACACACACATATATACACACATATTTTTTTCTATGTGTAAATGTGGAAAATAATACCCATTTCAAATTATAGGACTTTATGATAGTGTTTATACAGTGCCTAGCATGGTGTCTGGCATATCATGTGCTTTAGATTAATGCTTGTTTTCCATTTTCTCTTCTCCTTTTCTTCATATTTAGTGTTTTTCCTATAGTGTCATGATAAAGTCATCTTCTATTTCTTTAGTATGACTTATTGATACACTGCTATCTTACTATGTAACTCATTAATTTCCATATTTTTACAGGAGTAACTGTCTGCTTTGAAGCTAGTAGGTGCTTAATAAAAATATTGACTGTTGCTGTTTTTAATGCCAATACTTAAAAATGAAGATTTTTATGAAAATCTATTCAAAAATGTGAAAAATATTCATCAACAAATTTTTAGATGCTTGTCCCCCCAAAACCAATTTAAATGTATCTGTTCAAATTTAAGTATAACTGAATTTTGCTCAAAGATAGCTTTCACTAAGCCATTTTTTTTTTGAGAACAGTATAAATCATATCCCAGTTATTGGAATGACAAGAGATGGAGAGAGAACACTGAAAGTGTGCTCAATGGAGTGGAGAGAATTATACATGACAGGCAGTCTACCTGGCCTTATCCAGCAGTTGACTAAGTCATAGAGACTGGCATAGGTAGTGTTTGTCAAAATGGTTACCCAAGGAAAACGGTGAAGGTCATAGTTCTAAGCACTGTGCTGTCAATATCAATGCCTTCTTTATCCAGAAGCAATGAAGTATGATGGGAAGAACCCGGGGCCCGTCAAGAGAGGTTGGCCTAGTTCCACCTCTGGTAGCCATATAAATGTAGGCAATCCTGAACACATCTAAGGATTGACTTGATTGCGTTGAGGAATGAAGAAATTTGCCTAGTGATTCACGTAATTTCCAGCTCAAATCTCCAATTCCGTGTTTGTTTCTCTAAGACTAACACTACGAATGGTAGAATTTCCACTTGCTCTTGCAGTATCTTTTTAAGAGAAGGTCTACATAAATCTCTAATCACTGCCCACTCTACATTTACAGAAATTATCTAGTTAGACCATGGTTCTCACTCAGAAGCATTTTTTCTCTCAGAAGTCATTTGGCAATGTCTGGAGATTTTTTAACGAGAGGGCGTGGGGTGCTACTGGCATTTAGTGGGTAGAGGTCAGGGCTAACATTGGCAACAATGCAAAAGACAGTATCCTCCTTCCCAACAAAGAATTATTCAGCCCAAAATGTCAATAGTGCAAGGGTTAATGATCCCTGATCTAAATAGTAAGTTAGATGATAACTTATCTGTGAGAAGTTATTTTCTTGCACTTATAATAGGTATGGGAACAGAGAAAGAGCTCAATATATGCTTGTTAGAACAACAACAAAAGGTTATATATTTTAAAATTATCTGATATTGCCAGCTCATTAATTATGCCTTTGAAACAAGATTGCGACGATCTCTCTAAAAATGCATCTATGACTCATGATGGATGACACATGGGCTGATTTATTACATGAAATGTCCAGTCATTTATTAGGACACATTTAGTCTTGTGTGGAAACAAGGAGTCAAGAGAGAAAACAAGAACCGTGAAGTGCCATTTGTTATGGTCATACCAAGCAGAATGTCAAAAGGAAACAGCCTGGGAGCTGAAGATTCCTCACCACCTCTTAAAGGTGTGAGGCTATAGTTAATTTTTTAAAAAAATATTAGTACATTAAATGATATGGAATGGTAATTTAATTGCTAACCTATTGATGCTAAGAATTAAATATGAATCAAATCACCTAAATGTCCATAAACAACTTCAAACAATATCCAGTAGATGTTCTACCCAAGACAGAAATGGGCAAAGTTCAAATTTCATAAACAATTCTTTAAGACATAAATCTATATGACAATTTCTCAAAGCCCAAATTGTTAGCTATAGTTAAAGAATTTTATCAAAAAGAACATTAGAATGTGTTTGGTGTTAAGATCCAGATAAATTAAATGACTTGCCAATCTCTTACAGTTACACTCTCAACATCATTAATAATTCCAAAATGAGTGTTAATTTCACCATATGACAAGTATTTTTTTCCTAACTAGATTCCTGGAGGCAGAAATTGGAAAGAAAAAGAAAAGTCTCTATTCTCTTTTTAGACCTTCTCTATACATTTTACAAATACTTATGCAAATTATTTTCCAGTCTACTAGATCTCATCAAAACTATTTAACATAAAATTTTTATAATTGTTTTTCAAAATTAGGTCTTCAAAGTGCTACCCAAATATGTCTTGGACTCAGATCTCTTAAGTTATGCTTCAATTTTCAAATCCATTTTACTATATGTATATATTTTTATCTTAATGCTTATACTGGAAAAGTATGCTGTAAGTCCAGTCAAACACATAGCTTTCCTTACTTTGATGTTATATTATCTATACCTCCCCCCAGATTTTATCATTTTGGGGGACTATAATCAGATAACTTGGAGTGGGAAGAATTCTGTGCTACTCTCTTAGTTCCTAATTCCCCCTCTCTGCTGGATTAAAGAAAGCTGTAGCCCGACATCAGCTAAGGCATTTGAGCTGGAAATAATAGCTATTCTTAGCTTAGGATCTTCCTAAATGAAGAAACTATATAAATGTAAATTACCAATAGAATAATTCATATACATCAATCTCTCTGGTGTCCCATTCATTTTTGTATGCTCTCTTGGGATTGTCTTGACTCAGTGCTTTACCGATTTGAGGTTCCCAGGATTAAAGGAGAGAAGGGTAAGAGATGAAGGCAAAGGTAAGATATAAAATATATTTTAATCATAAATTAGCAAAGTTATATAGTTAAAGAGTATGTATCTCTGTGGTACGTGTGCATACATGCATGTATATACACGGATACACATACTAAACTCCTCCACCTGCTCCTATGGAATCCCTGTTATATTAAGATAAACTTTCTTAGTATCTTCATTTTCTTAATGATTTCTTTAATCCATTAGACACAATGCTGAATATATATGCATTCATGAGACAACTACCAAGTGAGTGCCTACCATGACACTTCTTCCAGATGCGTGAGAAAGAGCACAATCAGACAGCCAAGGTTCTACTGCTCAGGAAATGAGAGGCAGTGGGAGGAAAAAAATCAACTAGTTGAATAAACTAGATAGTTCAGAGACTAATCATGCTAATATTTATTCATTTCTTTCCATATGCACTTTAGAGTGTTAACTCATTTCATAAAATATGGTGATGTGATGGGGAGTTGAGGTGGGGGCAGTGACAACTTAGACTAACATTTCAGAGAAGTGACACTTGAGCTGAGAATTGAATGTGAAGATTAGAGGCAAGAGTATCCTTAACAGTCAGAAAGTCTTTGGGTGGGAGTTGGGTGACAGTCACCAGTGTGGCTGTAGCTTATTAGAGGCAGAATAGTGTGACTTTTCTATTCACTGATTCTTGTGTGAAGAATGTATAATGGAGGGACAGAGTTGGGTGAGGAGGCCACTTAGGATACCATTACTATAATCCAATAGATGATGGGGCTTTGGACTATGGTGGGAGCAGTAAAGAAAAAAATGATGTAGTAGATTCCAAACATATTTTGAAGCCAATTTGGTCAAGACTTGCTCAGAAATTGGATGTTTGGAATGATGGGAAAAGATGAACCAAGAATGAATCACAGATTTTTGGGTTGAGCATTTGGGGTGAATAATGATTCAATTCACATAATGAACACTCAGTGAAACTCCCTCATTCCAAAACATCTTCCCCACTTCTCTCTGTTGATAATCAATCCTTTCTTGAGAGCCTGTTCAAATGTTACCTCTATTAAGTAGCTTTCCCTGATTCTTCATGTCATCTTAAAACTCTTTTATAATAAATACCATGCTTTCAAATGTTGCATAACTTTTAAAGTATATACCTCACTTGTTTTACTGGACATTTGAGGGCATAAAACTTTTGCATCTTCTTCATCAGCATTCACAGTGTCCCATTTGAGGTCTAATTATTGTTAGTTATCTGCTTCACTCTCAGACTGTGTTGATTTGAATGATGAATTATGTGGTAATTCAACATATTGTAAATGCCTGATACCACCTAAATATTCTAAAACTCAAGACTTGTGTATATGGATGTAACACAAAAAGGAAAAAATGGGGTTCCATTTTGGAAGCTGTCAGATTCCATGAAGCTCTAAGGTAATAATCTAACAATGAATCCAACTGAAAAGCAAAGGTGCTTAGTACTGCAGAACTTTGAGCTCTGTTTGCAATTAGGAAATAGATATTTGAAGACCACAGTATGTTAAACATCCTGCTTTTTTAGATAAATATACATTTTTAGTATTGTAATTATGTGATTTTCCACTGACATGTGAAGTTGCAATAGATGTAAGAAGAAAGGATTTCCAAATTCTACAGTATGTGTTAGAGTTGTTCTCGCCTCTATATTTTTATACCAAGCAGAAGTAGAGAGGTTTTGAAATGAAATTCCCTGATAACTGTCAGTAGGATAACTGTCTTGAACACTCATATGAGTGGTAAAGGCAAATAATCCATTACCAGGTTTATTCCTTGTCAAAACATTTGTTTGCTATCTCATGAACATATCTAATCACTTCTCATCTCATACATTTTATGTCTGAGGAGAATCTTCTTCACAACTGGGACCAAGACAACTAGGCAGAGTGCAGCCTTGTACTCATGGAGATGTTTATCCAATAAACTGTGATAAGGAGAATCCACTATTTTATGCATCATAAAGTTGTCATCTAGGTGGCGGAGGAAAACTTTTCGTGAGCCACAATTCAGTATTTGTCTCTCAATAGATATTTGATATTTTCTCATCAGTAATATATTTTTCTCAAGATTTTGATTGCCCAAAGAGAGTTAATTCCTAATTTCTCCTTTTACTGGCCTCTGCAGGAAATGATATATTGTAGTCATTTCTTTTCTCTTTCTTTGTTTGTGTTTTTTTGAAATAATTTCACATTTTTTAAACTTCATTGCATATAAATATTACAGATGAGATGAGGCACAGCTGAACTCCTCCTCACCCTTGCTATCGAGCTCTTTACTGGCAAGAAGCATCCTCTAGATTTTACACATGGAGGTGTCTGAGCTACAGCCACAGCCCAGGCCACTTGATCAGCTGTATCTTTCACCATTAACACTGAAGCGTTCGATGCCAATTCTGATGAGGATTTACGATGAATTCAAACTCTCTATTGGGTAACCATGCTCTTAAGCCTCAGAGAATTAGACTCTACCATTTTTAATTTTAAAAGGCCAAAATTTTAAATGAATATGGATAAGAAAGCATTGCATTACATATTATACCAGTAACAAACAGTATAAAAATTTGATTGTTTTTATAAAACCTCACATGAGAATAAGAAAATTGCAAAATTAGGGAAATGGGCATTCATCACCTGTTTATAAGTTACTGTGTATGAGCACCTGTGATGATTGGCTTATTCATACTGCCTCATTTAATCTTCCCTACAAGAAGAGGAAAGACAGCACACTAACCATCATCTCCATTTCACCAATGGAAAACAGCTGAAGTACCTAACCTGTGCCAGATCCAGCCACTAGGAAGTGCCCATCTTCCTAATCACCATATACAAATGGGAACTTTGGACCCGATGAGGTCACATTGGGGATTCCCTGCCCTCAGACGTCCCTGACTTCTACATTCTTTCCATCATGCCAACAAAACACACCAGCATTTCCTATATGTTTTAAATTACTTTGTACTCTGAGAAGTAACTCTTTGCTACGCCACATTTAAGGGACAGTTCTTCCATCGCTTATGCCATCTAACACTGAGGAGCCATTTCACTGTGCACTGACTATTCCAAATAGGCAAAGATGATATACCCCTCCCCACTGCTGTGGACACTGGTGTACTATGCATTAAAGCACCTTCATCCATTTAACCACCCTGGTAGACCCGTCCTAGATCAGATCCTGTTTGGGAGTCCCTGCACAGGAAGTTGAGTGCCTGGGTTAACTCGGATTGTGAATCACTATCAAAATCTCACTAGGTGCTGACATGTTCAAACCCTCCAGCTCCTCTCTAAGATAACTAAGCACAGCCTTTGCTTGTAGCTAAATTTCCTGCCAGTTTCTGGTTCCATGAGGGGATCTCCACAGCCCTGCTCTCAGGGGCTGGGACATTTCATAGGCTGAGTGAGAAGAAGGAGGCCATTGACATGAAGAGCTCTGAAAGCCACACTCTGGCTCCACCATCCTTCATGGACCAGCATTCTCACTGGTATTCTGGCGTTTATCAGGGAGGTCCTTGAACTCTTGGGGGATCTGAACATGCTACTCATGTGGGACTTGGCCTGTCAAGATGCTTCTGTGACCCTGGCCACATTAATTCATCATTAATAGACAGGAATGAAGAAAACTTGCTTGAAGTTAATTCACAATTCACTGTCTATTTCTCTGGCTTTTATCAATTCCCCATCACATAGAATATTCAAATATTTATGGAGAGACAAATTGATATGAACACATCAGAAAAAGTAGCAGGAATTTAATAAAGAGAAAGAAAGATTTCTAGTTAATTTTGGATCTGCTATCCTTGGCAAGATGCCCAGAAATTTTCCTTTTTTTTATTTATAATTTAAATATCTTTGGACTTTTAAAAGTAAATACTAATAAGGAGGGGAAAAAATATCTAGAAGTTGGCTGATTCACGGCAAATGGGAGGTCACCCACCTCCTGGTAGTTTAAGGCAGAGCTGCACAAATCCTTGTCTGCTGAGACAGCCTGTTGCTACCTGAGAAGGTCATACCTTGTTTCTTTCAGGAAAGTTAATAATTTACATTACAGGAGTTTGGGCAAATAGCTAGCATTTTTTATTAGCTGAAATGCTAATTTATTCAACACAATGACTAGAGAATGTACTTAAACTGTTAAGTACTAGAAATGTGAATCTGGTAAATATTATCATTGTCATATTTTTTTCTCTTTTACGGTCTAGGAAACTGAGTTGGAAAGATTAAGTAATTTGTCAGTCACCCAGCCAGAATTCCAAGCTCATCTTTTTTTTCACTGAACTATATGATCTCCCTTTTACTCTACTCAGTCCTCTGATTATTATTATTATTTCAGTAATGTAAAAATAATGAAAGTGAGTTTATTTTGTTGAAATAAAAAAGAAGACAGAATCGCAAACGTTGCCTGGACTGGCACGAACAGCGTGAGCTGTGGTGGCACCAAGTCCATCAGGACACACTCCATGGGGGAAGGGAGAGGGCAAACAGCTCAATTAAGACTTTCAATGAAGAGTTTTGGAGTCCATGCTGAGTATGAGGTGTAGCCCCTGACTCACCAGAAATGCAGAGGTGACAAGCACCACAGTCTGCCTACTTTGCCACCTACCAGCCGTCCCCCTATATAACCCCCATGGCCTCCTGGGTAAGATAAAGATTACATCTCCCTCTCCCGGTGGAACTGCGGGGATTAAGAAGGGAACTCTGTAAAACTGTGTGTGCCTGGGCTTTGGCAAGAGTAAGTGTTCAATAAATACTGACATCGTTGTTCTTAGAATGTTCCGTGGCACATGGACACTAGTAACTAGATAAGGAATGACAGACTGTGCAAAGAAATCCCAGACAAGCTGCTGTGGGACTTCGGTGGATAATAAAACAGCTGACATGAAGCACACTGTCTGCTTCTGCTCCAGGGCTTCACGTGTACAGACTCATCGATCCTCATTACCAATGGGAGAGGTACGAGGTAAGACGTGGAGAGTGAGGCACAGAGAGGTAAAGTCACTTGTCCTCAGGCACATGCAGCCAGTGAGGGGCTGGCGAGGTCCAAGTCCAGGCTGCCTCACCACAGAACCAGCCGGTGTACCAGCCATCACACCGCTTCTCAAGACCCTGCCATTGGTGTGGCCAGTTTCTGCTGATGACTACCACACTCCTGGACAGCTGAAAGAGGGTACCAGATATGACAACTTGATCTTATGTGGTCTCACATTTTCCACATGTTTCATATATGTAATCCTCATCTTCCCAAAAGAACTGTCAGCTTCTGAATTCTAACATTTACTACATATAAAACCCAGCAGAACTGAGGCACATCGAAGACACATGAAAAACACGTGATGAGTGGAGTGAAATGTACAGCGAAGCACAGCTTCAGAAAATGCTGTGTCTGCTGTTTGCTGGGAAACGCGGGCTAGCCTCATGTGCTGCTCTAATTAGAAATGAGGCTGCTTCGGGGAAAGCAGAAACAACCACAGCAATAAGAAAGTACCCCAGGCAACACAGTAGGTATTAACCACAGGTCCCAATTTGCATCTGCCCAGTGCGGGGATGGCCTTTACTGGCCACTGATATTCTCACAGTGGGATAAGAGTCCCAGACACATAAACACAATCAACACGTGTGTAGTTGCATATGTTTATACACAGGGATACATAACTATATATGCGAACAACATACTTTTATTCCATATGCATAACTCTTATGTGGTCAGGCCTGACTAGTCTCCTCTTCCTGCTAATTGCTCAAGAGCTATAAGATATGTATATCTCACAATAGAAAGAAAATGCTTTTAAATGCTAACAGTTTTGTTTGTCTTTTGATAGCCATAATAATATAACCTTTATAAATCTACCATCTTAAGAATTGAAGAGGAACTTATATTTCATCCAGAGCATTTTCAAATTTCACAATGTATGAAGTACGGTCTTATTGCAAATTAGTAAACCATTATTTATGTCTTCTCATTAGTAGAGAATGTAATTAAATATTCAATGCATATAAAAATGTGAAAAAATATAATAGTGCAATATATTTGGGAGTTGAATAATTTTTAATAAAAGACAATCAAGATTTTGATTAAAAAACTCCTTACATGTTAAAGAACATGATATTCTTAATAATACTTTTCAAATGTAGCACATTTTGAAAAAGTTTCTTGCCTATCAAAAATAGAATTAGTATCCTGAGTTACAAAAAGGAGTTTAATCCTCCTTCTGTCAAATAATACTTAGACTTCTCTGGGGAATTTGTACAATGCATTAAATTTTGTTATTATATGTTTATCAAAATGCTAAATATATCATTAGGTGAAGGGAAAAAATACCTGTTCTCTGGATGATTATGGCATTTGTGATATTTTAAATGATTCAAAAAAAGAAAGCTGAATCTAATATTTTAATGACTGTACCAAATGGTCAAAGGCTTCATGCCTTTTCTCCAATGGAGTGTGTGTTGCTTTTGGCAGAGAGAAGTATATAAATGGCTAATATAAAAAGATAAATATTATGTTCTTGCAGGTAATGCTTGTTCACATAAGAGAACTCAGAACTTTCAAACTGGAAAAAAACTGATATGGAAAAAAAAAACAAAAAAACTAAAACCTGCTCTTAAAATGTTCCCGTATGCTCTAGATAAGAATAGTTAATGAATAATGAAGCAAGTAGTGTCGTGAAGTGAGACTAGTTCATTGTTCTCCTGAAAAGCATTTTCGACTAATTCTCCTATGACTCCATGACTAAATGGGTTTATAATGCAACATTTAATGTTAATAATCTATTTGCACAAATCAAGCAAACAGTAAGTCAAAGACTGAATCATTTTCTATTAATACAACCAAAAAATCAACACAGGTCATATGTGCCAGTGTTTACTAGACAGTACTTCTCCACATTGCTCACCCTGCCCCCAAGATTTTGGGGGACTAGGAAGAAATATGTTTCTTTAGAGGTCTTGTAATTTTACTGATAATTTTTTTCTGTAAAAATAATTCTACTCAGAAAATGAAAGTAATTCATCTAAAAAGATCAACTATGCATTATAATTAATTGTCATATAAATCAATTTTATAGTGGTATGGGTTAGGAATAATTTGTAGTAAGTTAAGTATTACGGCTACAATATTAGATGTAGGTTTAGCTATGTTGAAAGTATTATAGCAGGCTAATTTAGACCCCATGATACAAAACATTATACTTTTTTGGAAACGAATATTTGCATCATTTTAGAAGACTACACATTGCTTACAGAGTCAGGATAAAAAGCAACAACGATCTTGTACACTCTAGGGAAAATATAAGGGTTTCAGTGGGGACAAATGAGTTGATTCATTTGATCAGAAATAGTTATCGAGGTCCTAGTATGTGCTGTGCATTGTTTATAATATTATCAACCATTTCCACATGAGAGTCTTGACAACAAAACCAAGTAAGCTCTCAGGATGCTTCGGTTCTCTTTTCTATTAAAAGCTTACCAGGCAGAGTGAGAGGGAACAAGAAACTTTCCTTTTCGCGGGGATGTCCCGAGTGTGAAGGCGGGAAGGAGAGAGAGAGCAAGAAAGACAGGCGTGATGTTTGGCCAGAGCCTGATTTTCAGTCAGGGCTGGATACATGAAATGTTATCAATAATATTTAGGGTCGAGGGATGAGGATGGCACATCTTTGGACCCGAAGTGAGGAGGAGAAGTAGGCAATGAACAAGGAGTTGGAGAGGGGGCTGGGGAAGGGCCACAGACAGGAAGCACACAGTCAAATGGAGCCACAGGTGTGCGATTTCTCTGCAGAATGGGCTTCTGTTTTTACTTGCTATTTATTCTAACTGCTCCCAACTCTTTTTCGTACAGGTTCTGTGCTGCTTTTCCCAAACTTTCCCTCAATACTTCAGGAAACATTTTATTAACAATTTGGAGGTTATAGCTAGTGACTGGGCCTGGGGACTCTGTGACTGACGGGCCTGGTTAGGATCTGTTTGTCCAAGGACGGTTATGAATACATAACTATATATTTCTTCCCTCTCTTTGTTTGCTAAGGACTATTTAAATAATGGATAGCTAAGCAGAAAAAAAGATGACTTTTGAAAAATAACATGATGATGGCCTTCCCAGATGTTTGCCTTTAGGATGTGAAATGAGTTACACAGAAACAAGACGGGGAATTGCTGGCTGGATACCAATACAGCGAGGAACGCACCGTGGGAGTGATCGATGGGTCAAAAATTAAATATGTCAGCAATCAATGATGCTATTAAAGAGCCTATCATAAAATGTCCATGTGGGGCAGGAGAATTACTTTAAAAATTTAGAAATTAATCTGTGACCTCAGGCTTCATCTAGAGATCCGCCTCCCATTGTGGCCAGCGTTTCTTAAGATCATGAATTTAAAAAAAAAAAAGGTTAATTTGATTTAAAAGTTGAAAAATATGACCTCTGAGGAAAGATTAAAAGAATTGGGGTTATTTAGGCCAGGTAAAACACAACTGCAGGATTGACTTAATAAATGTCAAATACTTGACTCCACTGTTCTCCAAGCATTGAGACGTCTGAGGCAGACAAAGTAGACTGAAATTGCAGTAAGAGACTTTAGTTTAACTTTAATAAGGAACTTCCTGGAAGAAATCTAAATCTCTTACTGCAATTTAACTTAATGTTACAAGGTTAATTAAACACAAACAGGCTACCAAGGAAAGCTGTGGAATCTTGGCTCTTAGATAGAAAACCACATATCTTAAATGGTTTAAGTTTACCCTTGCCTGGAATTAAGAGACTGAATTGAATAACTCCCAGAGTTTGCTTACAGTATATTATATAACTGGTTTTATAGCTTTTTAACTTCTTCCGTGCATGGGCGAGGCACACATCCATATGAACTCCAGGGTTGAATAAAAAGTACAACAAGCCCTATACACAAAGTGAATCTTGAGTTTTCTTACTTGGCATAAGAAAGGAAAAGTGTTATTTTTAAATTGGCTCCTTTCCTGAACACTATTAAGGGGAACTCTAGTTTGGAAAAAAATATTTTATTACAGCACTAAAAGATAGTCCCAAATCATTAACATACTGAGTCCATTGAACTACTTATCAATGCCACATTCAAAGTAGTCTGTTTTGAGCAAAGAAAGAGCTTAAGTAGAGCTTAACAACTAACCACAAACAACGCTTATTTTTGGCCTTATTAGGAATTTGACATTAAAAAGACCCAACCCAAACCACACACTTTTATTATATATGGTCAAAAATAAGAACAAAAAACCAGCCCATGTATTCACAGTACTGAAGTGGTTTAATATATTGCTCTCATGTGCTGCCATATTCAAAAAAGGATAATTTGTGAAAAAAAAAACAGGCTGTAATTGCTAAACATTTGATGAATTGTGGCATACTGCTAAATAATTATTCTTCATCTTTTTTCTCCTGTCAAAGTGGGCAAGTAATTTCTTTTTATTGCTCCCCCGCCCGCCTATATTTTAAAGAAAGAAACAAACCACTGTGACATCCATTCCCTTTTAAACTAATGCTTCTATTATTTCATATCTAAATGGGACTGACATCATCAGCTCTTTCGTGTCCTGAAAGATATTTAGCTCTAGTCCACTGTTACATACTTTGTACATTACATGAAATAAAATATCTCAAGATTTTGAAAATATTTATTTTAAAAATAGCAATCGAATTGCCTGTAATCACATTTTCTGCTTGGCTTTGAAAGCTACATTATTCAATATGCCAGTGGTCCTTTCCATAATGGCAACATATTAGAAATTCATGCTGCTCTAATATATCTGACTTCCTTGATGTAACAGCACTCCCTATAGACCCAGAAGAACATTTCTGCTTCAGTCTTGTCCGTTCTGCTCTTACTGAAGTGATGGTTGTCAAAACAGTTGTACAGCGGCCTTTGAATGCAGAGTGTGCCATGACTGAATGCTAAAAATGATGACAAATCTGAGTACATACATTATGCTTGCTTTTGTTGCCTGGAAAAATAAACCCCCCAATTTTATTGCTTTTAACGTCTTTTTTCCATTTTAAACTCCAGAACTGGAAATTTGAAGCATTCAAAGAAATTGAAATCTCTTTTGTTGCTTTTTTTTTATTGTAAATTTTCTATAATGTATCATTAAGAACCATACTCTACAAAAAGCCCAGGTCCTAAATGAATCCTTTCTGTGAGGCCATTCTAAAACTTTGCACGGTTTTTCTTTGTATGAAAGAGCTTCTGTTGACTGCACAAAGAACAAGCAATCGCCACATATATTCCAGGCAGAGAGGCTTGGATGACTTTATACAAGGTTGTATTTTGCCTTCCACCAATCCATGATTAAACGAGTAGTGAATGAACCAGAGTGTAGAGAAAAAGGAGAGGCTCTTGATTTCAGTTTGTAGGAATCAAAGGATTTTTCTGAAACCATGAATACTTAATACAGACATTTTCTTATTCTACCTTTCTCCCAAAATAGTTCCGTAGTTTCTTTTTAAAAACATGAAAACACCATCCGTTCTCACAGAGCCACGTCACTTTCCTCTTACTGGCAGAATAACATTTTCCGCCCAAAAGAAATGTTCTGCTCAACAGATTCAAATATTTTAATAACTGATTAGACTTTGGGGGCACAGGTAAAACACTAAGAAAGTTGAAGTGATGGCAGGAAAAATTACTAAGTAACTAAGGTGACAAGTTGAGTGAGTTGTGACTCTGGATCGCAGCTGTGTGGTCGATAGAGAATGAATCACAGGAAAATGCTAGCCCTGGGAAGAATCTCAGAGAGCAACTACTCTTGTGGTTTTCCATCTTCTTGGGGGAACAGAATCTTTTGCTCAGGGGAACTTTTATAAGAAATGTGGACGAGTGAGATGAATAAGGTCCGTGCCCTTCTGGCTGACTCCTGGATCCCTCTGGCTCTAAAGAGTTTAATTTGGAGCCGCTTGTCTAGCCCAGTCCCCACTGGGGTTACAGACAGGGTGCAATGAATCGCCTGTGGCTAGCACGCTTATCCCAGGCAGGGCCTGGCCTCCTAGACTCTCTTTCTAGTGCTCCTCTAATCAGACTCCACTCTTTGATCAATAACCCGCTATTAAAATAACTCAAAGAAATTTTGAGAAAATGGAACTTTTACATATTGGGTCAAGAATGGCTGTTTAACTTGGACCTAGAGAATCAGATTTAATGGGCACTTACTCGACAGTATATATACTAATTGAAAGTCTACCCTGTTTTAGAGCCTGGTCTTGGAAAATAGGGACTTTGAAAAAATGGAATATTTTAAAGTGCCAGAAATCTAAGCTCTTGCAAGAGTCCGAATGGCTAGTAACACGTAAAATGGCACAGGCAAAAATATACAAAAAGGATGTGGGGGGAGATTTGGGAAGGAAGAAATTTCACCATACAGATGTTTCACCCCTATGTATGTTTATGATAAATTGTAGAAGGCAATTTAGATATTCTACCCTGGTGACCTTTTCCTCAGAAAGGGATTTCCACTGAATATACCTAGCAACCACTGCATGACAGGCACAACTTTACAGATACTAACTAATGTACATTATGGGATTAAATATCTTAATATATCCATTTATGGATAAGGAAACTGAGGCTTAGAAAGGTTAAGTTGCTCAATGTCACTGCTGGTAAGTGGCAGTGCTATGATTTGAACTGAGACAGTCTAGTCTAAAAGTGTCAGTTTTAATTACAATGGTTTATGAGAACACTCAGTAAAAGGTAAAGACTTTGGTTAATAACAGGCTTATTGCTATCTTTTTTTTTTTTTTTTTTTGACAGATGTGAAGAAGATTAAGGATTAGAGTATAAATAACTCTTTTGGAAAATCATCTCTCTCATGAATTTTAACTTCTCCAAAAGAGTCATAGAAGCTTGTTTTTCATATTTTATTTAAAAACTTATATAACATTTCCTATGTGCCAACCACTAGTCTAAGCAATTCTTAAATCTTCATTTAACCCTATAAGATAAGAACTATTATTATCTTTGTGTTTTAGATAAGGAAGTTGGGGTATTTACTGACTGAGCCACTGAGCAATTCACCTAGCTACTTTGATCTTCTATTTTCAATTTGTAAACTTGGGATAATAATACTCATTCAGATATTGATTTCAAACTATGGACTAAACTTTTTATCTTTAATATATTAGACATTTGTAGAAAACACTTATAGTCATGTTGCCAGGGAAAATAAGAGACAAGAACATTTATCTTTAAAATAAAATCTCAGAAGAGATTATATATTACATATAATTTATATTATATAAAATATATAGTAATATGATATACAATGATGCACATGTATTAAACATTACAATAACCTCTAAAATATATATAATGCCTAAATGAGAACTAAAATATTTTCACCTCTGTGATCTAATCAAATTCTAAAATTCCATCATGTGAAAATACTAACAGAAAGATGCCATATTAACAGCTAAAGGCTCAGCTTTAATAATATTGAAAAGCTTTTGGAAAATAAAAGTGGAAAGAGTTGAGTCTGTATTTAATGCTGCCTAAGGTGGCTTATAGTTAGAGGATTTAAAAATTTATAGCAAGTTCATTATTTATCTACAAATGTTAGGTTTCATTAGTTGTTCCCATACTGCAGGTGACTGACAAAACTCAAAAAAGAGCACTGTCACCTCCAGGTGGGCAGCTTTGTACATCTTGATTTCTGTAGCCATTATTTCCTTATCTGTCCGAGCATGGATGACTTAACTTGTGCACTATTCATAAATATATTTCAACAACCGGCAAACTAATCAATAGTTGGTTGTTAAATTTTGTAATCCATCAGGCATGAGCAAGTTGCTCAGGAAAGAGGTTTAGCCAGGTTTTACAAAGAAGTGTGAAGGGAATGTCTTAGAGTGCTAAATTTTATTTCAGAGAAAATAATCCCTTAGTGCTTTTTAAATGTAAAACATGATGATATAAAGAGTTGTTCATCTTTAGAATTATATACAGTTGGGAATGACGTGAAAACACTCAGCAGCCCATCCTTCTGTTCTCACTGTCACCACCCTGGGTATCTCTTCACACTCCCTGCTTGAGTGACGACCTCAGACTTTCCACACCTCCAGTTTCTTACCACTGCTCTCCAGCCAGGGAGTTGCCAGACGGATTTTTCTATGACACTGCTTTCTTAATGCTTCTGCCTTGAGAGAAAATAGCCAATGATTTTTTAGAATCCATTATATCAAGCCTGCAGTCCTTGGATTGGTTTTTGAAGCCTTTGGTCAAATCTCTCAACTTAAAACATCCAACTTCCAATGCTTTTCAAATACTCTCCAAAATGCCTTTTCTCCTCTCTCTATTTGTCTAAATCAAAACCATCTTTCAAGCCCTGATTGCAGTCCTACCTTTTCCACTGAGTTTTATAAACTACCCAAATCAGATTATTATAATCTCTTTCAACTAGAAATTCCTACTGGGTTCATGGCCAATAAAACTGAATTGAGCACTTTGCTTGGTCTCTCTAATTGCTTCAAGTCTCATTCTAGCTGTTTCCTACTTGTTTATATATTTTTTTTCTTCTGTATTTTATAAACTCCTGAAGGATAGTGACTATGTCTTATCAATCATTTGAGCCCTTTTGAACATTTAGACCACAGTAAGCAAAACATGTACATACTGATGAATGGCATCTGGCTACATGACAGCTCAAAATGAGAAGCAAAAAGTGAAGAGGCTCCTTGTTTCTCAAAGGAATTGGTAGACTCCAGTAAAGTTTGTTAGATTTCTGTCGCAACTTCAGAGTGTATCAAACTCTGGGTCTTAGAATCCAGACAGAGATCCAAGCCTTGAAACAGAATTCTTAACAATAAATTTAATCTCCATATCTGTTTTCTCCAAGACCACTCTGGCTTAAAAAAAAATGAGTTTAACAAAGATTTAATGTTAGAATCAACATCGTTAACTAGACCTATGCCATCCAACATTGTGGGCATTAGATACATGTGGCTACTTTAGACATAAAGTAATTAAAATGTAAGAAAATAAAAATTAGCTTTCATTCACACTAGCCACATTTAAAGCATTCAATAGCCAATGACTACTATCACCGGACAATATGGTTAAAAGAAAAGTCACCATCACAGGGCGTTCCCTTGGGTAGTGCTGAAGCTTATCCAAAGCCTTGCCAAGACTTGTGTTATTTATTGGATTAGCTTTTTATTTACAGCATAAAATGCTAGGACCAGTATTATGAGTAGGCAAAGTCAATGCCAATCTCCGAATGTGGTTTGAGAGGTCGGGAGGAAGGCTCACCATCCTATGAATAACCCTGCTAGATTCACCTTACCAAAACCTAGACTGGCAAATTACAGCTTCATTTTATTAGTGTTGGCCAATCAGGGCCCCTCTGCTGTGTAGAGTGGTAAAAATTCCAAGGTAAATGCCATGTTGAAGAAAAAATACCAAAGTTCAGTTTTTGACAGTCATTTGGGTGGGGATGGCATAAAGAAATTCGAAGAGCTGAAGCTCCTGAGAGGTGAAGGGGAAAGCATAGTGGAGGAAGGGTCTAGAGAATGGTGAGTTTCACACGTCCAGTGACCAGGTCCAGAGTCCTGAGCGCCTTTTGAGAATGGATTGCCCTGGATAGAAAATATGGGAAAATCCCAGACTCATATTGATTGAAATTGGACAAGCATCGCTTGAAGAGTGAATGGTGTGTTGAGATGGTCATAGTAATGCTAAGAAGGCAAATAATATTTTTTAAAAGTTTGTAGACTTAAACTATATAATTGAATATCTCGTTATCCTTTCGATAGCCCAACCCTTTTCACACTATGAGGAAGAAGCATAGTGAACAAAACTAGTATTTTATACACTGTACGCCCTCTTCCTCTTCTTCTTAGTGAATGAGGGTGTCTATAAAGTTATCACCTTAATGCCTTATTGTTTCATAAATGGGTCTGAAGTCTTAACCCCTAAGAAAATTAGGCTGTGTTTTTTTTAAGGTAACTACTTTCAAGTGCATTATTCAGATTTGCACATTTAGTTTATTTGTTAAAAAAATCATTTTATGTTTTTTGAAGTCAGAATTAATATTCAGGATAAATCTATACAGATGGAATATAATATAAAATACTGGGGCAACAATGCTGAGTTTTCTGCTACTGTTAGTACTGAGAATGAGTTCTCCCCTCTTGGCTGCCCAGCTAGCTGCCAGTTCTTAAGAGAACCTATATAGTATCATGGCGTTAGGTTCTGGGATTCACTCTCTAAAAGCAATGGATTTTTTTTTTTGACTCTCCCCCCCAACCTCCCACTTTATGTCCATGATTAGCAGAAATACCTTCTTGTCATTCAAGTTAGAGATACATCCCCAAACGACTTAGATAAGGGATAATATGAAATGCTTTCCTATCAGAACCAACACAAATAATTTAATCAATTTTTTAATTGTGAACATGCCAACACTCTTTAGTGGCTTACAAAAATGACAATAAAGTTAGTTGGACTGTTAAATGATTGAACAATGGAAACCAAAGAGTGCTAATTCACAGTCACTGTTAACCTGGGAGAGAGTTTTATGACAAGGTAAAAAGCTCTGCTCCTGGCCATATACTACTGAAAATATTTTTTACTACTTGAGATGTAGACAGAGAAATTAAATTTTTAGATGACATAAAAATCAGAAGGAACGATTTTATGATAAGTCAGTGTTTCTCAAGCATGGGATGCTCATTAAAAATACAGAGTCCCGGACTCTATTGGTAGGGACTTGGAATTTAATACTTGCTGGTTTTCTTGGTGATACACTCACAGTAAATTTGAGAAGTGTAGAACATTAGAAGGTTCTGAGTGATAACAGGCCCAAGAGACTAAAGTACATTAATGGAGATAAATTTTGATCATCTGCATCCAAAATAAAAATGATAAGTGTTTATTTGCTTTTCTATGATGTAAGTTTGTGGAATTTGAGATGGCAAATGGGGCAGAAATCAAGTTTAATAGCGGTTCCTGTTCAGAAGATGTGGGGGTCTTGCTTTGCGGTGAGGAACCCTACCTATACTAGATGAAAAGTGGCACCATTTGTGCTAATTTTTTATCTGATAGCTAGTAAGATAGTTTGACTTTATGAGAGGACAGTCAGTGTCAAACAGTATTTAGTACTTTGGGTTATAAATATGAGTGATCAAACATGTAATTAATTGACTTTACCTAGACTTAAATATAAAATGAAAAGTTGCTTTGGGATTTTACAGGACACAGGGAGAACATTTTCCATAGCTGAAAACTTATGCTTAGTCTTATGCCCAGTCTCATAATGCACATTATTACAATTCACCACAAATGGGCAAGCAGATTCTTACCACAGAAATGGAGTTCGTAAGCAGTGCCCCATCCTGTCCCAGCATATTGGAGACGGTGATTTCAGGTAGGTCCATGTTTTGTGGATGAAATGGAAGCAGGCCGTTATGGTTCATTGGGTGACACAGGGAGTGGTAACCGGTTTCGACCTCGTTCAGGTGCACCAGCGAGTGGTCGGGGAGGGACGGAGGAGTGATTGGTGGAATGTTGAAGTCCTCACTTTCCAGGCTGGGCCCAGGGTAGGACTGCAAAAACGAGAGTGATATTAGTGCAAATTATCATCGCCTTCTCCATCGTGAACAAACACACATGACCCCCTTCAGATATTATTACAAGTAGCATTATGGACTTGGAAAAGGCATTTCAAACACTTAGATTATCCCACTGCAATTTCACTATGATGCAAGGAAGAAAATTACCTCCAAGGCATACCCACTTCTCATACAAAGAGTGCTTCCATAGGCAGTTTTATTTTTCCAAGAAGCTGAACTCAAACAGATTTCAAAAGTCCCATTAAAATTTTCCAGAGTTTTAATCTAGCTGAATATGTTTTTCATAAGAATTGTAGGGAAGGAAGGCAATTTATAAAATTAATGTTTGATCAAACATGTTTCATAGGACTCCCTATCGCTCCGATCTTGAGATGTAATAAAATGAATTCCAAAACGTGTGGGGCAATTTGCTTTTGGGTTTTGAAAACCTACATGCTCACAACTGACACACAAAAAAGTAATTAGTAGAGAAATAACAAGCATGTTGCATAAGTGTGGTTACAGAGAAAATCTGATATATGAAAAAAAGGCCATTAAAAGCTATTTCTATTGCAGAGATTATACCATCAAAATAAAACTGAAGATTGCTTTCTTGATTTCTGATTATTCTCATTTATTTGAGTCCCCTAAAAATTAATACATAGTTTTAATAAATATTATAGTCATTTCAATTCAGTTCAGCCAATTTTGAAAGGCAAAATAACACTAATATTATTATAATACTAATTCAGGAAAAAAAGTCAATCAGTGAAATAAATAACATATGTGGGACGTTTTCTTTTAGAAAGTAGCTTTAGATAAAAGAAGAAGGGAAGGAACAAAGAAGGAAGGAAAGATTATATGAGAAAACTCCTGTTTAAAAACAGAACATAATAAACATTGAGAATATAAAGAGGAACTGAATAATAAAATATTGTTATCAATTAATATCAAGACACAGCGTGACCTTTAGCTCTCCTTTATAGAGCAGGTATCCTACTATGAAAGGAAGCAATTTTGGTCCGGATAATTCTCGCAAAGCCTGTCTTTTAAATTAAGCGAGTCTTCGTAGTGTTTGAGTGCGTGGGTAACAAGGACCCACTTGTCTAACAGCACAGCGCCTGCTGAAGTGTGCAAGATGTGAAATGAGCAGGCAGAGGGTAGGAGCCAAAAAAAGTAGTGTAAGGTATTCATTGGGTGTTCAGCCAATAAGCTTCATGCTCCTGAGTCCAAGCGCCTGGGGTTATTTTTTCCAGATGGCGTCTATTTGTCTAACAGAAAGAAAATCTTCAAGTTGCACTTGCTAAATGTTGTACAGCTTTTGATATATTTGTTTAGGTGCTGTCAGAAGACATGATGAAATGAAGAGCTACTTGGAACATCTGGAATTCAGACCTGGTCATATAGAGGCACGTGTGGGTTAGAGACTGAGGATGTATGAAGGAAAGATTTGCTTAATCTGCAGATCATTTTTCTTAAATATCTAAAGTTCTGCTAAAAAAAAATCACCAGCCCTAAAAGTTCAATCACCAGTTACCAAATTTTACTGCTTACAGTATATATCTCTTGTGTGAAAAATATATTAGTGCTCAGTGTCAAAATTAAAGTTTGATTAAATTCTCACTTGTTTCATATATTTTAGACCTTTAGTGAAGTAGGGAAGTGGGAGAGGAAGCATGTTTATTAATGTCGATTTTATATAAAGCACTGTATTGACTCCTTTGACTATGTGTCTTAATTTAATCCTTACAATAATCCTTTGTGTAGCTATTATTACCCTGATTTCCTGAAGGGAATATTGAAACTCAGAAGTTAAATACCTGCACTTGGCTGATAAACAATCAGCTCCGTACATATGAGGGATGAATATATGAAGGAGGAAGGCATTTTTATTGCTGTGATACTTATGTAAGTATTTTAGTTGCTACTATTTTATGAGGTGGAATGATACAAAGTTGCCAATACCCAACTGTTTCTGATGAACAAAATTTCATAATTTAAGAATTAGTATTAACATTAATATCAGGTCTTTCCTTGTCCAAAATTCTACGCCAGTGCTCACCCCATTAAAATAAAATATTTACTCAGGACTATGGGATTTTTAAATCTGAGTGAGTAACCACTGAGGAGTCAATCCCATGCCCTCGGAGGACCTGTGGGGCTGGGTTCCAGTGTAGGATGCTGGAGAACAGATATGGACCTTCTCTTATCACCCTGTATAGTGCCTTTCACCCCGGCCAGACGTTTTCCAGGAGTCTGAGCCATGCAACTTCCCTTCTCCCCCAGGAATAATAAAAGTCAGTGATAGCCATCTATACAAATGGAGAGAAAGGATTTAGGGATAGTGGTATGGAATTCAAGCCAATACTTTTAATTTTATCTTGGATCTTCACCATGTTAAAGAAAAGTAAATTGGAAATAAAGAAGCATGCAAAGTGATTTGCTCTAAACCATAGCCAATCTGCAGGGTTCATATGATTCAAAGAACTTAAAATTATATTATTGCTACATAATCAGATTCTCCTTGATCTTAGGCAACTCACTGGTCCTTGACACAGGAGAGTCACATCATATTGCTGGTGCTGGGATATGCCATACACTGTGCCTCCCCGTGTGTCCAGAGAGCAGGAGCCAAAGGTCATGGAATGTGAGTTACAGTTGGCAGTACGATCACAATACTTGGCTAATTCTACTATGTATGAACTTCTCAGGGCCATAAGAGGACTGTGGAAACATTAAAGTAGTAATTTCAAAATATAGTATCATCATCCTCAAGAGAGTAATTTTATAGTCCTAAATAATAGATTCAGTGGCTATTTCAAGTAATTTTCTTAAAACCTTACCATTGGAATTTGCATTTTTAGCCTATAAAGTGCTAAACTTTTCTCTAATGAGAAGGATATAGATTTTGGTCTGGTTGAGAAGACTCATAATTATTCCTTAGTGACTGATAACAATGGCCACAGAGCATGTTGGAAAGAATCGAGACTCTGGAGCCCAGTAGAAAGGGCCTGCATTCAGGTTTTCTGAAGCATTTATTAGTGTAAATTCTGGAGTAAGTTTCTTACTCCTGGTGAACTTCAATTTCAAAACTTGCTTCATGGGGTTTTTATGAGCAATGAAAACAAAAACATAAGCTAGGTAAAGAGCCTAAAAATATACGTCTGCCACAAAGAAAGCTCTTGATAAATGGTTAAACGGGTTTATATATGCTATGGATTGGGTCATGTCCAAGAAAACAAACAACTATGGATGAGAGAAAACGTGAGAGAATTTAGACATCATTATAAAGGCATTTCGGTACACTTGCCATTGATCAAATCTCATACTGAAGCAAAGTGTCACCCCATCCATACATAATATATTCACTTAATTGCTCCCCATAAGTGGCTAAGATAAATTTTCTCCTTTATTTTAAAGGGATTAAATTCTATTTTTAAAATTAAAGAACAAAAAGGTAGTGGAAAATGGTGACTAGGAGAAGGATCGAAAGAGCTCAGATGACAATGGCTTCACACGCAAAGTGCCACAACTCTTCTTTTTCTGAGAAGTCTGCTGGCAGATCTGCAACAGGCTGATGAGTTCCTGACAGGGCCACTCCTACCAACCCAGGCAAAACTTTGCAACAAAATCCACAGTTTCTAACATACTGTCTTATGCCCATAGGAAGGCATCTTTTCTGGGAGATTCTTGGCAAGGAGATCACATTGCTAATCAGATGGATCGTTTTTCAGACTAGAATCAAGAGACTGGGTTAGGAAAGTAACAGAGAATCCTTCCAATCTGTTTTAATTTGATCTGTTTGCAAACTTCTCCAGCTATTTGACTAAAGCCATTGTCCTTCTCCAGGTCCAGCCTTCTCCAGCCTCCTCACTTCAGTGAAAAAGGAAAGTGAATTCCTCACCTGATTTCTGGAAGATCTCACTCCGTCTTTTTAATTACATACTCACATTCCTTTATAATCATATCGTTTCACATATTCCACGATCAGGGCATCCTGTTTACATTATTTTCTACTTCTGCATTCCACACTTACTTTTGCTACAGCTTGCTCTTATTTTTTATTCTTATTCTACACTGTTACATCTGGAAGTGGGATTTTAATTAGGCTGATTTTTTTTTTTTTTTTTGGACTACAGAGAATTCATGTTTTCATACTGTCTAGATAGAGTGTTAATATATGCTGACCAGGAACAAACAATAGGAAATATGGACTTTGCCTTTTCTTCTCTTTTTGAAATCTAGTTTCTCCATCAGAGGGGCTTTGCATCTGTGGGTCGCTGTCCACATATTGCAATCATTATGCAGAACACTCAATCTTTGGTGACAAGAAGTCCCATAATTCAGAAGAATTCAAAAAAATATCACTTTATACATATCTCTAAATTATGTGATGGCTTCATGCAATCATGCATACACTAAAAATATGGCTATGGTTATAACATTGTAAAATATGTTCCTCATATAGCTCTCTATTTGAAAGATAAATAAATAGAACTGCCATCAAACATATACAGAATGCCTTAATTTTTAATCTGTAACATAATTCCTGAAAATTCTTCATAGAAAAATACCAATGTTTAAACGTTTCATCTTCTATTATTGAAAATTCTTATTGCATGATTTAAATAACTGAACAGAAATCAAAGTAAACTGAGTTCATTAGAAAAATAATAAATTTCCTCTGTACGTTTTCAGAAGTTAAGATATTGTATATAATGGTGATTTCTCTCAAAAGAGTTTAAACGGCATCAACATTATCTCTTATTTCTTTCAAGAAGACCTTCAGAAGTAGGTATTTCTCAGGTTCTTTTGTCTCTGCATGAACAAGGGTTGATAGCTTGAGACTGTAATGTATTACTGTGGAAAGCTTCGGTCTGTTACATAAATCATCTTAACACTCAGTAAGAACTGTCCAACAGTGCCATTGAAGTGCTCAAGCCAATGATCCTGCAAACAATTTTTTTGTCTTTTTTCACATGTTAGACAATAGCAATAAATCATCTTCATTTAAAAACACACAACGTACTAATTTTTCAAGCAACAGTTATCAAAATGTAATTTTTGGTAGAAAGTATATTTATTTTATTTGTGCTCATTAATTTTTGTAGCCTATGTTGAGTAAAGACAATGAGTACCTCATTCACCTGGGGCATTTGTTGTGTACCTACTATGTGTATGACATCCTGCAAAGTGTGATTTGAGATACAAAGGATTATAAAGGAAGTGAATCAGAGGAGATATAAATACTAAGACTCCTAATAAAGTACATGTTTAAAGTGTCAGGCTTAGTAATAACAGAGTGTAAATGAAAGAGAAATTATTTGAAGCTGGGATGAAGAAGGGATTGTTATAAGCAGATTTACCCTGGTACGAGACCTGAAGATCAGACACTTCTACCATGATGCAACAAGTGATCAAGGGAGGACCAGAAAATTGACAAACGAGCATATCCAGGTAATGCATCAAGGAGGTTCAACAGCAAGGTCAGGTCTTCAATCTCTAAAAAAATTTCAAGGGCAAGATTGGTCCCACCAATCAAAACACACTTTAGGGTACTGTGCTCACTGTAAGCATCTACTGGGTCTTGTTTTTTATTGGATATGGTTTTCTATAATTGAAAAACCAGTGAGCTAGGCCTGAATGAGACCTAACAACAGGGTTGCCTTGAAGCCACCCCAGAGCATATCTGACACTGGCTCTTCCTAGGGCCAACCCTGGGTGAGCTTGGACCTGTGAGGTAGGACTAATAGGCTGAAGTTTTAAGTATTCAGGGGTACTGGGGCTGGGTGGGTGGGGCAGGGTAGTCTAACACTCTCTGAATCATGCTCGTGACAGGACCACTTCTCCAGGGGCTTCAGAAAAGTTCTTGCATTTATATGTAGGCATTTCTCCTGCCATAATTAATGCTACTGAAATGGAGGAGAAGTTTGTTTCCTCTCAGATTGTTTGGAGACCTATGTGAGTCTCTGAGTTGTATTTTTAAGGGACATCTTAAAACCAAGTGTTCTGTGCAATTGTCATAAGGACCACGTCTTTGGCTAAAAACAAACAAACAAACAAATAAGCTTCCAAAAAACAAATAATCTACTCCTTCCCTTCCATAACCCACAACCCACACGTGGATAATTCAGGATAGTAGATTGAAGTGCAGGAGCTACTTCTGAAACCCTAGTGGGGGGTCTACAGATGTTGTTTGGGTAAGGGGTCAGCATTCCATATTCAGTGTTTAAGAGGGTTCATTAAAACATTTAAATGTAATTGTTTAGTATACAATTTTGTGTACAAATACAGTTTATACTTACTTTAGTTTTCTAGGTGTTTTCATTTCTTACATTGAGTTCATATATTCTGAGATCTACTTCTACATTTTTTGCTTCATTTTATAAATAATTCATGTTAACCAGAAAAAGAAAGATATGAAAAAAAAAAAAAAACCCTTCTTAATCCAACCATGCAGGAAAAACAAAAACAAACAAACAAAAAAACCCACCACACTTTTAAAACATGTATCTTTCAAGGTTTTTGTAATCTGTATTTGCAACTTTGTTTTGGGCTTCTGTTTTTGTTTTTAATAAAGAAAAGTGAGATTCTAGAGTTCTGATTTTGGAGCTAGAAATGCTACATTCAAGTCTCAACTCATCTCTTAGTAAATGTAGTTATTTAATTCCTCGAAGCCTCAGTTCCCAAATCTGTAAAATAGGAAAGATAATATTATTCAGTTCATTAAGTGTATATCAAGATTAAATGAGGGAATGTAAATAATTTGAATAATATACTGGCTCATAATAGAATCAATAAATGTTAGCTACATTGTAACTGTTATTCTATCATATAATGCAATCTGGTCACTTAAAATGGATCGTGAATAATTTTCTATGCCAATAAACAGCATCTACATTATTGTCTAAGTGACTGCACATTACATAATTGTGTGCACATTCTCTAATTTATTCCATTTGTTCTCTATTACCTAATATTTAGGGTGTTTCTGATTTCTCTCTGTTACGAAGCACACTGTGATAAATAGCCTTATGTATATTTTTCTTTAAGATAATGTTCTAGAATTCTGTATTTATGCTCAAATGGAATCACAGACTATTTGCTCCAGAGAAGACCTCAGAAACAATGTCCCCACCTTACAGATGAGAAAAGTGAGGTCTAAAGAGGTTAAATGATTCGCTTGTATTTAGAGAACTAGTTGGGCAGAGGGGAAACCCATAGCATTATTCCAAAGATTTTTTTTTTTTTACATTTATTAATGGAATGCAATGCACTGGGTTTTAATACAACATTTAAAAATATGTAAGGCCTTTGAGCTTTAATCATTTTTTTAAAATCTGAGTTAAGTTGATTTTTGTTTATGATTGGGTTCTATTTGCTACATTATATGCAGACAGCCAGTGCAGAGCTGAACATTCAGTGTCGGCCTATTTTTATAGGTGTATATTTTATACGTAAACTTAAAAACACATGCTACATGTACATATGGCCATTCTTTTCATTTTTGCCTGCTTTGTTGAAATCAGTAAATGTTGGGTACATAAACTCACATTCTTTACAAAGATATCAGATTAGCAGAGCAGAGCTAAGCGGGTGGCCTGGGCTTGGTTTGGCTCCTCCCTCAATCAAGGGGGCCAGGAAAAGGAAAGAGAGGCTCCTGTTTCTACACATCAATTTCTACACATACAATTCTTCCTCTCCCGCACCACCCCCTCCGAGGAAATCATTTACTAGGACACAATCACAAGTGGATCCCTAGATATTTGAGGATCATCTCACTCCCCAAAGTCTTTGCTACAAAGAAAGCTTACATTGAAGAGGAGCCAAAGATGGGGACAAGGAAGGAAAAAAAAAAAACATTGAACGATTGGAGACAATTTCTTTACTTTGATGAAGATAAAACCCCTCATCCTTCATTTATCCAGCGGTGAGATCCTTGGGGGAGAGCACTGGGAAGGGTGGGCAGCCTTCTATAAAAAGACCTCCCATATTTGTTTACCTTCTGGAGGAGAAAAGGAAAAGTGCCAAGGGTGAGAAAAGAGTCCCGGACCCAGACAAGAAAAGAAGTGAGAATACGGAGGAAAAGGGACGGCAGTGATGACAAAGAATCATTGCTCTGAACAGAAGCCAAGGATTGCAAAGGAACACTTCACCTGGTACAGCTTTTATGTGTTTGAACAGAAATAAAATCGCTTCTTTTGTAGGTAAAAGATGCTTAAATATCTGCAATTTCATTTGGTTCACCCTAATGTCTTCAGAGTATTTCCACACATGTAACACACTGCTGTCACCTCAATACTAACAAGGACTGAGGTTGTTAGTACGTCAACTTTTGACTTTAAAGTCCTAAAATAAAATGAAGACTAGCTGACAAAGGACAGCATCTGATTTGGGCATCAGGCCTTCCCAAGACAGAATCCTAGCTCTATTCGCAATTTTTTGATGTTTGGCCAATCACTCTACCTCTCTCATCCTTGCTGAATTACTGTAAGGATTAAGTGAGATAATGTATGCAAAGTCTTTGCTTAGTTCCTTACCAGACACAGGTAGCTGCCAACTGACAGCTCTTATTATTATTATGGATCTAATTCATTCACTACATGTGGGTAGGGGAGTGCTGACCTCAACTTCCAGCCGAGCAGAAGCTTCCTACTGAAACTTACCATCATGTTGACAAGGAAGAAGTTTAACTGAAGTTTAACTGAAGTCACAGCATAAGAAAGAAATGACATTGTACGCAGTACAGATGAGTCCAGGGTGCCCCTAAAGGTGAATTCTATGCAAGGATGCTGGCCCTGCCCCGTCCCCTCAATCCTATTGCCTATCCCCAAGCCCCATTCCTTCAAGGCCCGTCCACTTTGTGAGTTCAGAAAATAACAACACATAGTAGGCTTAGTAATTCTTGAGGGAGGGCCTTCTCCTGCAATGCTGGGAGGCCCAGTCACACACAAAAAAGCCTTCATTACTGGTCTCTAATTGTGACCGGGAGAGCTCTTGCAAGTTTCATACCAAGCCATTTGTATAATGTGACACTGGAACTCAGAAGTTCCTTGTTAGACACTGCTAGCAAAAAGATCAATTTTCATAATTTATAAAGAGCAAAGAATGTACGGAGAACATTTTCCAAGACAGCTACCAATTACTTTCAAACTATTAGAATTATAGTTATACATTTTATATCCAAACTGCATAGACAGGAGAAAAAAAATGTATAGATATAGATGAAGATTAAACTGAAACCCTCTTTGTTTTTCTGGGAAATCTAGCTAAATCTGCTCCCAAAGCAAGGAACTGCAACTGCAAGGGAAACTTGACAGTGTTTTAAAGGTGTTTTGGGTGGCGGATGAGGGTATGAAGAAGGAGGTCTTAGAAGAGATATGGGTAGGTGGAAAACCACCTCAGTGTTTCCAAGCCTCAGTATTCTTATACTAAAAATGGGTCACATCACTTCTACTTGATATATTGGCATACTAAAATTTTAGGGTTTGTTTAGTACAATCGTTAAGTGTCTTGGAAATGAAACTTTCACAGACAGGTGACATCATTCAACATATTACTATTCTGACCTGAAATATCATATTTATTTTATAGACATTTGTTAGTGACAGGTTTATTATAATAAGTGTCAGAAAAAAATCTAGTATGTTATACATGGCAAAATTTAACAGGAAGGATCATTTAGTTTTTCATACTTGTTCATGTGCTAAAGTAAAAAATCTTCAAAATATAATTTTGAGCAAGCCGTTTCAAAACATGTCACATGTAACTGCATAACTGGTGGGCTGTGTACTAGATCCATGACAGCTCTTTGCAGTGTCTAAAGCTGCCCTCTGATATAACGACCCTCCAAATGGAGCTTGATGTTTTGAGAATCTGTTTTTACCACCATACTATTCCATTCAGATATCTTCATAATTTTTATCACTGAAATTCATTTCCCTGATGCTTGAAAAACATACTATTAGACAATTATAATAACATTTTCGAGCATACTCAGCAACAAACATTCATTTTCTGAAATAAAAAATGAGTCTTATATTCACAAATCCCACAGCTTGGAAATGTATATGATACACAACATTTAACCTGTCAGCAGCCTCATTAGTGTCAATGAGTAGGAACTGGCAATCAGTAGATGGTGTGCTCTACATGTGTTTATGTTTTAAAATGTTCCCGAAATAGCTCCGTTAGAGAGGTTGATATAAAACACTTCTACTGGACAAATGAATTTCAGTTTAAATTTCATGGTCTACTTAATTTTTTTGAGGAATTCATATTTCTCATGTAAATGATCATTTATAGCTAATAGCCAATACTCAACTAAAAAAATACTAAATAATAAAGACTGGATGGGTAAACATCTAAGGTTCAACCACACTGATAATGTAAGTAATCAAGAAAATATGCAGAAAGACTGAGATGTGTTTGACTATCGGGAGTGCTAAGATATATATTCGTATGGTACCCGTATTCAGTATCCATACAGCTATTAAGACATTTTTAAAAACCATAAGAAATATGTGAGCTATTTCAAGATATAATTCTGAAAAACAGACTTCCATGTAAGAAGCCAATTTAGGAAGAAAACAACATAAACAATAGTAACTTGTGTGCTCAAGTGAAGCATCTTTTTAATTTTGAGTAATGAAGATGTCAAGCCAAATGCTAGAGTAGTTTAACTTAATTAGGTGGCCTATTTTTCCAGGCATCCTTTCATTTCCCATTGAAAACTCAGCTTGTATGCAAGGCAACAAGAGCAATTTTGTCTGTAATGAATACCTCTGGGACTGCGCAGAGTAATCATTTGAATGTTACACTGAAGACTGGTTTGAGTAACTAGTTTGAGCTTGTTAAGATGCCAGACTTTGTTGGACTAACTAGATTACTCAGAGTATGGCAGCTTTTATTGGGTCAATAGTCAAAAAGTCAAGTCGACTTTACTCCTGAAATTTCTGCCAAAAGGAACCAATCTGAAAGTAATTGATCTAATTCATAGTTTAAATTTATGTCATCATCAGGGAAATTTTATGGTCCATAGTAAAAAAAAATTTTTTTAACGACATTCTTAAAAATATACTTTCTAGGCCCGTTTGTTATATACTTTATTTACATTTCAACCTAAAGAACTTTCTCATTAGAAGACCATGTGATTTAAAATACAGATATAGTTATTAATATGTTTGAAAGCCTAAAAACATTGTAATTCTAATTGATTTAAGAAAATATTATGCAAAAGGAACTTGGAAAGTCCTCTTGGTTCCACTGCCACTGTATGGCTGATGACAAACAGCAGTACAGTATCATTATAACTACCTATTATTATCTAGTTTATTATCACATTAATTCTTTGAGTCCTGTACTTGAAATGATTTTCTGATGAGGTGGGAACGCTGGTGTTTTTCACTAATGTGTTGAGTTGTTGACACCAGACAGAGAGATATTACTAGAATGGAATGGGAAAGGCCAGATTTGTTAAACATCTGTAATGCAGGGCTGCAAATCATTGCAAGTAGAAGACTCAAGAATTAGTATGATTAAAAAATGTACACAAAATATTTTAATTCATTTACTCACTTTTAACAAAATTTATAACAAACATTATTCTAGGCATGGGAGACCCAGAGAAAAACAAGAGCAAATCCTACCTTTAAAAGCTCACAATCAGGTGGGCAAGACAAGAAATTAGTATCAAGTCTAGTATACTACATGCCTTAGAGGGGCAAATATGTGCTCTGATATCTCTGACTTGCACACGCTAGAGGGGCATGGAGGTAGTAAGTAGTGAAGAAAGAATAGAGACAGGAGAAACAAAAAGGTGGAAGTGAGATAAGGAGACAAGTTAATGAGGCTCAGAACTCAGGCAGTAATTATGTAGAAGGAAAAGAGGAGACAGATTCAAAAGTTATGCAAAAAAGTAGAATCAACACAATGTGGGATTAACTTAGGCTGAGTGTACGGGAGACTCCAAGTCTGTGCTTTGGGTGACTGGGTAGGCGATATCGACTCTAATGATTATAGGTAATATAGGAAAAAGATAAGTTCAGGGGGTGAGGGTATAGGTTGGAGGTGATGAATTTCAATTTGTTGAATTGATATGTGGAGTCTGAGCTGCTGTCAAGGACACAGGTGTTCAGCAAAGTTAAAAATCAAACCTGAAACTCACATGAGAGAGCTGCCCTAGATGTATAGATGCTCTTCAGCTTTTATATTCAAAACGTATGTCAAATGCTTAGTTGTAAGAGTCTAGGAGAAAATAATATTGCTCTATTTTATCTTTTTTTTTTTTAATCTTGATAGTTGAGGGCCCAAGTAAGAGACAATTTCAGTGGGGGAAGAGAAGAGAAGCAGAGAGAGAGAAGCAGAGAGAGAGAAACCTGACCAAAATCTGAAAATAATCTAAAACAGGATCTTAGGTCAGGACATTTAATATTTAGAGTCCACTATGATGTTCAGGATTAACAACAACAATTAGTTCATGCTTAAAGGATAACCGTTCGTGGAAACAAGGAGGAAGAAAGGAAAGTAAGATGAATAGAGGAAGGGAGGGGGAGAGGAATGAAGGAAGCAATGGGGTAGGGATGGAAACCAAACAGAAAGAAATGGTTTAGTGGAGTAAAGGCCAAGGTCAGGGAGGAAGTGATTTATTGAAAATATTGTTCAATCAAGTAACCAAAGCTTCTCCGTGACCTGACACCAGAAAAATTTTGATTTTTCTCTATCAAATGATTATTGTATTAAAAAGACTAGTTCTCAACCATTTTCCCACAGCACCCCAAGTGAAGTACACGTGTCAGAGAACTGGTAGAAAATGTTACCGATGTGGGTGGAAAGCTTGGAATGTACAGGTAGCCATGGAAAACAATATTCTGGAAACTGCCATAGCAGAAGGAAGAATGAGAACAAGCACTGGCACATATTCAAAACTAAAAATAAATAACCTTGGTGCCATTGAAAGTTCTGATTAAGAAAACCAGACTCCTGTTTCCTTTGATGTATGTAATTCAAATGAACATTTATATCTTGAGTTCAGTCACAAATAAGGAACTATGGGTTGCAGAAAGGGGCTTGAGTTTTTTAGGGAAAGAGAAGGATCTCATAGCATATGAATCTGAGTGGGCCTGGGAGATACTGAAAAAGGATTTGAGCTCGGGTTGGAAGCTCAGTTTTCTCTGCCTTATTGTCGTGTTCTCTGGCACATTGGTCAATCAAACACAATAAGGTAAGAATGATGATGGACTGTTGGCTACTTTTCAGTCCAGCGTTTCTTTCATTAGCCCACTCACACTTTCCCACAAACTATACAGGAGGGAACCTGCAATTTCATGAGGTACCAAGCAACATGGATCCCCTTAGTCAGGGTCTGGAAACACACAAAGAAATCTTGCATTGCCTGGTTCAAATTCCATCGAGTAAGAAAAATTTTAAATGGTGTTTAAATTAAAGTACTTGAGTGACCAGCATGCTTTCATTATTATAGGAGAAAATAGCCAATATTCCAAGAATGAGCCAGAGAGAAGTGGAAATGTCATGGGTTTTTATTACATAGTTGTCAGGCTTATTATAGGGTGGTATATTCAATTGAAAAGCTGCCTATCAATTACAAAATTATATACAAAAGATTTTAAGGATTTGTATACATCCACTTAAGAGGTATAGAATGCATGAAGTAGATAGTGCCAAAGAGCCCTTTGGGACTGTCTAAAAGAATATCATTAATTTTTACAGTGTACTTCCAATTCTGGAGCCACTCCAGCATTGGCTTTCTATAAAAATCATTTCAAGTTTAGAATTATGCTATTTGCTTGCAGCAACATCACAGGAGCAGTAGTGTACCATATGTTCCTACTTAGCAACTTAGTCTATAAGTCCCAAAGCATGTACTGATTTGAAAATCGAACAGAAATTATAATTGTTGAGTGATGTTATGAGGCAAGTTGTCTTGGATTACTAAACTATGCAGATGTTTGATGTTATGTAGGAAAAGGAACAAAACTTTTTTTTTTTTTTTTTCCTACAGGATAACTAAAATCTTATTTATGGTTGCCGAAAGGGGTAAATTGATTAAAATTCCCTAAAAGAATACCAGGTAATGAATTCTTGAACACACTATATTACAGAAAACAAAAGGAATGTTAAGTGTAAAAATTAGCTAAGGCCATTCAACTTATGTAATTTGTGGTTTATTTCCCTCCAGAGTATGTATTATCATACATTAGTGTAATTTTTTAAAATAGCATATTCTAAAAATATTTTAATATATGTTACTTTATTAAAGTAGCTTGATTCTGGCACACAAACCTGACATACCTTTACAAGGACAAAGTATTTGGATCTCTATTTCTTCATAAATTATCGCTGGTACTTAAAATATTTTTAGTTAACTCTTGACTAAAATATTAAGAAAAATAATGTTTGTTTTATTTAATTTTAGTCTGAGCTTAATATTATCCATTGCACTTGAATTTAAAAATCTAAGGAGCCAAGCTGTTATGATGTATATGCTTTGAATTTCTAACCCGTTATCCAAAAGTCTTTAAGACGGACATAATGATTCTCTGAAAGGGAGCAGCTGCTTTATAACAGCAATCATTTATTGAGTTTGTGTTTCTACTGTTTCAAACAAATTCAATTAGCCCTTACACTTCAAAACCCTAAAGGCACCAAAGAGATGGTACCGGGTTGCTCTAATCTAATAGTAATACTAAACTTGTCAGTACAGTTTTGGGATTGATGGTTAGAAGAAAATTAATAGTAACATTTTTCATTTTTTAATCAAACAGTCCTATTCAGAACCACCTATGGATCTCGGAGGCTACTTAGCTGAATGAATTGAGTTCAGTAAGAATTCTAAATGCAAAGCTTGGCCTTCCGAAGGTATTCTGAGTGTGATCAACTCAATTGAATGGAAGGAAATGTAGTCCGGATCTCTGAACTTAACGATGACCTTCTCGTCTGAACAATATAGTGTGGTTTCTAGAATGTCTGCCAGAGAAGGCAGTGATCATAATGACTTCTAAATGCAAAGTTCATGGAGAGGCAGGCCTGTCTCTGTTTTGAGTTAAGCAAAAGACATTTTGTTCTTAGAGGAATTTCAAAGCCCCAGAAAGTACACCCCTAACATATACATTACATTTAATTCACTGACAACCACCAAGAAAAATAATAGACGTTTTCTAACCCCTGTGCCCTCACCCCTCCCAGTTATCAAATCTATTTGAGTGGATATGTAGGCATTGAAAATTATAGTACCGTTAGAATTTCCACCATAGTTACATGAAGCCCCAACCTACCATGATTTTATACTCTTCCAGAAAAAAATATGTTCAAGCCCACAAAATGCTCCTGTGGACTCACCATCACTTTCATTTATTCATTTATTTGTTTTTACTTACAATGTTCTTACATATTATATTATACTGGCAGCCTAGGGCAGTTATAATTTTTCTTTAAATGCCCTCGCTGAATTAAAGGGCCTGGTCTCAAGTATCTGAAAATAAACAGCAAGCATTTACTTTTATAAATGTAACCGTTTACATTTTCATTGGAATTCTGTTGTCACTTCTCATGATTAAATACCTTGTCAACCATTTCCAGTGAAATGGATACAAACGTGCCCTTGAAAGGTTTCAATCATATCATGCATTTTGGCTTGTAAGCTACCCACCCAGTAGATTCTAAAAGCAGCCATATAGTGATTTGGGTTGCAAATACAACATTTTATTTAAAACTGCCCCGACAGTTGATAATTAAAGCTATTTGTGACACGTGTAGCTTATAATGATTAACTTGTCTATAGTCAGAAGCACAAATAACCTGCACCTGTAAAGACTTTATTTCCTAAAGGTAAAACAACTGTTTAGGAAAGATCATGCTGGCAAAACAGCTGCTTGCTGTTCTGGAGGGGAAACAAGGTAGCCAACTCTGGTGTTTTATCAGCTCTATCTCATTAACTGGAAACAAGGCTTAAATGCTTTGTTTATAAATTATGATTATTTCTGATTGCGGCAGTTACTGATAGTGCTACTCATTTGCAATGCAACTCTTTGAATTTGTTTAATTACAATTTGAAACAAGGCAGAGAAGATTAATTAACCCACCTGGCTGGCTGGCACATAGTCCTGGCTGGGTTCTGTCATGCTCATATACATGTTCTCACCGTCAAACTGCGAACGAAATAATAGTAAACATTCAGCGATCTTGACTGTGTGCAGGTTTTTTTTTTTTTTTTTTTTCCACCATCAAACTGGAAAACAGTAGCTATAAAAAATACTGTGGTCGGGAATACAGAAAATCTGTCATAGCAAGTGAGCCACATCTTTGATGTTTCTGTTGTCATCCTTCCTGACCCTGGATGTCACTGATTTGGAGTAATTAGTGCTCTAGTAATTACAGCAAGCAAGAAAGAAATGAATGGTTTCCTTTCATCTGCAATCTGTTTTAAAACAAAATGGCTCATTTTGCATACCATGTATACATATTGCAGTTTGGTTGTAATAAAGTATTAAATGAATGGCACAATTTCTGAAAAAAAAAAAAAAAGATAACAGAAAATAGACTACGGCAAAGCTCAATGCATTCTGAGTTTAGCGCTCAAAATGAGAAAGTGCAGTTTTGATAATAGACTAAAACTGGCTTCATCACAATAGCCTTATGGTTAAAATTTTTAACTTTATAATAACATTTACAAAGGTCATGTGCCACTACATCTATGGCTAAGAATGATAATAACAATGAATAACAATAAAAATACACAGACTCGATGATCAAATTTTCCTCTTTGAAGTTTTTCAAAGACATAGAATTAATGTAAGGATTATGAATGCATAGCAATTTATAACAAATTTACAAGTTAGGAACAAAATGGAAGGAGGAAACCCGCCAGTCAGTACAAAACGAAGAACAATGGGATAGTTCAAACAACAACGACAATAACAACGACAGCACACTTTGTTATCTGGGTTGCTGAAAACAGTAATCATTCCATTCAGACTTAATTCTCAGCTCTCTTTAGTTATTTGATAACTGGGCAAAGCATTATTTTTTTAGTTAGAGGAAGAAGTTTTTCAAGGAAATAATCAAATGGACTAACACGGCCAGCTTCAAAGAGCTGAGTCTGAACATACTTTCACTGCCAGACTAATTTCAGACATGGAAACTTGAAAATCTGAAAAATTACTTTTCAAGATGGAATAGTGTTATTGATGGAAGTGTAAGTACACAGTAATATGGATATACTTTATATGCCATCAAAAGAGAAAAAAAATTGTGTTAGAGACATTGCATTCCATCACTTATGAGCTGCTAACATAAGAGAGTTGTACAAACGCTAGGGACACACCAAAGCCTCTGAACTGAAGTCAGCAGGAGTAGGTGCCCTGAAATTCACATAAACATAAGCTGCGTGAGTAGGGACCTCAGTAACGAGTCTGAAGCACTCACCAGGTTAAGTTCAATGAACCAAAGGATTTCCTCACACATCACCCTGCAAATATATTTCATGTTATACAAACCAACTTACCTAAATAAATATAAAATCACTTTTTGAATGATGTGGTTGTTAGAACGAATCAGAAATAACACACTTAGAAAAAACTAGCTGGACAGTTTGGTTGTTTTGTCATCTGGCTCAAGAGCCCTAAGTCCAAGTGACTTACCCAAGGTTGCCTTTCCATTAGTGAGCCTTCCACCTAAAGACAATCTTAGTCCCAATTAATCCGCCTGATACTTCTGACAACCCAAAACCTGACCAAGAGCATCATTCAGCATTTCTTCACCCCGCCCACTGTTGGTTTGTTTGCAAATGTTTTCAATGTTAAGATGCCAAAGAACCATTTAAAATATGGACAGTTTCTCTGACTATAACAAACTAAATTGAACAGAAGTAGTGAAGTGAATCAAACACTCTACTGTCTATGCATATTCTATAAATGTGTTACTTTCTATTTCGTCTTCTCTAACTCATTTTCTAAATCTGGTGTCATTCTCAAGCCAACTAAGACTTCAGAATTTTGGTTTTAGTCTATCCAAAGTGTATGCTAACTGAGTATGTTCAATGTTACTGCTTTTAAAGGATTCTTTCCTCAAAAAGTACCAGTGCTTAAGTAATATTGAGTCAAAGCTGAAACAGCATTTTATAATAAAAGGTATGTGGCTATAGGAATTTTCATTGAGTACATTCTATGTCCCTATCACCTACCTACCTGTACTGTTACATTAACCAATGTGTGTGAACTGATTTAATCTTCACAACAACCAAGAATTAGGTATTATTACCACCTACATTTTACAAATAAAAATAAAAAAGGCACAAAGAATTTAAGTTTGATGCTCAAGGTTACACAGCTCTTAAGGGTCAGGGCTGGGATTCAAAGCCAAGCAGCCTGGCTTTTTAGCATATACGCTTAACCACTAGAACATAAAAATGTAGTCTGAATCCTAGTGATGAGTTAGCTATCAATTTTGAAAATAATGTCAATAAATTATCAGAGTATTAGCCATATTTCAATGGTATTGATATATTGTCCAAATGTCTACAGTATTGTGAGATTTTCCAAAAAGAACACAAGTCTTGGTAAACTGTCAGTTTAGTAAATCAGGTTGGCAGAATGTCCCTGGATGCTTTATAATTAAGCCTTAAAAGACCGAGAGGTGGTGTGATAATTTTATTTGTCAACATGATTGGGCCACAGGGTGACCAGATACCGGTTAAATATTATCTGGGGTGTGTCTGTGAGGCCATTTTTGGAAAAAGTTAACATTTGAATTGGTAGACTGAGTAAAGTAGATTACCCTCTCTACTAAAAGGTAGGCCTCGCCCAATCAATTGAAGGCCCAAATCAAACAAAAGGATGATCTTCCTGAGAGTAAGTGTAAACACCTCTGGCTTGACTGTTGATCTGAGATATTGGTCTTGTCCTCATACCTGGCCTGAAACGTCAGCTCTTTTGGGGTTTCAAGCCAGCCAGCTTTTGTAATGGAACTATACCATTGGCTCTCCTAAGTCTCCAATTTCCCAAGTACAGATTTTGAGATTTCTTGGCCTCTATAATTGTATAATGCAATTCTTTATAATAGACCTCCTTCTGTGTATATATACATCTTGTTGGTTCTGTTTCTCTGGTGAGCTCTCTAACTAACACAGGTGGCTTCCTCTATTACTATCAAGATATTCATGACTCTTCCAAAAGCTTATTTCTGGAGGACATACAATGTAGAAACACGTAAAAAGATGATGTGTATTTCATGCTATTGCTTGCTTTCTAGGGAAGCAGAAGCCATGATGATTTTGCTATGAGAATCTCTTGCCTCACAGAGCCATCTCCCTGTGCACCAGGGCATCCCACATATATTTACACCTCTTTGTTCAGAATGTCTCCCTTCCCTTCTACTTGTTGAAATTCCCCTTACACCCTGACTAGTCAGGGCTGGGTTGTCTCTAGCCTCTGGGCTCCCGTAGGCTGTGCTCTGGTTCCAGACAGGTTTTATTGTTAGGGGACTAACTTCGATGGGCTGTTAGCAACCAGAAGACACAATACACATGTTAGTTATCTTTAGTGTCTCTATAGTTTAGGGCCAGTGCATACACAGTCCTCAAGAAATAGCTAATAAACAAAAATTAAGTAGTATTTGCTTGATTAAATAGATTACCTTCCTAAAGAAAGCAGTGACTTAGAAGAGGAAGAAGATTCAGCTTTTAGAGAATGGTTTGAAGGCTCCTGAAAAGAGTCAACTCAAAGTCTTACTGTGGATTTAAACTGGTCGTTACAGGAGCAGAAGCCTTAGAAAGAAAGACAAAATGTACAGAAATAGCCAGGACACCATTATTCGAATGCTGGACCTACTTCTTCCTCAAGATTTTTATTTAATTAAAAAACATACTGATTGGCCAAGAATCAAGAAACCTGGTTATAAATGTGCACATGCTCTCTTTCTGAAGAGCTTTGAATTGCTAAACAAAAATATGAATATGTATCAGACCGGCCTAGCCACTCCTCTTGTGGTTGGACAAACTCTTCGACCCAGGGAGAAAAATAAGCCAAGATCCCATTGAACCTCTACTCGCTCCCCACACACAGCTTGTCAGACTAATGTAACCACTGCATTTTTCACAGCTGCACCCGATCACACCATCCAGGAACTGGTTCCAGGGATTTCAACAGACCTTGTGCTGATACAACTTTCTTAGAACACATCCTGTGTCATGGGCATATGTGTCCAGCTGTCAAGTAGAATTACAGTGCAATAAAGACCTAGAACTTAGGTCTGAAAAGGTCCCTGAAGGCATCATATCTGAACCCCTCATGTTATGATTGAAGAAACAGAGATTTTTTTGGCCATGTGGTCCATTTGGGAGTAAAATCAAGTTCTGGATTTCTAGTAGAAGAGTTGTATCAGATGGCTCTTATTAATAATGGTTATAATACATTATTTTATTAAAAATTACTATGTTTCTTTATGTTTATCACAGTTATTACTCTTAAAAGTCAACTGAATTTAATCCTTGTAACTTTTCAAAATATACCTAAGCATACTAGCACTTCTAATTTCCATGTAGTCTCAATTTAAAACCCGAAGCAAACTTTGAAAGAATAAATAGGCTGACTTATTTAAATCTAAATGTAAATGGCATCAGCTCAGGATTAGCCTTTCTGACCAAGTGCTTTTATACTCTTTATTGTGTTTTTATTTCAAAGCACCAGGGGATGCAATCACATAAAAAGTCATTTATAATCTTCTACTACAGTTTTTTGAAATTGTTTTTAGAGGATATTAACCAAACCCATAATCCCAAAGAGCTTTTCAAACTAGGTAGTTATTATTTCTTCTATTTAAAAACTGAAAGCAGACATCCAACACTGTCTGAACATAGTGAATGATGAGCAAAAATGGGCAATATTAGGCTACTGAAACGACTGAAACAAGAAAAATCAAAGAGAGAATGTGAAGTGTAAATCAATCATTAGCACTGGTACAGGAAATGGGATCTTTTTAGGGAAACCATTAGGAGAAAACCAGAAAGCCGCTGCTGGAGAAGGGCGGGGTGGGGAACCTCATGAAATTCATGAAACAGTACCGCATTGTGTTGCCTATAAAATGGAAACCTTACATTTCTGGGTGTTTTCTGAAGGAATATTTGATACTTTGAGCTAAAGATAGAAATGTTTATAACGGGGAGTTAATTTGACATTTCTTAGAAGATGCATTATAATAAATGATTGTAAGAGAAGGTAATATCCTCAAAATAAAATATCCATTTTTGTATTGCTTGGCTCAAAATATGACTACAAGCCTTTTTTTTTTTATTTATTTTATTTTATTTTATTTTTTTTTGCATGGAAGAAATAACTTAAGTTTGGGCAATGAAGTCAAAAACTTATGCTCTTTCATGTAGAGCAAGGCTTTTGAAAGCTCTAGGCATAACGTGATAATGTACATGTGAGCATAGCTATCATGGCTGTTCACATCCATGTATCCAACAAAAATTGAGTGAAGGTACACTCCTACACGTAGTACAAATTTTCTTATTCTCAAGAGAAAAGGTCAGGAGACACTGGAGAGGAAATTCTTTTTTATCTTCCAGCTTCAAGGCTGAAAGTGTTGATGCAAGATCGTCTAAGGCAGTCTGCCTCCATGCCAATCCAGGCTGAATGAAACTGGTGCTGAGCGCAGCGGGCCACAAAACTCACACTCACTGCAGGGAAAGCCACGGGCCGGCTATCAACACCCCAAAACAGAAAGCAGAGTAGTACTCTATTAGTGCTTTGAATGGACTTATGTTCCAACCTGGGAGCACACAGAGCTGGACTAGGAAAGAGAAACTCCTGCAGGTTGGGCTCCTGTCACTTGAACTTGAGTGGTAAGTACTTTGCTGCAGAGCTGAATGGCATGGAGAGGAAATATGATCTGTGCACAGCATGGCTGCTTGAAGACTTGGCCACTGGAGGGGGAGAGAGAGAATACTGCATTACCCACAACTAGATTAGACCCATGACTTAGAATCTGGATTCTGTTTGGAACTCAATTTCTATTCTCATTTTTGTCCTAGGAATATATTTGTTTGGGAAGAATTGTATATCATGGTTCCTTTGTTAACTTTGAGATCTGAAATTTTCAATAATAATGCCATGTACATATCTCGAATCCGTACTCGTAAAGGCTGTCCTACACCCAGACTCAGTGGCAGAACTCAAAGAGAATCATAATAGCATTTTCCCTCTGCTGCTAAGGGTATGGATCCAATTCAGTTTGTTTGTTGGCTTTTTAAACAAGCACACTAAACTTATTAACTCACATGAACAGGGTATTCTTTTAGATAGTCACCTTATAGGCTCCACCCTTAAGATAATGACGCTATCATAGTTCAAACCAGTTTGAACCTTTGTAGGCACATTCTAATTGCATGAAATATACTAAGGCATTTAATTTTTGTAACAATCTTGTGATACAGGGACTGTTACTACTCTCATTTTACAGATGAAAAACTGAGACACAAATGAGTTCGGTAGCTGGTCTGAGACAGCCCCAACCCCATGCTCCCCAGGTCTGCTCAGCCTGCCTGGCCCTCAGGCCACGGCCACCAGCCTTTGCTTCCGGAAATGGATGACATGATTCCAATGGTCCTGAAACCTGAGACACACTCCTTCTTCTGCCACTGCAGCTAGAGTCCCAGGTACCCCAAGCCTGGTACCAACTTACGTCAAAATGCCTTTCCGAGAGTCAGTGCCGAAGGGCTGGATGACACCTCCTCAAAGTGGAGAGGAAAAATGGCCCAGTGAGAGGACTGGGCCACAATGTTCCCTGCGGCCTCTTCAGAGAAGTCCCTCATGCACAGCAACCAGCGACGACTGGTTGCAAAGCTGAGGCAGCGTGAAAACATGCATCTTCCGCTTTGCTCCCCTAGCCTCCCCGTCTCACTTCCTTTCTCCCTCACCCTTATTTTCTCAGGCTTGCACTTCCCAGAGTTAAGATGTGAGCTTTCATCTCAGGCTCTGCTTTCTGGGGAACTTGGACTAAGACAGTATGCAATGGCACACAGAAAGTGACAGTGCCCTTAACTGCAATACTACAGTCATCTCATCCCATCTTTGTTCTGCTTTCATTAGATTATTTTTAAGAATCATTAATTCTATTTTAAATACCAGTGCAAAGACAGAAACGAATTTATGAAATAGTAAAAAATAGAAGAATTAGGATTTTCCTATATCATGAAAACATTACTCCAGTTTCAAGAAAAAAAAAGGTTCTAGAAACTTTTATTAACCTCAAACTTCCAACACAAAGCAATTCATTTTCATTATAAAAGCTTCCAAATTCGCTCAGATGAATTTAATGGAAACATATTTAACTGAATCAAAGCATGCATGATACACGCCTTTGGCTTTTACTAAAAGGCCTCTGCAAGGTGTCTGATACTGGAAAATCAGGAGCAAAGATTTCTAATTTCGCATAGGAGCCTTGTTTTAGAAATGAATTCCCAAGTGATTTGAGTTTCTACAAATCGTAAAGCTGTAAAACTATAGTATATAGTTGAAACACAGCGTAGTTTCAAGTAATTGGTTTAGAACATTCCTCGGACTTGCCATGTTTTAGACAAATTTTTCTGAATCCATCTAGTGAGAGAACAATTTGAGAAGTACGTCCAAACTTGCTGGCAATCCTCCCCTAAGCTCACTTATTTCCACATCATATCAGCTCCCACCTCATTTGCGATGCTACCTAAATCCTGCATAGATGTGGAATGAAAAGTATAAAAGTCCTTACATTTGGGTGGTTGGCTCTTTTCTTGCTAGTATTCCCTTTTAAGCACAGTGAATATTTTTTGGTATCTGACATATAGAGAAAAAGATGAGACTGTTTTTCTACACATGTCTGGCCCAGAACAGCATGTTCTGTTCTGGGAACCTCCAAAGGAGAAAAATGGAAAGTAGCAGAAGTTCAGAGCACAGAAAAGGTTGAGATTGGATGAACGATGTATTAAAAAGAATAACAGAGTAGTTAGACTGGTCAGGTGACAATTGAGTGCAATACAAATTTTTCAAAAAGATTTGGGAACAAACAATTCTTGAATAATTTTTAAAATTAAAAGTGGTAGTGCCAAATAAAAAACACAGTTAGGAAGGTACAGAATTATTAAGATGGAAATTCTCACTTCCTTATTATTATTACTCAGAAAATAACATTGTGACTAAATATAACAAGAATGTTACAGGAATAGACTTTTGGTAATTAAAATCTCCTAATGGTAGGACAGGTGTTGAAATATATTTTGGTACATTCAGGACAAACCTGACCATTTAGAAATATAAAAGGTTCAGTCTAGATCTATTTTATTACCTTTTTGAGATCATATTTGACACATTTTTTTTTTTTTTTGGTTCCAGAGAGTTTGTTTTCTAAATGAAGACATAATGACATTTTAAAGAACTGGATTAAACAGCAGGAAAAAAAGTCCTTCAAGCCATTCAGTTTGGGTTTGTCCATTGTGAAAGAAAGCAAAGATCTGTCGGCATGCATCTTTCATTTTAAGAAACTTGAAAAGTCACTCAATCCATTTGTTATATCAAAAGAAGCATGATTTTTTACTTTTCTTTAACATCTTCAAATATTATATAGTCACAACTATTTTTGCTTAGTCTCTGATATTTAACCGTGATTTCATGTGACTTTCCTTCCTGACTTATGTACATTTTTATGACAATTAAGGCATAATTTTCCTTGCCTTAGCTTCAGTTTTCGCGTATGAGTGTCCCTTCTCGAGGCATAGTCATTACACATACTTTTAGAGTTTCAGTTCCAAAGTTTCTTTTTATTGTCTTCTGGTTTATAGTAATTCTAACGACTCTCCCTAGATTGTTCTCCCACTCTTACTTGACTCTTTTTTTTGGGGGGGGGTAGGGTAGTATTCTCCTAAATACTCCATCCTCCCTTGTGACAATGTCCTTTTCATAGCAGCATATATTGCCAAAAACATGTCGGAGCCGAAACTGGAAGTCTTGCCGGTAACAACATGCCTGCTTCTACTCAAAGCCTTGTTTATAATGCACGATGAGGGGTGATTAGCTTCCTCTGCTTTACTTTCCGAAATGGCACCATATGATGCTATTCGGTTGAAAAACTGAGAGAAGAAAATATCACCACATGGTACTATCAGGGGTGAACCATCTTACTTAGCATAATCTTGCTGGTACATCAAAAATCAATGGTAACTGACATATTCCCAGTTTAAAATGTGGTATTCATTCATTCATTCATTCATTCATTTAACAAATGTTCACTTTGCACTATGTGCCAGGCCCCGTTCTCAGTGACAGCAACTAAAATCTATTGGATATTTACTGTGTGCCAGGTACACACATGCACTGACTCAATTAAATCCTTATAACACCCCAGTGAAGCAAGCAGTATTTGTGTTCTTTTACCAACAAGGAGGCTGAGGTTTAAAGAATTAAGTCACTTGGAAGGGGTAGTGCAGAGCCTCATTTCCAGGTCTGTTTGATGGCAGAAAAATACCTAATGAAAGAAGACCTGCTAGAGGGAAATGAGACCCTTGTGAAAAAAAGAGGATCAATCAACATGCAAGTCTTAGACATCTCACAGTGACTGTAGAATTAATACCATTTCCTAGGTAGTGACTACCAGGACAGCCAACTTCATTCCATTATTTTAATGACAATATCTACTTAATGATAACGGGTATTTCCTACAAGTATATACTGTATTCCATAGTCCACTTTAAGTGGACCAGAGCTGTCCTTGGCAGATGCAGAAGGTACGTCAGAGAATCATAGAGCTGAATGATCCGGAGTGGGGTTTGAGACCCATCTCTGCCACTCAACAGCTGTGGAAGATATAGCCTCTGTGAACATCAACGGCCCCGTTACAGGATTGTCACAGGGGCCAGACCTGCATGGGGAAGCACCTAGCACAATGCACATGTCTAGCAGACACTCAAAGCAAGTCTCTCACCTTTCTCCTTGCTGCTTGATGACCTTGACCAAGCCAGTCTGAGTATGTTAAACTAGTATTCACTTTACTCCACCATTGCTTAAAATTCTTCAATGATTCCTAAAGTTTTTAAGGTAAATTCCAACTTCCTGACTTTAGGAAACATCTGTACCACTCATCTATGGCTGGTGTCCACTCTAAATGGTCAGTGCCAGTGCCATGCCAAGTGTTAAACATTTTTAACATCACTCCTGTCTACATCTGCTGTCACTCTGCATTTCATCCTTGCTTAATGATTTACATATGGTCAAAAAATCCCTGCCTTTATTCCTTCCCACCATCTCCTCTAACTGAAATGCTCTCTATGTCCCACTCCCTGTTATTTCCCTCCATATTTCCTAGTAATAAGATGATCACAGAATGTATCAACCAACCTACAACACTTCTGAGAGTGAAAGGAGTTACTAATTATGGTCGAACAACAGTCATAAACTTGGACTCTCCCAGACAAAGAGACTCTTTCCACCGGAAAGTAAGCCTTGCCTGACATCACTGATAATTCACAGTCCCTTCCCTGGGCCTCTGTAAGTTCTCTGTGGCATCTGGTGCTCATTGCTGCAGATCGTTCGTTGTACTGTGACTGTTTCACTGCTTCTCTCCTATATTGGACTATGAGCTCTTTGAAGGCAGGGACCTTCCTATTTATTCCTCCATCCCAGCACTCAGCATGTGCCTAGCACATATTATTTACTAAATAACAGTAAATAAATGATAAAATAAATCCAGTGCAATATTGCGAGAACTTAAAACATTCAGATACCTCACCATCTCATTATTCTGCAGTAACATTGATTTCATGATCCTTCACTTCCAAATCAATTTCTGTCCGTGAAAACAACTGATCCTCCAGGATTATCGGACAAAAGCTTCCATAAACAAGATCACCCTCTAGTTTTCCATTTCTTCCTGTTCTATAGGGATCAAATTTTCTCCAGTCATTTTAGTTTGAATAATTGAAAAGAAGTCCATTCTATGAGAGCTTAGATAATAGCTAATTTTGCTTCATGCTCCCAAGGAGGCAAGTCCAGTTTCGGTAAGCAGATTGTGCCCATGCTGCTCCAGATCAAGCTGGTTATTTTTTCACGCTGACGTCAAGCTGCTGGTGAACATTTTGCTCTCTGAATCACCTCCAAATCTATACCAGCATGCTAATGAAAAGCCGACTGGGTTGGCAGATAGAGAGTAATTCATTTCTTCCTTTTCCCCATGTGGGTTGTGAGTAATTCAAGGTCTCTTGTTCCCTTGTAGTTATGGCAGAATAGGACAGAATTTAGGAGCGATTCCATCATGGAGCAGATTTGAAATAAGAAGACCCAGATAGGAGTCCTGGTTCTGACACTTCCTAACAGACTGGTCTTAGAAATAAGAGTAAAATTATATCTCCTTTAGGCAATTATTTCAGATTTAAATGAGATATGCAAAAGCATTTATGAATTGTAAAGCACTAAACACAAACCCTGTGCTACATTCTGGAACTATGGTACTTCCCCCTCATGGCAAATTTATTTGACTGTTTCCATTATTAATTGGAAAGAACAATAGGCAGAAAGTAGTGGAAAGAATCAGTCTCAAAGTGCCCGAAATTAGCCTGTGAGAAAGTCATTAATATGGAAAGTGATACGTAGACATCATTTTTTTAAATCTCTATATATAAATGTAGAATCGTACCTTAAATATTAGGTAAGTGAAAAGCAATGGAATGGGCAAAAGAAAATAGTGGTGTGATCATCAAATAAACAAAAAGTCTGTAGAACATCGATTGTGTATATACAAGATATTTTTCTCCTGAAATGTTTTTTTATTTGGCTAATACTTAAATTATTTTAGATCCCATAGGGGAGCAGTTATTATGGTACAATATTAAAAACTGCCACACAAAACTGCAGAAGTGGTCTGAAAATGCAAAACACTATTGAACTCTTCTCCTAAATCATAGAGAAAATATTACCTAGTCATAGTAAACTATACCATATCATATTCACTAAAATTGCTTCAGGAGAATTTATTGTCATAAAATGAAGATTTCAGACAGTTTGGACATTAAAAAATTGCAGTGTTATACTTTAATATATAATAGTATAATATAGGATGATATAGGTCTTCTACAGCATTTTATTTGCTATAGCTTATTAACTTTACGCATTAAATTATCCATAAGACAACAATTGTTCATTGTATTTTACGATGTTATGTAAAAATTATTATTCTAGTTCAACAAGCACATAACTTTAAGCAACCATAGACACTTAAACTGTTTCAGTAATCAGTTAATGTTCCTTATATTGCTCACATCAAAGAAATTATGTAATTTCTACTGCTCTATAATCTATTATTTCACCTTCTGTAAGAAACATATTATTAATAACTTTTGCATATTTCATGTTTGCTATGAAAAATTCTGGCATATTTTTGTAACCATTAAGTAAATTAATATTAATGTTAGATTAAGTGGTTTCTGGATTTATTTTTGGTTGAAATGCCTTCTTAATTGTTATGAGCAGAATATTAGTATTTTAAATACATCTAATGAGTCTTGTCTTCAAGAAATCCTTCAATATTACTTGAGATATTAAACTTGAAACAAATAATTCAAACATGTATTGAAGTTAGAATAGGATGAAAACTAAACATTAAAGAAGATTAAATGCTCTAAGATAGATTTTTATTTTAAAAGCAGAACAATGTTGCCTTTTCCTCAGGCTAATATAACCTTCCTCAAAAAGTCATATTACAGTGCCTATTCGCTATTCTACATAATTTGAGCTACAAAGCTGTTTAGGCACAATAGGAAAATAATGAGCATCTAATATTTAAAATCTATATTTTATGATATCCCCATTGCATCCTATTTTCAGGCAATGAAATTGTGTTTGTAATAATCCATTTGTATTAGTGGTTCCAAAAGTTATTGCGTTTTCTTAAAACCTGAACATTATAATCTTCAGGCAGGTTGTAAACTGTACTTTTTAAAACAGTGAATTTTCACACTCTCAGGTTGTTGGAAAGGGTTTGTGGATAGGCATTTTCAGGAAAGCCTCGGAGGCTTCCTGCTGGTGCCATTTTCCCCGGAACTCCCACTTCCGGTATCTCCTTGAATAGTCATTGAAGACTGTTTTTCAAACATTCTTTAAGGTGGAAAGCTGACTTAATTAATTTCTGCAATGCCTACCACATTATCCATATAGTTTTAGCAGTTCTATCATTTATTGGCTATTTTCATTTTTTTGGACCTTTTTGGATGTGAAGTTTTGTTTTGATTTTGTCTTTATTCATTCCTTGGCCATAGTTTTGCTCATTCTATTTAATAACATCACGATGGCTGTAAAAAGCAAGCCACATCTTCTATGGACGTGGTTTTCACTTTGGGGCAATTCTACCCCCTCTTTTTTTGATTATCATGATTGACAGGTACTACTGTCATCTAGAGGTCAGAGGCCAGGGATGCTCCCATGCATCCTACAATGCACAGGACTGCCGCCATAGAAAGAGTTAACCAGCCCCGATATCAACAGTGCTGCTGTTGGGAAACAGTGGCCTATGGCATGCTTTGAGTTTGAGATTTTGGTCATTTTCATGACACCATAGAATGAGAAATAAGACCAACTATGAAATGATCTACATTAGTAAAAAAGGTAGCTTGAATTCTAAATCAATTAATACGTCTATTTAAAAAAATCTTTAGATATGACCTAAGTAGTTTGCACAATGCAATGTAATAACCCAACTCTTATAGAGCACTATTCCAGGTGCTATGGATATGGTGTTCAAAACAAGAATTCAAGAGCCCTCATATCCCATGCTTACAACTCCATTAATTCAAAAATAAACATACATTGTATTACATAAACTTTGGAGTTACAATTACTCTGGGTAACTACAGAATGACAAAACCAATTCTTCAAACTACACATAAAATCTGCCACTTGTCACGGTTAAAACCTAAAAGCTGTAAGAAATTAGCGATTTGTTAATTAGGATTCTATTTATCCTTTCATGCGCAAAACTAATTATTTGTTTGCAAGATGCTGCATCTTCATTAAAACCATTAGTATTCTGAGTAGATGGCAGTATTAATTTTATAAATGGAATTGGAATTTTACCACTGTGTTTCATGTAGTTTCTTAGGGCCGTGAATATGTCCACATGATGTTATCTGTCTAAAAGGACAATTCTTTATAGCAACAAAAAGCAGTTTTATCTAATTTACAGCATCTATTTACATCATTTTTCGAGCAGCCATATATATTATTCTTTGAGATATAGATATGTGTGTGTATGTATAGGTACGTGTGTGTGTATATGTGTGTTTGTATGTGTGTATGTGTCTATGTGTATATATATGTGTGTATAGGCATGTATATGTGCATATATGTGTGTGTATATGTATGTGTGTGTGTACATATGTGTGTGTGTTAGTGTAATATTATACACTGGGAAGAAGGGATAGACACTATTTACCAAACCCTATCTCCCAAAATGTCGTTATATTTTAAAATAATATAAAGTCATCTCTTTGACTTTTCTAAGGAAGGGGAGTCTATGACTGGGTTATTGTCTAAAAGAGCAAGAGCAACTAATTTAATTAACAAGTACTCTGAATTTGAAATCTATTCCATATTTTTTAGGCAGCATGTTTACCTGCCCAATCATGACTTAATGTGTTAATAATATAATGAGTTTCATTCACCTAGAATGTGGTGATTGGGCATCAAAGGGAGTCTCTCCGGAGTGTGCAGAGCTGCTAAGGGAAGTCTGCCTGGGATTTCAGAGGACTCAGGCAAGTCACAAAGTAGTTGATATTCCCCGTGGATAACTGGAAGTGGGACAGGGGAATCTAAGGCCACTTCAGGCTGAACAGAATCAGAAAAGACAGCACATTAAAAGTGTTCAGGGCAAAAAAGCTACATAAGACAGAACTTTGAGAGAAGTTGCTTGGGTCCTCCTCCATATCTTGAAATGCAGACACTCTGTGCTGGAGGGCTTACTGCTCAACCCAGCTAAGTGATTTTAATGAATAAGACAAAGAATCTGCATGCAAAGGATTCTGAGAATCTCAGAGGAAATAAACTACCTAATGTTTATAAGCATTTAAATACTATTCACTCCTAGATAGAAAAGTATAGGTTAGTATAGATTGCTGTTTAAAATAACATACTTTTAGATTTTTTTAAAAATTAATATACCTAATTTTATAAGAGCAGTTTCAAGTTCACAGACAAATTGAGTGCAAAATACAGAGAGTTCTCATATACTCCCTGGCCCCACATGCACACAGCCTTCCCCATTATTCACATGCCACATCATGGGGGTGCATTTGTTACAATCCATGAACCTCCACTGATATATCATTCTTACCCAAACTCCATACTTTACATTAGGATTTACTCTTGGTGGTGTACATTCTAAGAGTTTTGACAAATGTATAATGACATGTGTCTACCACTATAGTACGATACAGAAAAAGAGCTACAGTGGTGGCATAAAAAAAAAAAACACACACACACACACATTTTGTTTATACAATTACAGTTAAGAGGATTCTGTTCAGCCAATACCACTTCTATCTACCTCCAAAAAGTGCTGTTGCTAAAAATAAAGCCTCTAGCCTAAGCTCCTACTTGCGGTCCTCACCACACTGAGTATTAATTGGATTTTTCTTAAATTAACATTAGGGAAGGGTTATAGAAAATGATATGCCTATTTAATGCTCTGTTCGTTTGACATGATATCTTTCCAGAAATATCTGTAAGTAGATACAGAATTTTACATGGATTAAAATGTCAGTAGTTGATTTCATCAAGAGGCAATACCACAATTATACTTCTTGTGCTGTTCCAAACTGAAACTGATTTTCTGGGAACGTTTCCAGCTGTCCCCAACAGTCTTTCTGGGTTAGTGACCAGGAATGTTTGCAAGTGACTAAATTTACATCATTTGGGCAAAAACTTCCATTTGTGTTTCAAGCTATGTTGATACATACAAAGTAGAGAAGAGAGTTGGCAATTATCCTATTAATTTGATAAATGTGGACAGCTATACCAGATATTTCAAACCACAAGATAGAATTTCTTTGTCCCAATGATTTAATTTGTTAACCAGATAACTGCCAAGACTTCATTGTGTTCCATATAAAATTATTCACAATTTTTCAGTATTTCCAGTATCAGCTACTTAAGGGAAATGTATGTAAATGTATGGTTATTTTTGCATTAAAGCTGTACTTCTCACTCCATATTGATGACATAAAGTGAAACAGAGAAAGAACAGAGATAGTTATTGCTATTTTCATCCTGCTTCTTAAATGACCAGTATATATTAAAAAGCAATATGGTATGATGCCTAAGATCAACAGCTCTACGACCAGCTTCCTTGAGTTCAAATGCTGGTTCCATCTTTTACTATATGTTAACCAATATTTCAGTGTTTCTGTCTATAGAATGCGGAAATGGTAGTGCCTTCCTCGTGGGTCATTGTAAGGATTAAATGAGTGATTACATATAAACTGCTTAAAATAGAGCTCAGATCATAGTACACATTGAATAAATGTAGCTATTACCTTATATTAATCTCATTAAGACTGATCAAATTCATGAAGGATCTTTTAGGGATGATGAAGAAAAAAAATGGATTTAATGGGTGGGTTTTTATGATTGGTACCACTCTGTAAATTTAATAAAATCATTTAATTGTCCAGTTAGCACAGGGGAATTTCATTGTAAGTAAATGACACTTCCATAAAGCTGTTAAAAAAAGACTGTCTAGTGTTATTGACTCAACAGCATTAAGCTCCTGAGCTTTAAAGCCTAAGAATAAGAAATGAGAAGTACAGGGGAAGAAGAGAGAAAACGTGATGGGGCTAGAGCCTGTTTCCTCTCCTCTTGATCTTATTATATGAACTGTTAAATACAGGAGTAGAGCATATCATCAGCTGTCTCCTTTGAGCTGATTCTTTGCTTGTGCTCCCAGAAGCCACCAGTTACTGTAAATAATCTGTCCAGCACAAGGAGGTAAACTTTGAAAAAGCCTAAGAATTATTTTTCTGTTTAGAATGTGTCTTTCACTTACTCCTAAACCTCTATTTTCTGCGACCTTTACCTTAAAATCAAGTAAAAATTAACAATACTCTTGTTATCACTTTCTTACTTTCATTACCTCATTGACTGATTTAAAAAATTTATTCATTGATTCACTCATTAATTCAGCATTTAATATGCTACCACCCTTATAATACAGACATATTCCTAGAATCAGTCTGGATGTGCCCCTCTTCAAGTCCACTCACTGCTTTCAGGACAGGGAATATAGTTAACATTATTTTAATGGCTTTGTGTAGAGCTAAATGGGTGCTAGAGTAGTTGGGGTGATCACTTCATAAATTATATAAATGTCTAACCATCTATACACCTGAAACTAATATAAAATTTAAAATGCATTATACATTTTTAGATGTCCTATACGTCTGAAACTAGTATAAAATTTTTAAAAAATTTTGAACATTCTTTGAAGCTTTTTTCACCTTTCCAATGAAGCTAAATCCTTCCCCTTCCCATATCTCATGGCTCAAAAAATAGAGATTAGAATTGGTTCCTTCTAGAGCATCACTTCACTGCCATTTTCAGCTTCTCTACGAAATCTATGTCATCTGCTTATCCCACATTTTCTATGTTCCAATTGTTGCTATCTACCATTTTCCAGAATGCCCTGCTACCTTCCTTCCTTTCTTATTCATTATCTTTCCCAATTTCAATATCTTTGTTGCTAATCTTTTCAAAATTACCTTCACTTTTTTTGTTGTTATTACAGTTTTAATTAATGACTGCACTTTAACTTCCTGTAGGTACCGGTAGTAACGTGGAGTGGTCATCACACCGGACTGGCCTCTATGGATATCAAACTGTTAAATTCTTTACTCTGACTAGAACTTCCTCCCCTTCCACTTCTTCCATTTCTTCCATTTTTTAACTTCTGAATCTTCTATCTGCCCTTCCAATAACCTTTAATAAGGCTACCTCGCTCTGGTCTTAGTTCCTCTGACTCTAAGAAGATGTAAACTAGGTTTCAGAATTGGTCATTTCAAAGAAGCTATTTCTACTATTCTATTTCTTTTGACATCTTTGTCTTTTTTTAACTCTGTACCTGTCTCACACTTTCCCAATCTTGGGGAAATCCCATTATTTTGCTTTCTTAGTCCCTGCTTCAAAACCACATGATGTTGCTAGAGATAATCATAAAGTTGATTGATTAACTCCATTATGTGATCATGTTTTCCAGTCTTAACTAGGCATTAATTAGCTTAGCCTTTTTTGATGACGGGTGAACCATAATCGAAGCTGCAATTAAGGAATTATTTTCAGAAATATTTATAATTGGATGGATAGCATTAAGAGAAGCATGGGTCTAGAAGACTACTTAGAAGAATATGGTGACAGTCTAGACAAAGGGTGATAAGGATGTAGATTAGGACTGAAGCAATAGGAATGGGTATTTTAGTTCTATAACCTGAAGGACTTAGTATGGAGGAGAGCAAACTATTCTCAAGATATTTAAATTATGAGATTCAGTGATTTAAGAGACTGTGATGTGTCATTAATAAAAATAGAGGAACAGTTTTAGGAAGAAGAGTCAATTTGAAATTCTGACAGCTTTCTTTGATGAAGATGGCTGGCAAGGAGTAAAAATGAAAAAATGGATGTAGGCAAGAACTCTCATTGAGCTTCCATCACATTCCCTACCTTGCCTATTCCAAGCTTTTTCCTAATCTTCAAATATTAAATCCCCAATGAGTTCTCCTCAACAATAACCTTGCCTCTTACTATACAGAAAAATCTACCTGAATAAGCTGTCTCAATTCTCTGCTCCTTATCTTCAAACTTGTGCTTGAAACCAAATTTTTTCTTTGTTCTTTCCTTTCGGTTTTAGAGGTTTACTTTTCCCCCCTTCTCAAAAATAGCCTTCCCCTTGCACTCTCAACTATGTCCTCCTCTGTGAATTTACCCATTCAGTTATTTCTCATTTTTCATCATCCCAATGACTACGAAAAGGCTCAAATTCTTCTTTGATCTTACAAAACAAAACAAAACAAAACCCAAACAAACAACCAATGATCTTCCCTATACTAACTCACTCCCTCAAGTTACTAATTTCTCTCTCCCATTTATATTTTTACAAAACTTCTCAAAATGGCTTAGTATACTTGTGCATGCTTTTTCCAACCACCTACTTACTTGTCTCTTGATCCCTTGAAGTCTTATGCTGGCATCTTCACTCTTTACTCTCTGTTTCTTATTCCCCTTTCCTCATTCAGAACTGACAACCAGTTCTCCTCTCTTGGAGATTCTTAGGCTGACCTCCCTCAAACCCTCTTCTCTGCCCCCACTCCCCTTTTTAGATTCCCAAGTTCCACCCTAGGAAATGGCTCCACAAATCCTGTTCTCAGGAATGAGTTTACTTCTACAGAGAATCTATTGATTCTTTTCAGAAATGATCCTCTGTCTACATGCATCTTTTCATTTTCACTCCCTGCTGGCCATCTTTATCAAAGAAACCTGTCAGAATCCCAAGTTGACTGGGTTTAAGGCTCAACTCTTCTTCCTTCTAAAACTGTCCCTCTGTTGTTATTAATGACACATCTTGGGCTCCTGAGTCACCGAATCTCAGAAATTAATTATTTTTAGATACTTCTCTCTCCATATTATAGATTTAAAATATCCATTCCCACTGCTTTGATCCTAATCTAGGTCCTTATCACCTATTGTCCAGACTGTTGCCATACTCTTCTCACTGTTCCTCTGTCACCCAGGTGTCTTTTCACACAATCAAGCCAATAGAACTCTGAGAACAATTTCATAAATTACAGCTTTGAACATAGTTCTCCCCTGTTCAAAATATGCCCCGGCTTCTTACTGCCAATTGAATAAAATAGTCTTCTTATTTTGATATCCAAAGCTCTCTGCCATCTGCTCTCAGCTTTGTGAAGCTACAAGCACTGCCAAACTGAGCTGCTCCGCATGCCCTCTGCGCTCGCCGTTCCTCTCCTAGCTGCATTTATTCATGCATGTGGTTCCTCTGTTTGGAATGTCATACTTCATCTCCAAATATCTAAATTTGATCATTCTCCTTTTATAGCCTTCCCCGATCTTCAGATCAGAGTGATATTTGTCATCCTCTGATTTAGAAAACTCACCATTAGTTTTTACCTTACACTGATATCATGGTCTGCCTGAAACATCTGTGCATGTGTCTTACTTTATCTACTAGCCTGTAAGTTCATTGACAGCAGAAGTTGTGGACTCAAATCTACTTCAGTGCCTGTATATACACCACCGCATACTGTGCTGCTTTCCATACATGTCATACAACAGAATTTCCTATAGGGTTAATTAAAACACAGGCTATTGGACCACCGCATAAGTTTTTGAGTTAGTAGGTCAGGAAAGGGGCTTGAGATTTGGCGTGTCTAACAAGTTAGGTGATGCTGATACTGCTGGTCCAGGAACCACAATCTGAGATCTACTGACATAGGGTGAAAGTTTCTAGGCTCACATTTATTTCTACCTCTTAAGTACAACAAAACTTTGAATAAGTAGACAAAGTTGCTAAGCCCTGAGTTCTTCATGTGTAAAAGTGAAATCATTATATCACTAGTTCTACATACATCAAGGATTGTTGTTAAAATCAGTCACTAGAATGATGTAGAATTTCACAAAAATAAATGTCAAATGAATAAAAATAGTTAAGCCTTCCACCTTGGAAAGCCAAATCCATTTTGGTGATATTTTTCTTCTTTCTTCAGTGCATGCTTTTGTGTTCATTCTCCAGTGAAATAATCACCTCTCTTTTCTTCTCTAGAAGTTCATCTGTAAAAAGTGCTGAATAATCCCAATGCTACGCTTGAGATGAATATGTTTCAGAAATTCTCCAGTTGGACCTGTTTGCAAGGTGCACATGGAAGCAATTTGGCCCATCAGTTGAAATATTCCCTTCACTTGAGATAATTGACTTGGTTCATTACATTGTGTCTCTGAAATTTAAGACTGGTAGTAGGGTGAGGCCAGTTTGCTTTATAAGAAAAACTTAAAAGAATGCTAAAGAACTGAGTAATCAAGGTTAGTGACATTTTAATGTAATATTTAAAAAAATAAATCTTAATGAAAAGTTCTACAATGATGGGGAACAGTTTCATGATATTGGATTTGGCAATGATTTCTTGGTTATGACACCAAAAACACAAACAACAACAAAAATTGATAAACTGGACTGCGTCAATATTAAGAAATTCTTTGCATTAGAGGACAACATCAGGGTGAAAGGCAACACACACAGAATGGAAGAAAATATTTGTAAATCATATATATGATAAAGGGTTAATATCTGAAAAAATATAAAGAACTACAACTTAACAACAAAAACAAACAATTTTGTTAAAAGAAAATGGGCAAAGGACTTGAGTAGACATTTTTCCAAAAAAGATATACTAATGACCAGTAAGCACATGAAAAGATGCTCAACATTACTAATCATCAGAGAAATGCAAATCAAAACCACAATGAGATACCACTTTACACCCATTAGGATGATTATTGTATTAAGACAAAAAAAAAAAAAAAGGAAATAATGAGTGTTGGTAAGGATGTAAAGAAACTGAAACTTATGCACTGCTGATAGAAATGTAAAATGGTACGGCTGCCATGTAAAAATATATAGCAATTCCTCAAAAATTTAAACATAGAATTACCATATGAACTAGCAATTCTTCTTCTGGATGCATACCCAAAGGATTGAAAACAAGAACTAGAAAATATATTTGTATACCCACGTTTACAGAAGCATTTTTCATAATAGTTTAAAGTTAGAAGCAACTCAAGTGTCATCTATAGATGAATGGATAAACAAAGTGTGGTACATATATACAATGGAATATTATTCAGCCTTAAAAAGGAAAGAAATTCTGACATGTGCTACGACATGGATGAATCTTGAGGACATTATGCTAAGTGAAGTATGCCAGTCACAAAAAGACAAATACTACATGACTCTACTTACATGTGGTACCTAATCAAACTCATAGAAACAAGAAGTAGAATGGTGGTTGCCAGGTACTAGGGGAGGGAGACATGGAAAGTAGTTTAATGGGCACAGAATTTCAGTTTCAAAAGATGAAAAAGTTTTGTACATCAGTTGGAATGTACATTTAAAAATGATTAGGATGGTGAATTTAATGTTATGTGTGTATTAGCACAATTTTTCTAAGGCAGCTAAAAAATTTATGATGAATGAAACATCCAACTGCTTAGCATTAAACTGTTTAATAAAGGCAGATCGGTATAAATTTTTGAGAAACTGTCTGGTTTGAAAGTTAAGAAATCAAATAAACATATGCCCTTTTCTTGTCTTTCCATAAATTGGTGAATGTGTCCTACCTAGCGCCTTGTGCAATGATCCCCCACCCTTTATGCTTTACCAGGAATGAACATGTTTGAAAGTTGCATGGAGTCCTCCCAATTTTTAAAAACCCATTTCTTCTGCTTATGAATGCAGACTGATCTGAGAGCAAAAAGGGCCATCTAATAATTCATCAAGAGTTACAAATCTTGTCAGGGACAAAAAATCCTCACATATGTATATGTTGATCTATAATTTAAGTGCCCTGATTATTGTTCAAATACTAATCTTTATAATATTAAACTGCATGGTCTAGTCTCAGTGCACTTCAATAAGCTCATTTAAGAATCCTCACTTCTCTGCTTAAACACAGTACTTGAGTATCATCACTTAAATTTACTGATGGAGAAACACAGGACAGAGAAGACACTTAAGAGAAGTGGTCCCACTAATCAGAGGACAGGAAAGAGCAGGAAAATCTTCACAGTGTTCAGAGCTGGGCTCTGGTGTCAGCCACGGTGTCTAATAAAAACTGCCACAGGATTTAGAAACAGAATATGGGTTCCCAATCCTCGATCTCATTTACTGGTCTGCAATTCCATTGGTTGCAACTGAAACCACAGTAAAGCAAGTGAGATTACAGTTTGACATTTAGTTCACGCAGTTCAAAATAACTGTAAACAATGGAGATCGTATAAGCCTCAAGAGTCAGAAAATGACTTGATGAATGTGTTTTATACCTTCCTTTTTTTAAAGCTCAAAGAGCTATTTGAATTATGTATCCTATTTTATTTCTTACTGTTAAACACAGATATCGAAGTGTATATCCAGGGTCTTTAGGAATGCAAAGTAAAAGCAGTGTCATGTATTCTGCTCCAGCAGGTAATTCAACATTTTAGGATTAGCCAAGAGATTTATCTAGCAGCCTCCAAGGGAAGCAGAGTTCAAGACTGGGCTCATCAATAATACATAAATAAACTGAACAATTAGGTACAAAGTGGCTATCTTGTCAGACAACTTAATAGCCGATAAATGATACACTCACTCGCTGCCTTGAGTACAGAAAGAAAGGACATATTAAGGTGGAATAAAGGCTGAATAAAAAGAAGAGAAATAGTGAGCAAAGTCTAACTCGCCATAGACTTCAAGCATCATTCTTCTGTCATCCTGCTGTGAATTAAGGCCTGGCTACTAAAATGTAAAGATGAATGAAGCTTAATTTTATAGCCTCAGCTCTGAAGTTCATTGCCTACTTAAGCAACCTAGAGCTCGACGTTGATATGTTGGCACATGTTTTGGAGAAGTCGTGGACAGGCTGGGAGTCCAGAAGAGTTTTGTTTTCTGTGAGGATTGAGTTCTGAAGTTGGGCTAGTCAAAGGACCCTAAAAAATTCCTGATGTCTCCCTCAAGTTTGTGTCACACAATGTTCAAGCAATGAGGTGACTCATTCCTTCTCCCAGTGTTCCAGATGCCCACGTTATCTAAGAGGACCAGACCAAATGGGGCACTTGTATCTAAGGGCCATGCAGTAGCAGAATGCCAGTCGTCACACCTGACCTTTGTCTCACCACTGTGAAGGGAACGAAAGGACAGAACAAATGCAGGACAGATGTTAACTCCCCAGAGGAATGGTACACTAGAAAAGAAACCTTTTTCACCTTTTTGGTTTTTAGTCAGAGTTCAATTCGTATGTGTATTTAAATGCCCATATTCTGTCTCCTTTATATACTATGGTTAGTACAAGTACCAATTCTGAGGTCCCACTGTAAACTACCAAAATGTGAAAAAGTGGGAAAATAGTAAGAAAAAAAAGTAAAAATAATTGATGTGCTAATTCTGGAAGGGTTCTTCAAAATCTGAGGTGGGTTGTGGCATTGGGATTCAGTACTGAATCAGTTTTAAGGTAAATGACACGTAGAGTCAGAATCATCCCTAACAGCTAATCCTCTACTTGGTGCTTGATGAAGTAGTTGGCTTGTGTTTAACAACTGTGGGGTACTTAACAAGTATCTTTAACCAGCAGGACATCGATCAGTTCAGTGTCAAGTTTACATTACCAGAGGCACTGAAAGTGAGGTTAAGAGAAGTGAAGCTAACGAAAGCAAGGCTGGCAGAAAGGAGGGCAAGCCCACATTCCTCAAGTCATGCATACCTGGGTGGTTCCTCGCCCTCAAGGGCTAGTGGAGACCTCTACTCTATATTGAAATTCTTTCTATTATTAAAGATATGGGAATTATGACCCATAGAAAAGAGCTTGGCCCAAACAAAGCACATAACTAGTTAAAAGTACCATAGGAATCCCAATCCAGGTCTTCTGGATCCCTAGGGCATACTTAGCTGGTTCATTACCACTATGCATTTGGATTAATAACAGCAGGTAAACACAAAGTCTAGATAAAGAGACACTATCTAAAAGGCATACATTGGATGAATAATGATCTTGAACTTTAAATGATGAACTAAATTGTCAATTTCATCATTGCAAAGCCTGAAATGAGACAACTATAAAGAAATGAGACAACTATAAAAACTCAAAAAAAAAAAAAATGAGTTGAAAGGTACCAAGGAAATACAGATTTTTGTAACAGTAGGTTTGGAATAATGGATTTGTTCATCTGAGTCAGGAGTCTACAAACTGTTCATGGGCCAAATCTGGCCTGCTACCTGCTTTTATAAAGTTTTATGGGAGCACAGCCATGGTCATCTCTTTATGCATTGCTATGGCTGCTTTTGTTGTACAATCCAATAGTTGACTGTGACAGACTGTCTGACCTGCAAAACCAAAAATATGTGCTATCTGGCCTTTTACAGGAAAAGTATGCCAACCCCTGAACTAAGTCATCACAAAATAGGACAGATTTAAGGGGTTATTAACCAGTCATATTTGTTAATCCATAAAGGCAGTTCTCAAACTGTATTTCACAAAACTAACACTTTGGGATGTTAAGAGTTATTCTGTAAAAAATTGATTCAGTGAACTAAAAAGTTTGAAAAAGGCTGGGAAAATGATTTTAAAAAGTGTGTGTGGGGGGGGAGGTTGATGAAAAAGCTTACTACAAGACTTCTCAGTCTTTAGTATGCCAGCATGCACTGGGAACCCCCAAGTGGAGGTGAAGTGTATTATTACATGCTGTACTTTTCAAACTCATTTGACTAGAGCTGAGCCGATGGTCTCACAATTATCGCCTGCTTAGACCTCTACTACAACTGCGAGACCTACAGGAGAATGGAGAAGAGGGCAAAGCTGCCAGGACTAAGAGGAAGTCATTTATTTCTTCACTGGCTCACCAGAGTTTTACACACACACACACACACACACACACACACACAAGATAGAAATAATCAAATTATTCTTCTCTGAGAGAGTAGCAGAGAGCAACACACTACACAAGGCCTTAGATGACAAATACTTTTAACTAAGCTTAGTGCATGGTGTAAGAACGTGCCCTTCTCAGCATAAATCTGTGTCTCCAAATGGAGTATCGAGGTGCAGGGTATCCATGAGACAAGGGGGCATCCCTCTGTGCAATGACATGACCAATATTTGAGATAGAACTGACCCTTGAAAAATGTAAGGGTTGGGGTGCTGACCCCTTACATAGTCAAAAATTCACGTATAACTTTTGATTCCCCAAAAACTTATCTACAGTCATTCCTGGTATCTGGGATTGGTTCCAGGATACCAAAATCTGTGGCTGCTCAAGTTCCTTAGGTAGAATGGCGTAGATTAATGCACACAGTCGGCCCTCTGTATAAACGAATTCCCAACAACAGACTGAAAATATTACCTTCGATCCATGACTGACTGAATCTGTGGATGCAAAACCCAGGGACGTGGAGAGCTAACTGAATATTTTTTGTAAAAGTTCTACATATAAGTGGACTCACACAGTTCAACCAGTGTTGTTTAAGAGTTAACTATATGTATATATGTGCATGTGTGTATGTGTGTGTGTGTGTGTGTGTGTATATTTGTGTGTATGTATACTATATATTACATTAATCATATTATATTTATTATATTTTATTATTATATTATTTTTGTTATATATATGCGGCTTTATACATTTTGCTTCTAGTGTTTTGTTTCTATACCATGAGCTGAATGTCAGTTTGAGTAACTGTTTCTCCTTTGGTGTTAACAAAAGAACATATGCTATTTCACTTGCATCTCATTAAACTCTTCAAATATTAGAGTTGTAGGAGATTTGGAATTTCTACAAAAAAAAGAAGCATATTCCCATTAGCTGTATTTGACAATGTTATAGTTATTAATATAAACTACTTTCAAATAAAATATTTTATGACCACTCTTTCTTTTAAACTCAGAAGGGAGCAAGCTTGTCATGGCCACAGGCTCATGACCAAAGCCCCCACCCAGGACATCATCCCCCTTGGCCCCAGCCCAAGGAGACATGTCAGACCACAGGAGCCCTGCCCACATCTCAGGAAACAGACTTGAAATGAGACACTGGCCGGACCAATCAGATTCACTCCAGAGACACAGAGTCCTCAGAGCTGAGTCCCAGCAACAGCAGTGCTCCATGGCGATGGTGGGGGTCAGAGGAAGGGGCATGAGTGCCCATGGTCTTAACCAGACGTCCTGCAATGCTGACTGTGCCCTAGTGTCCCAAGACCTTTCAGATACTACCTCTTTTAATTATTATTATCTCCATTTTTTAGACAGGGAAACTAAGGCACAGAATGGGTAAAGAACTGGCCTAGGATCACACAGTTAGCAAGCTGAAGAGCTGCGATATAAACTCACACTGGACTTGGCTCCATAGAGCGCACTTTTAATCGCGTTCTGGTGGGCTTGAGATTCTGTTGTCCTTCCCAGACTTGGACTATCACTTCCTGGATTCCATGACATACTTCGTATCACACTAAATTTTTATTTTTGCTTCATCTAGCCAGAGTTGGTATCTGTTATTTGCAATGGAAAGAAACTTAGAGGAGAGAAAGCATTCCTCTCCTTTCTTACTAACATTTCTTCTACAGACCCTGTTTGAAGGATACTAAAGCCACCATCAGTTTCCACCATTGATGTCACAATTCTATAGCACAGAAGTCACGTGGACCAGCAGAAAGGGGGCGAGGGCTGGCAGCGAGCAGCCCTGCGGAACACCCCAGCACAATGCAGGCTGGCATGCGCTTGCTGCCAATTGCTAAAGCTACACCTTTTCACGGTTCCTTGTCAAAATCATCCCTGTATTGCTCAGTAGGTGACCGAGCCCAGTGGGGTTGGTGCTTACCATCCTGGGATCCTGAGGCATCCTCTCCTGCCCATCCCCCTCCAAAGTGTGGACCACAGTTATGTGTATCTCTTTAGACCAAAAGGTCCTCAAAGACAATTTCTTTATACAGAAGCTTTCATTTTGTTTTTAACCTAACATTTATTGAACGTTTACAAAATTGAGCATTTTTCTAAGTCCTTTATGTATATTAATTCTTATAAGCCTCACAAGAACCAGATGACATTTGACGGATGAGGAAAAGTGAGGCAGAAAGGAAGCGTACAGCTAGAATTGAGCTCAGGCAGCGGGTTGCAAAGCTGACATGGTCACACTATTGATTGTGTAAGAAGAAGCAACCCACCACATGGTGGGCAAATACAAGCAGGAAAACTTGCTGGCAAACATGAATTGTGATTCTGATAAAAATGGTTGGTAGTTGTGCAATCCAAATTATCCTATTTAATGAAGCTGAATAGAATTGTTCATTTAGAATATGATTAACAAGAAAATTAAGCATTGGCCTTTAAGCTAGAAAAGAGTGAATCACATGCTTCTTCAAGAAATAGAAAAAGTCTGATTTTCCAAAGTGATAGTACTATTTAGGAAAACCCAACAGTGCCTAGAGAACCAAAAATATATAATTATGTTTATTAAATTAAAAGGAAAAACTACAGTAAGTTCTAAAGGGGCAATTGTTACTCAGGATACCATCGTGATCACTTCTTAATACCTGATCGCTTCTGTCTGTAGCACCTTCTTGGGGCTATCGAAGTCTAGTTAACAAGTGTCTTCTCCAACAGGCTTTTACTCTCTGCACCAGTAATATGAAACATAAATGAGATCTGCGACTTTAAAAACTGTTCCAAAGAAACATGTTAGACAACACTCGGGCTTGCTCTGAATTTTCTTGTTTTGTGAGAGAGTTTTATCTCTGGCAAGGAATTAATCTTCAAAACGCCCCGGTAACGCATTGATGTTACAGACACACACTTGTAGAGAAAGTGTATCTTGGGGTCGTAAGGAGGGTTAATGCTCTTTCAGACTGTAATCAAGGGGAGCAGCGTGATGTACAGAATCTCCGCGCGCTGTCGAGCTGCCCCAGCACATCGACGCACGGATCTTGGCATTGGCTGGGCTGCCGGCATGATGGAGACGCTGGAGTCCTCATTACACTAGTTGTACCTGGCAGGCCGTGCTGGGTCTGCGCAAAGATAAAATGAGAAGTCCCTGAGCAACCGCGGGCTATCTGTCTCTGCTGTACATGCTGCTGTCTGTAACTTTGTAGTTTATGTAAAAATAGCTGTTTTCTGAAATGGAATGAAAGCAAGGCGAAGGGTAGCAAACATAGGCTGCAACTGAGAAAGAAGTTCAAATACAGAGGCCCAAGACCAAAAGCACTGACGGCTGAGTTGCCGTGTGGTAGACTGACAGCCAGGAGGCAGACAGAGTTTTCCTCACGTTTTGGTCAATGTATGTGAATGTTCGCTGCAGGTGGGAATATAACCGTGTTTTCTAAAATAGAAATACTGTAAAATTGTAAAAGTTTTCTTCCTTATATTGGCACAGGATATCTGTCTGTTTTGGTAGTATACAAACTATTTGTATCCAGCCATTTCAGAATAAATTTTTGCTTTTAAAATCACATATACATTTTAGGTGCCTGACCTTATTTTTTGCTTTGGGGAGCAATCTCTTTGTTTCTCCTGCATGAATTCATAGTCGATTATGCTCTGTCATCTTCTGAACTTACAGTAAGGATCTTCAGCATCAACCTTCTATAGGGAATAGTGGTCGCTTCCTCTCATGAAGGAAAACATCCACATCCCAATCGATCATCTTACTGAAGCTATAAAGGAGTATTTGCTAAAGCTGCATTTTTAGAATTAAGCATTACTCAACTTTTTTTCTCTCCCTGTCTTTTTTTTTTAGGTATAGTTTTCATACAAGATTATATCAGTTCAGGTATACAGCACAGTGATTCGACACCTATATATCTTATGAAGTGATCATTATGATAAGTCTAGTAACCATTTGTCACCATACAAAGTTATTACAATATTATTGACTATATTGCCTATGCTGTACATGACATCTTCGTGACTTATTTATTTTATTACTCAACTTTTTCGAGGCCAACTAAATAGAAACTCTTGTCACGGCTCAACATTTTTCACCTCAATTCTCTTCTTTATCTACAAATTATAGTTTGAAGATGAAGGTGATAAAAATTTAAAGATTATCTTTTTCTGTGACTGTGTTGGTTAACTTTATTGTTGCACATGTAAGATATTTTCATTACACAAGATTCCAACAATGGAGGGTAGAAGGTACTCTCCCCAGACACCTAAATTAAAAAAAATAAAAAAGAAAAAGAAGTGCAAGAACAGGGAGAGTGGGGAAATGGGCGATTATTGTCAGGAAAGGCTCAGTCGGTCACTGGGCTCAGGCAAAGCCCGGCATCTCTCTTCTGCAGGTGGGCAGAGAACTGGGGGAACAGTGAAGACAGACAGCAGGTACTCAGCCGACAGTCTGGACTCTGAACCAGGAAGAGTCACCGATTTTGCTCTAGGGGTTGACAGAACAGTGAGGTACTTACTAGCAAGGAAGACTCCAGAATTTCTCTATGTGAGAGGTCTAGGGTCCTTGTCCTGAAGCTCCACTTTTCATAGCAAGTATGCTGTTTAACTTGAGGATTGATTTAACTCGCGGAAGATGGAGGCGTGTGGCCAATGGATATTTATAGCTACAGCTTCTTCAAGGGGCCCAGCAACTTTGAGAAATATTAACAAAGTCCCACCAAGAATGGTGAAAGGAGGAGCCTGTCAAGTAGGCACAGGATGTTCCAAAGCCTAGGCTAGGAATTATTGGGCCAGTTGAGAAAATGTCTTTTTCATCTACAGATGCAGAAATAGCGAAGCTTTCCATGGAAAGACAATGAATGCATTTAAGACACGTTGAGGCCAGAGTTTCTTCTGAGAGGAAATGAAAAAAGCAATAAGAGCCAGAGGTAAGACTAAGATGGGGTTCTGGGGCTGTTGGAACTTTTCGTTTCAGTCATGCTCTTCAATGTTCGAGATGCCGGGCTGGGTTAGGGGCAGGAAGAGAGTATATTCCTCTAAATCTAAGATCACATATCTTTACTCTTGAGTCACTGATTTTGTGTTTCCATATAATTTGCATTCTCAATTTACTTGCAATAGTCCTTCTGGGAAATTCTAGAATCTTCTATGATGACCTAAGGGGAAAAGCATCTTATCATCTTAGCACATTTTAGAATACCGAGATCAGCATTCCCCCACTTGGCTGGGTGACCAGTTGCCATGGTAGCATAATATATGTTCTAAGTATAGGTTGTGAAATATTCTACCTATGGAAAGTTTTCAAAAATAGAACACAGCCTATTGTAACCTAGGTCCACAACATTTTCTTGTCAGTACTTATCAGGAGTTTCTAGAGACATGAGCCATATCTAGAATAACCAGAAAGCACGAGAGTGGATAAATGGAAACGGCTTTCTTTCTTGTCAGTCCTTCCATGTGAACTTTTAATTTTTCAGTAATGTATAGATTTTAGTGTAGAAAAGTCTGCATTTCCAGTGGAGGCTCAACAGAGGGGTATGGTGGTTCCTGAGAGAACTCAGAGAAATAACCACTTAACATCGTGATGAGGAAAGTACAGATGAATCCATTATATGTGTAAACCAAGGGAATGAATGGAACACACACATTTTCATTAAGGAAAAAGGTCCGTAAAGTTATATATCTATATTTAGACTATAGCTTTCAAAATACCAAAGTTTGTTTGTTTGTTTGTTTAATTTTAAAAAGGACTAAATCCCCTCAGGCTCTTGGGAACTCTAAGTCCTTCCAGTTGAAGTCTTACTGTCTCAAATGCTTTGCCCCCCTGGCTTGACTGCTAATTCCCTAATGCTAACCTCTAAGTTTGCCCAGTGGCAGAAGTTCTATAGTAGAATTGTGTTACAGAGACAAGAGGATGCTATACAGTAAGACCATACGATTTAAAACTTATACTAACTCAAATGAAAGTTCTAAAATACTTCCTAATCTTTCAGAGATGATTCGAAACTCAGCTGTTTCAGAGAAAGCTGTTGGCTTCTCTCCCCTTTTGATCTGACTTTCATTTCCACACAGGTGACAAAACACTCTGGAAGAGCAGCCAACTTGCCAGGGGTATCAGATGGATGAGGCCTGCTGCTCTGAAGACTGCAAGAGCTGAGAGCTCTTTATTACTTTTCGGTCACTTTGATCAACTTCTTTCTTAGAGTTCCACCCTCTTCTATGCCACTATCCCCCTACCCCATGTATGGCACATCTTTACATCTCTGTGCACGTCACAGTAAGATGCAATACATCATTTACACAACCGTCTGTCCTACCACACTTTGAGCTCCTCAGTGGCCGAGAACATGTCCTTTTTTAAACTATATACATTCAACTTAATAAAAAAAGCTCATTTAAATTTTTAAATCTTTCATTACCAATATCATCCACCATGAACTTTATTCACTTGAGGAATAATTGCTATGATAATGGAGATACAGATCTAAGAGTACAGCCTTTATTACAAATCCCAATTTATCCCCTAATGTGATTTTTTTTATTTCATAAGTCAAATACTGAAAAGTATCTCCTTCATAATAGAGGCTAGAGGTTTATTTCCTAAAGACAAAATGAGTATTTTGAGTTTCTGTTTATAGAGCTCATTTCTTTTGATTTTATTCTTAAGAAAGTGAACTGTGAACACATGATAAACTACAGTGCCCTAAGAGGCAAAATAAAGATTGCAAAAAAAAAAAATCTTTCATTTTAATATCACAATGAGTATTACTTAAAATTTATATCAAATTATATTTACATATCATTTATATAATTTATATCAAAATATATAGCATACATAGGTACCATTTATCAAGGTCTCCTCACTCATCCAGATACCACATATGATTGAAAATGCATGATTTGAACAAACAAGCTAGAAATACACTCAAAAGTGATTACCTCCAAAATAGAAAAATAAATGTATTCATTTTATGTTGTAAAAATATGGTGAATTGGAGGAGAGAAATTAGACCCATCTCTTCCTATGCTGGTCATCTTTTTCATCATGAAAAATATACCTTAGCATTTTGTAACTCAGTGACTGATGTACTTGCTTGAATGAATCCTTACCAACAAGTAAAATATCATTTCGATTACTTTGTGCCATTTCAAAACCGAGGTGACTCACTCAGTAATGAGATAGAGTAAAAAGCAGTTGTTTTTAGTGAGTTTTTCCTGGGGCAGGGAATCATTTTAATTTACTTGTCCCAGATGCCACATTTCATCTAGTTGGTATTCCCTCCGTTACTGGGCCTGTTCTCCCGTTAGTCAATAAATATGGAAATCCATTCCTCGTCCAGTTTGAACATTGTAATTTTTATAGCAGTTTTACTCTTTCTGACAAGCATATTTCCACTCTCCTTTCAGTCCTGGAGAGTGTGAAGAAATGCACTCTTCCCTGAAAACGTTTTGCATTTGTAAAACCTATTTCAGGGTTCAAGTTTTCTACATGTATTGTTTAATTAGTCTTTACAACCAGGCCTCACAATGCTCTCCCACAGTAGGAAGATAAGCAGAGACTTAGAATGTGGAGTAACTGGTGCAGGTCTGACTGGGGACCAAGACTAATTTCTAAGTCCAATTTCAAGGGTCTTCCCTCTCAGAGTCTCATTTCTGGGGAGCTCCCAGCCCCCATCTCAGAATCATCAAGGTTCTAGTCTGACACCCAGATTTTCCTTTTTTAAAAGTCCTTTCTAGTAAAAGGTGGGTTTTGAAAAAGAAGTAAAAAAGTAAAATTAATTTAATAATGAAAGAAAAAATAAATGAGGTCAATTCTTTTTTCCTATAACTTAATCTACTTCTTGGTGTCCTTGAATAGTAGATAATCTATTCCTGTACCTTGATATTTTCATACTTTTGTCTGAATTATGTCAGTGAGCCCTACTTGAGAAAAACATGATATGGGAAATATTTACTTTTAGAGTTAAATTATAGCTACATTTACCGTCATTAGAAAACTATTCTTTGCTTAATAAAAACAACAAAAATGAAATAGTCATACTAATTTCTTTAGAACAGACCACGGTACTTGAGTTTGAGTTGATGAGGTATTTGGGTGGGCTAAGCTGAGGGCTCAGCGTTTTAGGCAATGACAGTCCCCATTTCAACCTCCGCAGTCGAGACCTCCCTTCTAGAGCTCTCTTTCAAACTCTCATTGCTGTGGTGGTTGATTTCCTACCTAAGTATTTTTAGAAATGCACCACTATATGAAACACACATCTTCAGACTAGTAACCAGAACCAGACTGACTGAACCCGCTGTCAGCACACGCTGAAAGAGGCCTTATTAAAGTACAAAGGAAAGACTATCTCTGAAGCAAAATAATCCTAAAAGAGTCACAGTCTTTCCCCCAAAACATTCACAGGTAGAAATATGAAAGCTGCAGGAGTCCATGAAAAAAAAAGTTAGGTATCCACAAGCAGATCTGGTGAGAATGGTAACAAATGGAAGGCTGCGTGAGAGTTATCGCTAACAGGTGAGAGAGGAGAAATGAGCAAGACTAAAGCCAGGCCAGAGACCAGCGGATTAAGACATCAACCAACAGTTCAAGTTGAACAACCGTTGGACCCAATTTAAGTGCATGTGTGTCTGGGGACTAGGACTTTGATGAGTCTTTTACTTCTGAAGACTTTTGCTAGGCCTCAAGGCTTCAGAATTACATAGTCCAGTTAGGTCCCATCCAACCAGAACAACTCCATTCATCGGCCTGCCACTGGCGGAAAGACGTCAGAGTCAATGAGTTACTCACTCCTCTGTTCCACTTAAGTGTTCTTTCTGTTTACAGATTTGACAAGATAACACTGAGCATGTAGAGTATCTTGAAAACAATGGCTCAGTCACGGCCAACAGATAATCGAACTAATATTTTACTAGTAACTTCTTACTTTTAACCTTGCATTTAAGAGCACACATTTAAAATATAATTATAATTTATAATAGTATTATAAAATTGGAAATTGCTCATTCTTAGTTTATTAATATTACAAAAATGCTCAGACTATAATATCAGATATAATATCTTGGTTATATTAATATCAGATGATAAATGGTCAACGTGTACAAAATAATTAATTTAAAAAGAGGAAGAGGATTCACCTTGACTCAATAAAATACACTGTAAGATCTGAAAAATGTTTTAATTATTAATCAGTGGTAGACTAAAGATGTATCTGGTCTCCCAACAATAATTAGGAAAATATAATCAAAGTTCAGTGCCTGCAAAAAATTCAGTTTACTGAATAATCGATTCAGAAAGTTTTTCTATTTTGAATATGAAAATCCAAAGGTTGACCTTCATCTCAAACAGTAGGACAGTCTGGGTGAAAGAAATTAGGTGAATTTTTTAAACCCTCTGAATCTTTCCAACAGAGCGCACTCCAAAATCGCCAGTTACTAACTCATTTTATTAATTCGGTTCAATCTGTTGCTTCCTGTTGCTACCAAATGTTTTCTTTGGCATCATGTTTATAATCAAAATGTTTGCTTTAAAATTAAAACATTTGTTTTGGTGACATGAGTTTCCAAGAGCAGCTGAGCCTTCCCAATAACTGAAAAAAAAACTAAATTCAGATTATAGAGAATTTCTGCAACTCTCATTGGTAATCGGGCTAGCAAAAAGGGAGAACAAAATATTTTTGCTTTTAGAGACATGATTGAAAATAACTGATTTAAAGACAATACAGTGGCCAGTATATTAAAAATAAACTTGATGAAGAAGTCTCAAAACAAAACAAATGAAAGTTGAATTCTTTAATTATAGGAACATTAGTAAATAAGTTCAGGAAGAGATAAGAAATTAAAGCACTATGGCCAGAAAAAAAGAAGTTCCTGCATGGTATAGCAAGCCAAAGAGAAAAGAAAAGAAATTAAGAGGTAAAGTCAACCAAGTTTCTGGAAACTAAAAAACTGGAATTGAAAGGGTTGTCAGGACTGTTGTGGAAATACTGCAGACCCTGAAGGGGAAAGAAACAAACATGGAGAATTGTGGGATTGGTGACTATCTAGGACATATTTTGATACAAAGTATAAAATAAACACGTCGGGGTCTGGACACATCTGGAAGAGATAGATTCATGAGTTTCTGCAGCAGTACTATCCCTGGCCATGTGTGACAAAGACAGGCAGAGCAAATCACTGGAGGGGAAAGCACCACAGGTGTAATGGTGTGGTGATATATATTTTTTTAGAAAGAGGTATGGGGAGCTATCAAGTCAGATTCACAATGTGACTCTGGGGGATTTCTAGAGAAAATTAGATTTATTAACTTGAATGAGTTTCTATCATGTCATGAGTGAAAGAAGAGATAGCCAAGCCATTTTACGTGATCAACGTAGGAACTCATACAGTAGACACAAGAGGAGCTGCATTTGGCTTCAAAATTCAGATTTAAAACTTAAAATAATGTTAAAGTATGTTTTCTTTAGAATTCTGCAAGCCTGGAAATCAAGACAGGAAGACCAAGGGAAATTAGAAATATGGACATTTATTAAAATAAATATCCTGTATACACATACCACCTCCCCCCTTACCCCCACCCAACACACAACACACACAATTAAGCACACTTTAAAAATGTCATGTCTTTACAGGGGGAAGAATTGGATCTAAAAAATACACAGGGTAAAAGAGTAGGAAATCCTTTGGAGGAAATGAAAAGAATGGATGTGTATATTCAGTTCTTACAGATAATAGCTGAGGGGGTTATAAAATAAAGCTAAATCAAATTGATTGGCAGCAAGGGAGAAGTGATATTAAAGAGAAAGTGATAAGAAAGGAAAATCGTGTCTATGGTGATACACTGTAGAAATAATAAAGTAATTATAGTGAAGACACTCTGGGAATACCCAGCACGTACAAAGGAGGTGCTAGAGGCTACATGAATATTATTTAAAGTTCATTGGGAAAAACAAACTGGATGCTATAAAAATGCAATTAGATATTGTCTTATCCACTGGATTTATAACTGAGCCAAAGTATTGCATTATAAGTACCTTTTGGATCAATCCGCAATGCATCATAAGAGAAGTTCTTGTTTAGACATATGGTAAGTCCCCATTTAATGTAATCAACAGGTTTTTTTGTAAACTGTGACTTTGAATGAAACGATATATAAAGAAACCAATTTTGCCATAGGTTAATTGATGTAAAAAAGAGTTAGGTTTCTATGGCATATTTCTGGTCACAAAAGCATCACCAAATTTGTAAACAAGGACTCGAAACGCTTCTAATATTAAACACTGAAATAAATGGGAATTACGCTACATTTAGTAAAGATTAATACAATCAAGTAAGATCAATATTTTCCAACTCGATTGTTCCAGTCCAGGGCCGCAATGGCCAGAGCCTCGCCCCCGGCCGCTCAGAGCACCAGGTGGGACCCACACTAGACGGGATGTCCTCCCATCACAGGGCCACTCACGCTCACACACTCACCTCACTCACAGGGACAATGGAGACACGCCCATTCACTTCATGTGCACATCTTTGGGATGTGGGAGGAAACTGGGGGACTTGGAGAAAAGCCACATAGGCATGGGGAGAACATGCAAACTCCACACAGACAGTGGTCCCGCTGGGAATGGATTCTTGTTTTCCTCATTGATGTTACAACAAAACAATGTCGGACTAAACAACCTTATTTGAGGACTCGCTGTAGTCAGTTCATCTAGAGAATCTTTTAATTCCACTACAGGTCAAATTATTTAGCATTGTTACTTAGTAGGTAATTAGCTCTAGATCAGCATTGCCTTGACTCTTTCAGTGAAGCTGTATACAGAAATTGAGAGATAAAAACTTCTGTGATGTTTGACATTTTTATATCAATATTATGTCAATAACCAGAAACACACTTACACACATTAAAGAGATCAAAGCTCCACTGCAAAGGAAATTTTCTTTTTGTCACAGATCACAACTGTCATAGTAATAATTCAGGACACAGAGGAAAACACTGAAATAATTCAAGAAACTAAATTCAAACAAGGCAATTCAATAATGAAATTTAAAAGTGCTTTCTTGTCTCACTTGGGTGTGTCTTTCTCTCTTACCACTAATCTATCTAGATTCTCTAAAATAGAAAAAGAATATGGACTTGAAATAGAATTATGATAGCAAGCTTAGGACAATTGGTAATTATTATAGTCTGACACAATAGCAATCTCAATCTATATCGGTCTCAAAGCAGAAATGAGTTGGCTAAACATGTGCAAGAATTAAGATCACTCTTTACTTGCCTCAATTTATCTACCTCCCATTAAGATAAAGGACTTTTGCAGGTTCCTTATGTTTAAGCTGTATTTAAAGATTACAACCTTTCAGATGTAGACTGGGATGCTCATACCTCAAAGAAATAGCAAGAATAACTTGACAGTTGTTTGTCTTTTCTTTTCAAATTCTATACTAATAGTTTTCTTCACTTAAGTAATGCTAAATATTTCTGGTTCAATCTCTCTCACTGCTACCTAACACATACCTCCTACTCCCACCCTAAAAAACTGTGTGCAGAAACAGGCAAACATCTAATGATGGGAAAAGAGACTCTAGCAACTCACTGCAATCAATCATTAGTTATGATGGGAATTGAATTGATAAGACTGAACAAAATTGAGAACAGGGCGTTTTATGCCTCACTCAGTTATATGATCACACTAGGATGCAATTAAGTTACACTTTTACGTTTTAATGACAGATCTGAGTTTAAAATAAAATTATGGACCTCTAGAGATAGGGATCTGTTAATAGAACAAAGCAAACTAACAAAAAGATTAAAAAGTACTATTCTTTTGAGGAACTCTGGTCTATTTCTTTTGAAATAACCTGTAAGGTCAATCACATGACAAAACTATACAGGTTGCCCTGTTAGTCCCAAAACACACACACACACACACACACTCTCTCTCTTTCTCTCTCTCTCACTCTCTCTCTCTCTCTCTCTCTCTCTCTCTCTCTCTCTCTCTCTCTCTCTCCAATCAAGAGACCAGAAAAAATAAGTCATAAAATACTCATAGCAGAATTACTAAGTCTTATGAATATGTGGGCTATGACATATACCCTTTATCAAAGAGAATATCTATTGTCAAGGAGCAATGACACAATTTAAAATACTAAAACATTTTATTTAATAATACAAGCACATAAGAAAATGAAGCCAATATTTTAAAATATCTTCTAATTATTTAATATGTATATGATATTACCAGGTAAATAAAAATTATAGAGCTGTTCTTTTATTTTATAAGTAAAACAAGACAGTAATGGGCAGTAAGATAAATATTATGAAATAGTCTTTCTTACCAGGAACAAGTCCGTCGTGAACACTGAGCTATTTTCTGGCGGAATGAATGCACTACAAATTTAAGTCAACTAAAGCCATTTCTTGATGTTCTTAAAGCACTGGAAATGGTGTCTCAACTGAATGGAAAGAAATACATAGATGTCTATAAATGCTGACAAGGAAAATTCCATTTCCTTACATTTAAGTCCATGTTTTGTTGTATTTTCAAATGTTTCACTTGAAGCTCCTGAGCTAATTATATTTTGATAAAACTGATCTTTGTTTTCATCTTCTTTCAAAAATAAACAGATTTATTTGTTTTAAATAAATAAAATCAATCCTCAAAATATTTTTACTCATTTATACTTTTTCAGAAAAATAGTTACACTGTTAGCTACTAGGTAACAAAAAATATACTATTATTTCAATATTTTTAAAAAATAACAACTTGCATGGTTATTATATCCAATGCCTTTTCCTTTTTGGTTACTATATATTTATTTGTAAGTTATATTTATTGAAATTTTGTTCTCAGATCTAATTAAAGAAAATATTGTGCTTTCATGACTTGGTCAACTCTGAAGCTTTTTATACCCTACTTTTACTCGGTTTTCACCTGAGCCTGGCCTATGCCCAAAGATCTATTAGTAGTGGGATTTTAATGAGTGATATAAGAAGAGGGAACTTACAGTCTTTATGGAAGTTCAGAATTCAAGACAATTATGGAAAAGTACAACACAAGATTTTTTTCAACAGTGAAAGGCAGAAAAAAGAGAAAAAAATGAATAAAATGTTCGGGTTTTCAGATGTTAAATGATTGAAACAGTTTCTATTTAAATGCAAATTTGACTTTTTAAAAGATGGGACTACCAGTAACTGCACCCTAAATGGTAAAATGAAAATCAATTTGAAATATGGGATGAATAAAGTATACGTGGACTTTCCGGGAATAATTTTTTATTATGAAAACCCTGATGCATTTTCCTTTGCTCAATCCATCTTAGACTTTGGACAGCTCTGTCTAGGATGAAATGCAAACATTTTTTAATTTGTTTAAGCACAAACATGGTCGGCTCATTCAAAGCTTACTTGTTCATTCAAATCGGATTTCAAAAAATAATGATCAACAGTATGATATATGTAAAATACAAGACCAAAAATAAGAGTTTAACTGCAGCATTATAATGACCAATAGTCACTATGTGTTTTTTATGATGTTGGGGAAATCACTTTTAAGAAATGGAAATCCCTACATTCTATTGATTCAAGAACAGAATCTTCAGACATAAGTCAGCAGAGTTGACACTTTCAAATACATAAAATGTGACATCTGCTCTTACAAATGCACTATACAGGCTGTAAATCATCAAAGAGAAAAACAGTTCAATGTCATTTCAGCCACTGTAAGCTATGGTTTACAACTGAGAGATAAAAATAGTCATACTGCCTCTGTGACATCTAAACCACTTTTCTATTGCAGTAGTCCGTGTTCTAATTTATCTTTGTGGTTGAATAACACACAATCAATTGTAAGCAACTAGTGTAGTTTGATTCCAGTCAACTGCAATTTTCTATAGCTTTATCTTTTTCTCCACTGAGGTGACTTTTAGCAATATCCACAATGCACTATCTCAATTTTGTGGTTGCTTGAGTATATCAAGCTTTTAGCCATCATTCCAAGGGCTAACATATGGCACTAATTCGTACGTGAAATATATTTTAGATAAAATAGAGACATTAACACTTGTATGTGCTATAATAATTAAAGAGCTATAATCCACTGGAAAAAAAGAAGTTTTTTTAGGCTTAAAACAAGACCAGAAAGGCCTGGTCTTTGTATAGGAAAGCGGTCTTTCCACCACTTATTAACGATGAAAATTCAAGCCAGTTATTTAACCCAGTGGGAATCAGGTAATTCATCTGAAAAATGAGATAAAAATTCCTATCTTCCAGGGGCTGTTTTAGAGATTAGTGAGACAATGTGAATACTTAATCCAGTGCTTGACATATATGTTAGACAACATAGTAAATAGTGACTACTATTATTAACGTTGGGTTATTTTTTATTATAATCATTGTTGGCCTAATAAAATAGAACACTTTTTGTGGCTATAGTAAAGGCAATGTTTGTTCGCTTATTCCAGCACTGAAAGAAATTCAACATAGTAGACTACACCTGGAATATGTATTAGTATATTTTGATGTTATTTTGTAAATAATGTAAATTTGCATAATATTTCAATATTTTCAGAAATTTATTTTGTGTAATTATAACATGAAAATATCATTAGATGTGGTTACTAAAAGTTCGATAATGAAAATAATTGCAGCAAGTATTACAACCTAGGGATAATGAGTTTAAACATATTAAACAGCTAAAAGGAAAGTAATACTTTCTATAAATTAATAATGATTGCTGGCAAATGAGATCCTATACATATTAATAAAAATTTTATCACATTTTACATTTGTTACATAATAAAACTTGGAAAAAATAATCACAATAAAATATAGCTAAATAATTGTCCAACAGAATTTGCTACAAAATTGCTGAATTTCTGTGATTTCTTTTTAATGAGCATAAAACAATGAGGAAAGACCTGCTAATCACGCTGGTTTCTAGAATGACAGAGACTTGTTCATTGACAACTTTCTTGGAATTGAAACACAGTGTCTTTTATTTGTCTCCACAGTACTGCAGTGAAGCTCAAAGCCCAATCTCCCGGTATCCACCAGCCCCTTTGGCTAATGTTGAAAGGGAACTGCTGTCCTGGGTGGATTTAAAGCTATTAATTTAGCAGTTCTGATGCATTTTCTTTCTCAAATCTTTTTTATTAGGAAAGCAGCACACCCCAGGGTGTGTGCTTGTCAGATCATTATAGGCATAGTCTTTGGCTGCCCTCCATGCCTCAGTTTGCCAAGCGTGCACACACTTATTGTCTACAGCACTCCTTGTCTTGTGCTCTTGCTTATGGAGACATTTTGCATGGATTCCAGACCTTCTAATATTCTAATAAGCAGGCAGTGCATTTCACTTTCATTTTTCAGAAAACAAACGTTCTCTGAATATTCATGTTTTAGATTCATTGTGCCTGGGCTGCTTTTATTCCATGAAAGAAAACATTTTATATGTAACGCCTAAGCTTCTTGGGCTTTGCAAGCATATGAGGGAACATACACTGTGAGATTCCTGAGAAAGAAAAAAGAAATAGTTTCAGAAAAATCAGATGCTGTTTCGCCAACTCACTAGGTCCTATCACTGGCTTTGAAAGTAATCTTACGCCCTGATGGACTTACTTCCTCTTTTGGAAAAAAAGGCTGTATGTGCTATTGTGGTGGATGTTTTGAATGGAAGAAGGAAAGGGAGGTGGAGAAGAAAAAAAGTTGTAATTGGGTATATGCTTATATCTTCTTTGGTCCAAATCCTGTAGCTCCATTTTCATTGTCAAGGCCTGCTAGATGGCAAGCTTATCAAGGACAGGTGTCACTTCTTTTTTATACTTTACATTTCTCCCAAAGACCTAATGTGTATCTCACCTTCTAGTAACAGTCGTTAGATATTGACTTACTACCAGCAACTTTCTTTTAAGCATAATACTTAACTTTGGCCTTAGGACACCCCTGGCTTCTAATGCTTAAGATACTAACTTTAGCTAATTATAATAAGTTAACTAAAATTTAGAATGAAGAGGATATTTTTGTGCATGGCTATCCAGATCAAAAGATAACTCTTAAAGATGACAAAACTCCACTTAATTGCAGGTACTTTAGCTGTGTTTTAAATTCTAGTTTCCCCATGAAGCCTCCTTCCTAACCCTAGAATGCATAGATTTCTGTTATTTGCTTTGTTAGGAATAACACTGAGTACAACATGAGTTTAGAACACACTTGCTGATGGATTGAATCATTTTGAAAATGGGCCACAAACTTCTGGACCACGAAGGTTCAGAAAAACTAGAAGTCCCTTAGAAAACCGCCCTGTGCCTGACCATCATGCCTTTGCCAGCCCCATGTACTCTCCAAGTGCCCACAAAGCAAACCTCTGCTTCCCAAATGTTCTCAGAGCTGTCAGTAATCACCACTGTTCTGCTGGAAAGCATGGAATTGTCATAATTTTTTTTCAATTATGCAACTTTTTTTATTATTATATGCTGTCATTTGATACAGTTCAATGAAATTCTTTCTTGAAAAATTAATTTAACCTACTGGGAATATGTCTAAAACTGGTAAAAAAAAAAAGAGAGAGAGAGAGAGAAAGAGAGAGAGAGAGAGAGAGAGAGAGAGAAAGAGCGAGAGAGAGAGAGAGAGAGAGAGAAAGAGAGAGAGAGAGAGAGAGAGAGAGAGAGAGAGAGAGAGAGAGCGCGCGCACATACACATATAAACAGCAGTGAATGAACTTTTCAGTAGAAGGCAATATGAGTAACTTTTTATGTTTTGCATGGGATCTATCGTTAGTACACTAGTCACCTGTTGAAGTACAGTTGAAGAACAGGATATCCAAAGGTATAAACTAAGGACCTGTGTTCTTAAGAGAAAATATGAAGGGATCTGAAATGTTCAGTTGGGGATAGAAATCAATGAATACAATCTGAATAATGATATCTGATTAATGCAACTTGTTTACTACCAAACCAGTTTCAGAAGGAAGGATGTCTATTGTTGTTATGAACAATGCAATTGTCTTGATACTTTCTGAAATACTGTGGAGTAATGTCAAAAAATAAATAAGTAAATAAATAAAAGTGGTGCCGACATTTTTTGGCATACTTGATTAATCATTCTGTCCATGAAATTGCATCATGTGCTGATGTTATTTAAACATTATCTACAGACATTAAACTACACAGGCAATAACGATGCTGACATGTAGGATAATGGACTTTTGGGAAGTTTGTCTAAGAAATTGGAAGGTTCTCAGCTATAGCACTGATAACCTAAGTGAGGAAAAGATTTATTTTTTAAGATCTTAGCTCCTTTAAATTTAGCTTGACTTTTTCCATTCACTTCCTCATCTTTTATCTGCTTCACTTCCAGTGAATTTAAATTTGAACTCACGATTATACATTTGAAACAGAGAAAGTATACTACACGTTTTTTTCATTTTTATAGATTAAAATTATTTCTTCTTACTTTTATCAGTGTCTTTCGTCAAATGAGAACAGCTTTAATTGAAATGGTTTTCATTTTCTCAGGTCAATTGGTAAAAGACTGGTTAAATTATTTGTGCAATTGTTTGAATGAGATGACTATGCTATATCCAGATTTACAAGTTATCTTAATTATCCACATTTTGAGGCTAATTTATTGGTAGAATAAAATATCTTGAAATTGTCCAGGTTTAATTTGCCACCTGTGTGACAAGATTATTAATGGATAAATGAATAAATAAGAAACAGTGGGAGTTCCATTGAATGTGTCTACCTTTTAATAAAGGTAAAAATATCTGTGCTCACTCAAACCACACTCTGTCAAAGGGGCACTGGAGCCGCTCATCCGTTATTATTTGCTAGGCTGCTTTGAGCCTTGAAAGAACGGGTGGTTCACCTGGTAAACCATGTCAAGATTGCTGCTCCTTCATCTGAAGGTGGATCCTTCTATACAGAAAAGCATTTCTCCCTGGCCAAGAGTCATTGCTCTAGAAATCACATGAGATTTAATGACCAGTCATAAGCGCTGCAGAGTTCAGTGGCAATGACACGTTCTAAGAGAACTATCTCAATGTGGTGGCCTCCTCAAGGTAGGAAAATTTCTGTGGTAGCTGTTTAGTGACATTCTACCCTGGAAAACTCATAGGCAAATCATCCTGTCAGGCTTTAAAGATGGCCTCGAATGTGGCTATCAGTAAGTTAATTTCTTAACAGAATTTGATACATTACAAATATTCAGTTAGCTTGATTTAAGGCTATAAACAAAGCTTTCTCTTAGGGAGCACAAAGGGAAAAGTGGGGCCAGGGAGATTTCAGTACACTCCAATCCTTTCTTTTGGCTTAAATTTTATCTTGTTTTTCTTTCTTCCCTCCCTCTTTCTCTTCCTCTCTCTCTCCCTTCCCCCACACCCTCCAATCTTCTCCCATCTTCCCTCACTTTTTCTTTGTTCCCCCTTTCTTTCCTCCCTCTTTCCATGTTTCATTTATTCATTTATTCTTTCTTTCCTTATTTTCCTCTTTCTTTCTTTCTCAATGAGTACAAACCTCCCAGGAGCATTTGTTCTATTTCCCATCCTGGTTCTTCTATCTCTTCCACACTTTTCTCTCCTCCACACTCCACCTCTTTTTCTTCACTTCTCCATGAGGTAGAGGATTTTCTCTTATGTCCCTTCCTTTTCTTCCATAAACTTGGGTCACTATTTGAAAGTAATCATATAAAAAGTGAGTAACTCCTAATTTTGTAGCTTCTGCTGCTATTTAATCTCACCTACAACATTGCTGCAGCAAAAACATGTGAAATAAACAAGAAATATGCAAATGAAAAATGTATCAGTAATTTATAATCCAGATCTGGAATAAACAAGGAAGGAGAAGAGAATATTTTCTTTAAATTTAGAGTTTTTGTTTAATTTGGAAGACTAGAGAGATGTTAGAGGTTCTATCAAAATTATACCCTTAACTTTAAAAATGATCTTCATTTTTACCTCTAAGATACAAAATCCTGTAGAATTTATAAGCATTGGCTCTAGAGTTTGGTCTGGGTTCAGTTTTGAGTTCTTCCACTTAAATAGTTATGAAAACTTGGGCTTGTTACTTAGAATCTGAAAGCCTAAGTTTTCTCATGGATAAAATGTCAATTAATAAAAAGATGTTGCAAATATTAAATGTCATAGTACAAATAAAATACTTAGTAAGTTGCCTTACACTTAAAAAGTTGAATTGAACTATTTTGGGTGGGGAGCTGCTGACAAGATGATATTAAAATATTGCATGTAAATTTAATAATGAAAGGCCAACCAAAATTGAAATGTAAAATTCGCAAAGGTTTTATTTGCAATTGAGTGACACAGTCATACTGGATTCCACCACAGTGTAATGGGTTTTGATGGGATTGTGATCTGAGCTGTATCACCTGATAACTTTATGAGATTATGAAAGCTATTTAACCTTTCTACATGTTGGTCCTCACAACCCTCTTCAACACAACTGGGATAATAAGGCCGACCACATAGCATTCTCATAAAGATCAACTGTAATAATGTATTTAACAATGCTTTATAACGACTTTGTGCTATCATCTCTATTCACTGCACTAAAGGAACACAAGCATATTTCTCCTATAGTCATAACTCTTATTAACAACAAATGGGAGTTCAATGAAAAGACCTCTAGGGTTTTTGACAGAGGATCACTGTGCCTGTCATCTCCATTGGCTCTGTGACAAAGTCCACGTGGCTGGTATCTGTGCCCATTTGCATAGCTGAATCATAATCTTAAGAGTCTGATAGTAAGAAAGGGTGTTTCTCATTACTACTTTCCGAAATGAAATAATGCCATTGCCTCTGGGGAAAGAAGTTTGCCCAGACAAAGGAAGAACTCATAGAAAACCATGAAGCTAATTTCAAATACATTGTGTTTTAGATCTCTTTTCACTTGGCTCATGGAAGATGTCAGGATTGACAATTACACATAATTTATCTAAAGAACATAAAGATACAGGTAGTGACTGGACGTTATTTAACAAAAGCCAAGGTAACAAAGAGACCAAGGATTAGCCTGCCACTGGTGTAATTTCAATCCATCAAAAACTCTTTCTCTTGGAGGAAATCCTATTTATTTCTATTCTATCTCCTAAACACAATGAGCAGCTTTTCCATGTGGAATCCTTGACCCCCCTGCTGCTTCTCCCCCAACCCCCCAGGAAGCAGCCTCAACCAGGAAAGTCTGCTGAAACAGCTTTAAGTCACTCAGCAGAAGCCATCATCCTGATATGCTCTCTCTCTTACTGAAAAGCTTTGAGAAGGGAGAGAGAAGGAATTTTGTTTATGTTGGTTTTTTAAGAGAGCCTAAGCTGTCTAGACATGGTGGTCTTGGTTGGCAAAACTCAGAAAATCCTTTTTCAAGTGTCCTGAAATCTCTGTATTTGTTCATCACATCTTTCTTTTAAACTAGGTTAACGTTGGGCTGCTGGTAAATACTCCTGTCACTTATCACTTATTTTCTGAAACTTAGATGAAGGTATTTAACCTCTCTCCTCTCCTTCTATCAGTTTCCTAGCTACTAAGATGAGAAATAACACCTCTCTTTGGGGGTTACTTGAAGATTAAGTGAGATTACATGTGAAAGCTCCTGTCCTGTTGCCTGGTACACAACAATAACCCATACATCTTAGCTTCTCTCCTGCCACCTCTCCTGTGGGGCCTGCATTACCTGCTTTCTCTTCAACAGTGATTCAACATGTGACCCAATACTGCTCCTTAAAGGAACCCATTCTCTGCATGCAATAGGGATAAAAATGCTACAGAGAAGAATTTATTAAATGTCAAAGTGAAATTTGACACAGAAACTTAAGGGGGACAAACTCAATTTCAATGTGGCCTGACCATAAAGTCTGAAACATTCTTGAGTCAAGCAAAACCACCTTGGTGTCACCACTCTCTCCTCTTCATTGTCACCCTGGCCTCCTCTCAACAAAATGCAACCAACTTTTTGTTTCTTTAATATGGCTATAGGAAAAATGCATAAATGACCTAGAACCCTACTCTAAAGTTTAGGAATTTAATGGTGAATTAAACCAATAATCAATCTGACATTTGGATTAACAGCAATCAGAGGACCTTTAATTATTAGTAGTTTAAAACCAGAGCCCAATCTCATGTTTGGAGAAGGAATGGGAGTAACTTACAGAATGGGCATTTCAGAAATAAATCTGGGGCACACTGGAAATATTGGGAAGGGGATGTTAGGAAAAGCAACTGAGCAAGGGAGGCCTGAGGTAGTGGGATATTTAAGGAATGTGATTTAAGAGACGTCATCCCTCCCACCACCTCCATTCCCCCAAGAATGGACTACGTACCCATAGAGACCTGGGCTGGCAAGAGGCTTCAAGCTCAACCACAGACCTCCTGTGAAATAAAATTTTTTCTTGGAAAAAAAATTAATATTCAATCTATGTCAGAATCATGATATTGTTTTCACTCTAGAGAAGACTCTTGGAATTATAACTAATGGAATAAAATTAGAAAATTAATTCATATTAATTATATCTTTAATAAAACAGTGATCGTGATCATGGCACATTTTTTAGAGAATCACCGTTTTGCAAATATCTCACTTTCTCTTTGAACTCAAAACTATCAAATCATAGGGAGGTAAGAGACCTTGCTGTCTCCCAATGTTACCCAGAAGGAAACTGAGACACAGAGAGAGGAATGACTGGTCCAAGTGTGCTCAGCTGACCGGCAGAAAACAGCGGAAACCTCTTGTTCCCAGGCAGTGTGCTCTTGCTGCACGCACATCTGTTCCTGCAGGTTAAAAAAATACCCTAAAATAAACTGAGTCAGGAAATACTGGTGACGAATAAATTAAACTTGTGGTTAATACCATGATATACAGTCCTTTGTAATATGCCAGCAATTCTATTCCTGTTGGTGCTTGAAGCTTACAACTAACAGCTCATGTTTATATATTCCTTCATGTGACTGTGGGCAGAACAATATTTTCCCAGGTCTAGGATACCCAGCAAGACGTGGGGCGAGATTATTCCATACCATAGACTTGCTACTGTTTATCAGGATAGTACATGCTCTGCTCCCAGGACCTTGTTCCCATCCTGATTTTAGAGTCTCACAGAACTGTTAAGCAACAACTTATCTTGGACTGTTGTCACACAAGGCTACCATCAAATATACAATGTACTCAGACCATAAAGTCACAAGTAGAAAGTTTCAAATTTTGGCAAAGAAATTGTTCCATAATTTAAAATCCTGTAGGTTTTAAGTTCTAACTCCCAGAGAAGCTTGCACGAGGTATAACTAGTCGTGCTGAGCATACTCTGCCCCAGTTTTTCCCATCGAACTGTGACTGGAAACATTTTTATTTAATTCAATTTAGTTAAGTAGACTGAGCAAGAAAAATAAAGACATGTTGTTTCCTTCTGTTTATTTTGATTAGAAAATTAAGAAGCATTTTATAAAATAACTGTGCCTCTCTTTTGAGAGTAAGTACAGCATTCAAACTTGCCAAATCCTGTAGGAATCTTTTCCTAAAACCTTTTATTCCAAAGTGACTAATAATGTTGACTGCGTGGTTTCATTATGGAGGGTAGTAGGGAGAGGAAGGAAACTGTCATTGTTTTAGAAAAGAAACTATAATCATTTAAAGAATGCTATTTATTATTAACGTATAAAACTATTATCGGTATATTGAAAACAAGACTTTTGTACAATGGTGAAGTTGACAATATATTATTATTCTGTGGGATACATAAGAAATTAATAAATGAGTTCAGAAAAAAACTGATAAAAGTGGCTACAGCTTTGCTTCACAAAGTTCCTTTAAATCCAGATGCTATCAAAAGGTTAATATCGAATGCCTCTTCCTAACATCGCCAAATTCACTTCATCTCTCATCACTGGTCATTTCAAAATTTCCTGTCATCTATTTTCATACTGAGAATTGAGACTTTTTTATTCTGCAAGTCTCTGGAAGGGACGAGGAATCAAAACCTATGTTGATATATAGAATCTACACTATAGCTGGAACTGAAAACGCTTCCTATCACCAAACAAAGCAATCCCAATTCAAGCTACTGTTATGTCACAACTTGTGAAGAGGAGACAGAAAAATATACTGAGGAAAATGCTGATGACCTGCTCAAAGCTTAAATATCTTTGTTGCAAGGACAATGACAAATCGCAGTTAAGAGTCTTCTGGAGTACCAAAATTTCATTCCACTACTGCATTTATTTTTAGCATTTATTATTATTCATTGGATACTCTTAGAATAATGGTGGTGTGAATTATGCATACCAGAATGGAATGGGGGAATGGTGTTTATAATTCTAAATTTACAAACATGAGAGAAATTAGCAATACTATCGTTATCAAAGGAAACAGGTCTAATTAAAGAAATAACTGCTACAAAACCATATGCAACTTCAAACAGAAAAAGACAATTCAAATTTAATGAATGCCTTTAATATTAATTACAGAATTCTTAACAATACATTGGGACAGCTCTCTTGGAGAATTCAGCTTACTGTTTAACAGTTTCTGACTAATTTTATTAACCTGTACATCTGAGAGGATCAACCCCCTCTGGGTTTAATTAGAAGAAAATTCAATTTAAATCTAAATGTCAACAGTGGTTACTAATTATGGCAGGGCCCTGGACGGGACAGCAAGTCTGTAATCAGGCAGTTCCCTGGTAACAATTAACACTTTCTTTTTGAGTTATGAGTGCGTTAGGATATTTTAAAATAAATACGATTCAGCATGGGACACTGCTAATATCATGAGCCCCTACTGCTAGGTGCAGACATGCAGAAGAGGATGCCAAATTAAATTACAGAGATTTCTCAAACATATAGCTGAATAATAAGCAGCTACAAAACTAGGTCAGGGTCGAAAAGCTAGAGCTGAATGCCCCTCCCCCCAACATGCAAAATAAATATACCCACTATCTCTGAATAGAAATCATTCTTTTGTTATGCCCTTTGTCAAGAATACATTATTGCAAAATGATATTTATTTCCACAATCTTCACAGCTGTGAGCACGACTGAATTAATCTTTCTAGAACTGATTTCATTTGCAATTTCATGATTACGATTATAAAATGTAAATTTATTACTTAAAAAAGAAATGATTATAAAAGACATAGATAAAAAAAGACAGTTCTTTATCTATTGGTTTGCTTTGCTCAATACTAATGAAATAAATAGCTGACTAACCCTGAAATAAAAACAAACAGTATAAAAATGATTGCAAAAATGTGAAATGAAAGCTAGGAAGACAATAAAAAATCAACTATTTTAATGTAACACATTCTGTGATTATGTGGCTCAGAAAAGTACCAGGACATGCAAATTCGTTCATGGTGAGGCTAAGCTTTAATGGTTTAGTCATTTGAGATTTTTCTATTGCTGCCATTCTTTAAATGTTAGCATTAAAGATAATACAGAAAATACTTGGGTACTATTAATCTTTTTTTTTTCAGCTTTCAGTTTTATGCTCTTAAAAGATAATCTCTAGCAGGCCATTTTCAGACTGTTTAATATTGATGACCTAAATAACAAATTAGTTTAAAGAAATCCATATTTATAAGACTTCACTTTTTAGTGGAATTCATTCAGTATATTGATCTCTTCCTGAAATATACTGCTTCTCATAATCAATATTTAAGTCCCTACTGTGTGCAAAGAACTATGGGATGCCAGGGTATATACAAGAATTCGAAGACACTGAGTTCAATTATTGCAGGTTAAAAATAATGAAGTCAGTTTTTTTTTTGTAATAACCAGGGCAAAATAAACCATTTATTTTATACAATACCTTCATTTATATCACTCACTTTTCCCCCAAAACTAAAGCGATCCTTTTTTTTAAAGATATCAATTTAATTTTCCCTGTTTAAAACTGCGACTCACAAATATAGGCAAACATAATTAGCATACAGTGTATTAAATATATTTAAATGTTAAATGCATATTTCCAAAGAGACCACTGATGAGAACTATGGCTCAACTAAAAACTGAATGTCAATAAATGGTTCTATAAGCACTTACGCTCATAATAGATGCAATCACATCTTTAAATAAATATTAACATGTAAAACTGCTGTTTATCATATCAATTCAATCAATAGAGATCATGTTTCTATACCAGGAATGCATGGGTTAGCTTTCTGCATTTGCTCACAAGCACAAAGCAAAATGCAAGCACTGTCACAAGACATTTATTGTACTCATTTGGATCCAAACTAGCTGCAGAGGAAAGGCCATTTAAGCTTATGTGACAAAATAAACTATATATATATGAATAAATTATTTTTTACTGTATGATTTTTATCCATTTGCTTTACCTATCTAAGATTTCGAGTTTTCAATAAAATATTTCTACTTATGGCTTTTATAGCTGGGTAGAGTGTGAGTCTGGCAGAGTTTTCGGTACATTCTTCCAATCCAAATATTATCAATCACCTCCCCTAGCACGAAGGTTAGTAACTCTGGGCTGAAGATGTCTGTATTATTTCTTTACTGTTCACAGCCCTAGACACTTCCACTGGCATGGAAGGTGTCCTTACTCCTTGAAGAGTCCACATCTCACCTCTGGGAGGCATGATGCCTCCACCAGGCTACAGCGAACAGTGTGCCTAGCTTTCACCAAGCAATTATGAGGCTAGTATTATTATATTCCGCAAGGAAACCCTTAGCGGGCTATAATAAACATATGCTGCTTGGCTATGTCATGTTGCTTAGGAATCCCATGTTTAAATGAAATTTGGAGAGGACGTGCCTATGGAAATCATGCCTTAATTTTCTTTTTCCTCTCTCTCTTTCCTTCCTTCCTTCCCTCCTTCTCTCCCTTCCTTCCTTCCTTCCTTCCTTCCTTCCTTCCTTCCTTCCTTTCTTCCTTCCTTCTTTCCTTCCTTCCTTTTTATTAAAAAGAGCATTGTGCATCCGTGAGGTTTTTACTAACTCTTTCAGCTTTCTCCCATCTTTAAATTCTATGTTTAAATGAAATTTAAAAGATGCCACCACTATGTAAATTGGGCTTTGATTCCCTCTCTTCCTTCCTTCCTTCCTTCCTTCCTTCCTTCCTTCCTTCCTTCCTTCCTTCCTTCCTTCCTTCCTTTCTGCCTTCCTGCTTTCCTGCCTTCCTGCCTTCCTGCCTTCCTTCTTTTCTCTTTTTTCAAATAGCATCGTATCTCAGAAAGATTCTCACTAACTCCTTCAGCTTTCTCTAAGATCTTTCAAAATGCTACCCGAGACACTGTATTGGCCCCCTAAGGAAGACAGGATAACTGAAAAATGTATCCTGCTGGTTAATTGTAAAAAGTTTAGAAGTCTGTTTTGAACTGGTAGTTAATGACTTGCTTGTCCTTTGCTGAGAATACCTTGACATAATGTTCATAGACATTCCTTTATTAGGCACCTGTTAGGTGCTGGGTACCTCAGAAGAAAGAAACATGCTCTTTAAAGGGAAGTAAAATGAATAAATAAGAACAATGAGATTAAACACATGATAGACAATAGAATAAGACATGTTTTTTACGCCAGTTTTCAACTGTAATTTACCAGGTAATATTATTCTGAATATTATATTACAAACTCGGAACAGGTGTCTAGATCTATTTTCCTACACTTTTAAATGTTAACTCTTTCTCCCTGCTCAACTGAAGCTTTAGTTTAGATCTTTTGATAACAAAACGGAAGTTTTAAAACCACAGCTCAATAATAAGGTGAATGGAAAAACAGTTGGTTTCCGTCTCCCTCAACTGCTTACCTTTATGTGTTCAAGTCAAAAAGAGAAAGAGAGAGTGTATGTTCTCCACTGTACCTACAACCACAATGGCAAACGATAAATACAAAGCACTGTTTTGTACTCCTTGTTGTCAAAGTCTTTATTTTTTTAACTTTTATGAGAAATCTAATTTTTATTTTAATTTAGGGCCATGAGTTTAAAGCAAAGACTGAGTGGATTTATAATGTCATGCTGTTCGACAAAATGTTTCCAACCATTAAAATGGTTAAGTTTTAAGGAAATCAAGTTTTATTTTATATCTGATGGCTCATTATGGTAGTTTCACAGCAACTTCTCAGAGAAGCAGATTTGATCATTCAGTGAGTAGGGGCCCAGGTAGGAAAGAAAATATCTTATGGCTGAAGTAGGGGGTGCCATTGATAACAGGGAATTGGGAACGTTCTGGGGAATTGCTCCCCTAGTCTGTCCCCCTACCCTTTGCCTTGGAAGTTGGGTTTGGTGATTCAGAAAGGACCTCATGTTTCATTTTAGCATTAAGAAAATTCTAGACTAGCATTTCCTAAAGTGGTTCCACAGTATGATTGTAGGTTGTACTTAAACAGGTTAAACACAGTGGGACACACCAAGTTAAACAAAGGTCAATGAGCTTGTCTATTGCAACATTTCCCAAGGGTCCTGAGTCATGCAAAGAATTCTAAATCCCTACACTACAGGTGTTTTTCCTGACTCTTCACTTTTAAGGTGGCCCTGAATTCCTTCGGTCCTGCTGATGGAGTCTGGAACCTAGTGTGAATGGAGGCTTGCTGTGGCTTCCCCAGGGTGCGCTCAGCAACTGTGGACCAGAAAGTTCTGTCTTTTTCACCTTATTTTGGTATGCTCATAGTTAACATCAATATTCAAAATTCATTTACTTTCTTTAGTATTCAAAATTTAAACACATAGTATGTTTCCTAAAATGAGAGAGAATTACATAATCTAGAGAAAAGATATACAATAGATTAATAGCTGTGGTATTCTTCAGGGTATCATGTTTCAAATGCACATTGTTAAATAAGATATTTGTTAGCCTTCAGCACTAAAGTCAGATTATTAGCAAACAAGTAAGTGGAACCCAAAAAATTTATAACCCTGATCTTATGAAAATAACTATAAAACTTTTAACGTACCACTAGGCACAGAGGAAAAAAGAACGCAGCAGAGAATGAGTAGCATAATGGGAATGGACAGAAGTAGGGCATTCATCGACTTTTTACGCAGCAGACACAAACTACTGTTGAAAGTTGAAGAGAATACAAAAATGACTGCTGAACCAAAAATGAAATTTTAATTTGTGCCTCAATTAGAAAGAATATTAAGAAATGTTTCTACGTAAAATAAAAAATATTGTTTAATTAGGTTACTCTTGTCCTTTCACATACACAATTGTTTAGATCAACTGATGCATACTCATGTATATATTTGTATGAATCTGTAAAACAGAATGAGAATATGCATAATATGTGTATATTTCTGCTTTGGAATCATTATAGATTATTATTTCACTAAATAGACAGTGTATTTATTGTTCTACATCTTGGCTAAATAATACTTATAAGTTGATTTACTATGTAAAATATTCTTCTAATGAACCTTGGTTCTATTTCAGCAAGGAATCATATTTCTTCATTTAAGTTTCAAGATTAAAAAAAAATAAACTTATAAAACAACTTCATGCCACATAGTAGGTACTCAGTCTGTAAGATGATTGAATAAATGGATGAATGCCTATCTTGACAGTGAGTCCTTTCTAAATGGTAGTTTTCACTCTGAGCTCAGAAGATAGTGCTAAGAGTTTTACGAAGGTGCTTCATGGACTAACCTTCAAGAGCAAGAGCTTTGTTTCATGAACTATGGGCTCCCACTCAGATTTTCATTCATAGAGAAAGGACATATAGTTTTTGTTTTTAATGTAAAAGCCACTGGCTTACGGAGTCATTCCAAGATTTTCACAATTTCATACCACCCCATTTTCCAATCCTTTTTCCTTATATTTCACTTGGGATGAGCTAAACTGTTTATTATTGTAGGATTTCCCACCTCTCTGATAAGTCGGTGTCATTCCTTCCTGCAGAGAATGCTTTCCTCTCTCCTCTCTGCCTGTGTAAAGCTTACTCTACTTTCTGGGCCCAAAGTTTCTACAGAGAGGCCAAGCCATGCCCACAGCTGTGATACGTAAATATGTAATTACGTGTTAAATTAACACAATAGAGTATTTAAGATCTAGCCCTAAAATGCTAAGCATTTACATGAAAAGGCATCATCAGACATCTTAGAATTTCTCTTTATGGTTCATCTGAAAGTGTTACCATACCCTTCATAATACAAGCACAGTAAAGTTTATAGTAAACTATAAACTACAAAGTTTTAATAATTATCAACTTTACTTAAAGACATATTCATAGGATATAGTTTAGGTAATAGCGATTATTCCTCTATACAAAGGAAGTTTTTCTTTTTTTAAAAAAAGCAAATTTATAAACTTTAATTTCCTGAACCAATATAACAGAAAATGTATCTAAAACTTTCTAACAGAAAAGATTCATTCTGAATTTTCTTTTTTTTTTCTGCTTAAAATAATATCACATGAAGTTAAAGTGCTCCTGTGTGTACAAGCTCCTGATGGAGGCCGGATGGTGTGTGTGTGTGTGTGTGTGTGTGTGTGTGTGTATGAGAGAGAGAGAGAGAGAGAGAGAGAGAGAGAGAGAGAGAGAGAGAGAGAGAGAGAGAGAAAGAGAGAGTTAAGATTCCTCGGCTACTGTCCCTGAAAACACTGCCATCTGTTGTCAGAAAAGAAAGGTCATTTCTGAAATTTTGCCAGGCAATAGGTTTTCTACAAATGAAGAAAAGCATTTCTGAGACAGTTTCTTAACTGAGCAGGTCATTCTTTCTACAGGAAAGAAAGGTCTCTATGGGAACTACGATCTGGAAGATGTCCAAAGTACAAAAAATAGACTGGTTTTCTCAAATAGTGAAACAGTTCTTAAAAACAAGATGACTCTGCCATAGGCACCCCTTAATAATTACTACAGACCGATCTATATTATTTTCTTTTTTTTCCAAATATGTGAAGAGTTAAAATCATGATTAAAATTCTAACCATCACACCTAGGTTAATACGATCTTTTTCTTAACTCTTCCTTAAACTTTCTATTAAATTTTATTAGGTGATAACTGCTACAATATTCCCTGTGGCTCCATTATACAAAAGAGAAGAGAAAAATCACCAAAATTATCATCTAGTCAGTCTGTATCTTAAGAGATTTTAAAAGTCTATATGTAACATGTTATTTTCTGTGACAAAATAATTCACATCTCTTAAAAAGGGATCATTACAGAGCTATGTGTTACTTATCCACCCTCTGAAGTTTCACCATTTTTAATTAGAAAATTTAAGTTGCACCCTGGATTGAATAGAAAAGGTGTTTATGAGCCATCGTTATATCAATTTAGATTCTCTAAATTAGACTGAGTATTTTAACTATGACTTACAAACTCTAATCATATAGTGAAACAGAGTTAAGCTTAGTAAGTTTAGTGAATTTCACTTGTATGTTCCCAGACATTAAACTTAGCCATTTTCATTTCAGTCAATCACAATTATCTCACTAATGGAAGGGGAGGATCAATGAAGAAAAACCAAAGACTCTATGCCACACGTCCTATGCCATGGCTTTACATACTCATTTAATCCACACTACTACACAACATTGGATTTCTAGACCCCATTTACAAATGCAGAAATGAGAGAGGTTATATATTTTCCCTAATTTCCACAGCCAGTGATAGCCAAGTCAGGATTCAATCCCTTGTGCAGGCATCTCCTTAGTCATTGCTTTTTTCTCCGCATTGTACCACTTTGGTCCATGCACTTCTATTCCTATTTCCAAAGTGTAAAATACAGTTTTTCAGTGTGCGTGGGGATCAATTTGCTTTTTTCTTAAGCTGTTTTGTCCTCTTGAAATACAGCAACCAGTAAACTCACAGTGAGTGAAGGCATCACCTAAGATGTCTAGATGGAAGCCGATCACCAGCATGGGATTTAAAAATGATGACAAATGATTCGCCAGGTAGAAGTAAACAGGTGAGCAATCAGGGTTAGATGTAAAAGACTAGCAAGCCCGAATACTGCATGCAGTGGCCTTGACTGTTGGTTCACTTTGTCTAGAGGGACACTGCTGTGAGACATGACAGCAAAGCCCGGCTTGCTATGGGTTTGGAATTAAGACCTTGACTATTCTAGTCAGAGGGGAGAGGTGAAAAGCATCTACGAAAAGCATGCACACCATTCCCAAATGGCTGGAAACTCGTTACTATTATGAGCTCAAACTTCTTTCACTGACAGTTATGTTTAAATTATGAAAATCTCAGTGGCGTATGACTTCCACTATGTAATTTTTGCAGTTCACAGAAGCGATGTTGAGCAAACCTGCTTTGAGACCCCATTTCGTTGAGAAACAAAAGGCCTTTGAGAAAACCTTTGAGCCCATAGCTTAGCTTCTGTGTATTCAATGTGTTTTACACAATTTTGAGAATAATTTATGAATTTGACTTGGTGCACAGTTAATGTCCTACCTATGCCTATAACAGTGATAACCCATGATCTTAATAACAGTGTGGCATGACATCTTCAGATTCTCATGAACTACCCAGTTAGACTGCTTTCAATAAAAAAAACATTTTAATTCTATGACTCTGGTTTTCAATATTTGAGAATCACATAACAGATTAAAAAAATACTTATGTATTTCATCTAGTCAGTCCTTTAATTTTATAGTCAGAGAAATCCACCAAAGGAGGTTAAGGGGTTTGCTCAAAGTCCCACCAACACTTTGTCACAGACCTCATCCAGTCTATGGTTCTTTCCAATATATTCTAAATAAAGGATCCTATTACATTTTTTACCTAGGTGAGAAGTTCTATCATAAGGCCAGTCAATAATGTTACTAAGAGTTATTTTCTTGGCTTAAAGAAAATAACTGTTGCTAAGCACCAACCCAACTTACTAGCTTCCCTACATCTTACTTTCCTCAGCTATAAAATAGGAATAATAATATTGAATCTGGAGAGTGTTGTTCCCAGTAAATGGGTTGTTCTCCTTGAAATAAAGTCTCATATCCCAAAGTGATGATGGTCACAAGAGGTTGGAAATAAATAAATAAATGAAACATGTTTGAACTCAACAGACTTCTAGCTAAGTGGTGGGGGAAATTGGAGAGAATCTCAAATTGTGCATATGAAAGAAAAGTTTGTAGTTTTTGTTTCAATCAAGAGTATATTTAAGATCACTATAGATAATGAAAAGGATAAGCAATAATAATGAAAAGAAAAAAAGAACTGTCAGGAAACTGCTGGGGAAAGCCCTCAGAATCTCTGGGGAGGGTTCTTTCTTTCTGGGATTGCTCCTCCCGTATCCCATAGGTCTCTCCCACAGGATCACAAACCTTTTGAGAGCAAAACTCAACCTTTAAATCTTTGCAATTTCCTGGTAGTTAACAGAATCTCTGACGTAAAAAAAGTATTAAGCACTATTGCATAGTAAGAGAAAAGCTGTCTGGATAGTGTCTTTCACTATTAGCTCAGAAAAAAACCCTTATCATTTAAAGCATTTTAACCATTTTAAATAAAATACTTCTAAAAAGAACTATGAGATCATTACTTGATTAAAAAGCTTACTTAACATAGTTTTGTTCCTTGATAAATCAGAATGTTTATTGGAACATAAATTACTATAATCTGCCATAAAAAGATGATGTTCTCAGGGGCTATTATATATAAGTGGGAATTTTTTAAAAGTTTTTCAGGATCCCACACAACTATCAGGTTGTCACATTTTGTTGTCCGCTATAGGCCTGACACTTGGAACCAACAGTCCTTTTCATAATTTTGCTGCCTCTAAATGCAGTAGTCTATAAAATCTCATCACCAACCCAGCTAGATTATGTATAGAACATGAGTTTCAGATAATCTTGATTATAACTCTTCTGGCTGCTACTTTGTGAAAAGTAACTTCTATATCTTTGGTGTTATTACACATACCTCCCCCCAAATATGTCTAGATCTATTATATTCCAAACAATCTAGATAACAACAATATGTCCAAAGATACATTTTGTTTCCAAAATAAAAATATTGAAGTGCATACAAGTTTCAAAACAAGGCAAATTTGACCAAGGTCTCCATTAATGGGACTATTAAAGGTAATATTAAAGTGCTTTTTAATAGCAACTATTAGCAGAAAATTATAATAGCTATTGAAATTCCTTTATATTTTAAAGAACTTCTATCAGTAGGCTTCTAGCATTCTGAAATTTCACAGATGCAAGATATATCATACTTTTTATATAAAAAGATATTCTTAGTGGAAAAATGTTTAAGCAATATAATTTTTAGTGATATTTCAAAAGTTTTGAACAGGTACATGATGGAGTGGAAAATACATTTGATTTGGACTTCAAGGACCCAGGACCCAGGACGTAGGCCTTACAGCCCCTCGTATTGCAGCTTTGGGAAAGTCATTCAGTATCTATCTGTAAGATTTACATTCTGTTGAGAAGATCTTAAAGGTCCCTCCCAGGATGAACCTACCTGATTCTATTGATTTTATGCTATTTCTTAAGTGAGATTTTATCACAATGTGTCTGTTGGTGGGGGAAAGCAGTTATCAAAACAAACAAACAAACAAACAAACAAACAAAAACTAAAACAACAACAAAAAAGAAACAGCAAGCTTTTCCAGTCAGTAAATTCACCAGCTATGTATTTAATTTAATTCTTTAGATATCTATTAATCACCTACTGCATATCCAGTGTGAGATGAGTGAGGCCCAGTCCCCACTCCCCAGACATTCGCCATGATCCTGTCAGGGAGGTGACACTCGTACACAAATAAGGTAGCAAAGTTCATTTATCTTAGCCAGGCACAAAAGACCTCCATGACACAATCCCAGTCTACCTTTTGAGCCTCCCCTACAGCTACACTAACCCTATAAATGCTGTTACTAGAAATAGCGAACACACTTCCCCATACCTTTGCTCTCTGTCCTTTTCCCCTCTTCTGTATGTCTCTCAATCTGCCTGGTAATCATCAAGGCCCAGCTCAGAGGTGATCTCCTCACCAGCAGTCCAGCTCCCTCTTCCTCAGGTAGGACTATCGCATTTCATATCCATCATTATTACTTCACTTACTGTACTGTAGCAGCATCTCGTGTTCTTACGACTACCTCCCCCAGTAGGAGGACTCATCAAAGACAGATATCTTGCCTTTCTCCAATTTTACCTCTAGGAGTAGTGGAGCTCCAGATATGAAGTACGTGCTCAAAAAAATGCTGACTGAATAGAATTGAATTGGTTATGATAGATGTGGCATGAGTGGTATAAACATTCAGGATTCCAATTCTATTAGGGTGTAAGTTTCAAAAGTGAAAAAAATGAGACAAAAGGTTATACATAAGATATATATATCTTCCCTCATTCAAGACCATCAGTGAGTTTTAGATTCATTTCCCTTAATTTTATTTATTCATTTAGTCATTCATTCAACACGCTGAATGACCCTACATGAATCACTATTGAAAATGTACAATATCTGTATATATTTTAAATCTGTCCTTTAGCTAATATGGTCCACAGTTCTATGTTATTGTAACAGCTTACTTCAGAGTGCTGCTGGCATCTTAAAGGACGTGTTTTTAGCGATCAGCAAAGTCATAGACCAGCAGGAAAGCCTGAGAGGCAAGTGTAAGAAAAGTAAGAGAAGAATGAACTTTAGCAAGCCATGAATGCAAGTATCTCACTTTTTTCAAGAGCAAAAAAAAAAAAAAAAAGAGAGAGAGAGAGAGAAGGGTGGAAATGGAACTGGTCACTTTTCTAGCTGGCATGTATATGCACTGCACAGCATCAGGCTATAGATTCTTCAAGGTCTTCTATTAATCTGATAAATGAGCTATTTTCCTCTAGCAATCTGGGTTTGGATAAGAAAGCTTACAAGATCTAGAATCCACTATTATTGTCAGTCCTATAAGCCTGTAACCCTTGAACACTGAGAAATGCGATTAACAGCACTTGCCATTTGAGTGACATTCAGATACGGTGTACTGGATAGAGTAATTCTATCATTTCACTTCTCAAAGTTTCAAGTTGCCAGAAAGAAATATATTTCACATAAACTCCAATATTGAACAGATGTCAGTTTTCTGCCTCCCTTGCTCCAAGAGCACCAAATATTTGGATGCAAAATATCCATGAGAACATGGGGCAATTTAATAAAGCTACAGAATTGCTGTAAAAACAAAAAACAAACATACAAATCCAGCAACCCTGTGATTAGGCCAGAAGGCATGAGAAGAGGGTGGGAATATGGGGTTGTATTTACTGAAGGCTTTCATGATTACCCCAATTCCATTGGATAGTTCCCTCTCTGCACCTCTTTATTTGTGGTCTCACTCCAGTATGCATATACATATACATGTATCTAAGAGACGTTAGAATGACAGACCATGAATCATCCTTCAATTCCACTTCAGGTCAAAAATTAACATCTTTGAGATTTGCAGACATTTTTGCAATTTATTGTTTTTGTTTCTGTTAGTCACATGCAATGGTCTCTAGGTAATATGAACAAGTTTGTATTAATTTTTTCAATGACTTAAAGATGATGCAAAGTATGGAAATAGTTCTTTTTAAAATCACCTTTCTGTTTGACAGCACCAACTGGTTTGAGTCTAAGTACCTTTCTAAAACATTCTTGATTTATTGCACAGATTTATATCTTTTCATGTTCCCTCTCATCATTAAGCCAATTATGAAGGAATTATTACCTTTGCTCAATCTGATTTTTTATGGACTTCATTGAAACGTCTCATCACTCACAATACACTCAGGAGATTGGTCCGTTGCCCAGAAGCACACAGATATTTCTGGTGAACTCCCCTTAGCCTCATGAGGAGTTACCCATATACATATGATCCTTATCAAGAGATGGATAGAGACTTCTATATATTTAAACTTGGTAATAGATCCCCTCTTGCATAACTATGACTTACTGCTCTTTGTTCATGTGCTTGTTAGCCAGTTAAATTTAAGAAGCCTTCATATTTCACTGCTATCCTGTGTGAATTATTAGGCATCAACTCCCCAATATCAGGTCTTACAACTCTATTCAGAGCAGAAACATCTTTGAAATCTTTCGAAGCATGACTTTATTAATAGATGATATGTTAAGCATTAGAATGGACTGTATGGATTTGTATCTGTTACCGCAAACTTGGATGAAATAGCAATGGGCTCCCCTTAATAAGAAATTCCTTTTACATATTGCTAATCCAAATATTTTTATTTCTGTTATTAAAACAACAGCATATGGTTGACCCAGCAATGCCTAACTTATCATTCTTCAATAAGAAAAAGGAAGGTTTTTTTTTTCTTTTTAAAAAAGTTTGTAAATATTCTAGGCACATATTTCTGTGTCTTAATTTAAAACTGATGGCTATAATAAGAACTACAAAAATGAAACGTTCTTTGTTCACAGTCATAATTCAGAAAGAAGGCTTATTTTATAAAGGCTTACAAACTATATATTTTGATATCTTCTTAGACACAGAAAATGGATTATTTGCAAAAAAAAAAATCATGATATATGCTTCTATTTCAGCAAATGAATATTGTTGGAGACATCTAATGTGTATATTATCTATGAACACTTTACTAAATAACACATGAGCTCTCCTTTATTTGGCCATAATGGCAGTCGAGGGGAAAAATTAGATCTTTTGAAAAAACTTTTTGTTTTTACACTTAGGTTTTCAAACAAGAGCAGATTTCACAATTGCCCTTAAAATGAATAGTCTGCTTGATCTTTCGAAGTTACATTCAAAAGACAGTTTCTGATCTATCCAAGCTTATAAAAAGATAACTTGAGAAACATGCTAATCATAATTTTTTAAATTGTTTTTATCACTGCTGTAGTTTTTGGCTTTATTTGAAAATAATTATCCTAGCAAACCTTGAAGTTCACAAAGTTATAAAATTCTGAATTAAGGATTTGGAAAATTTATTTGATTATTAGCAGCATACTAATAGATAATTGCTCGTTTTGGGGCAGGAATGCTTTATAACTGAAGTAGTCTTCCCCGAGGGAATCATACTGTCATTTGTTTTTATTTTCAAAA